>JAQQZT010000001.1:21541808-21574366 GCA_030068275.1 Clarias platycephalus
AACTGCCATGTGATTGGTTGATTAGATAATTGCATTAATGAGAAATTGAACAGGTGTTCCTAATAATTCTTTAGGTGAGTGTATATTGTTTTATTAGATTTTATTTTATTTCTGAGTTAGTATCGAAAAGTTTTGAGATTAGCTCTGTTTATAAGAAAGTACATTATAACTTATTATTTACTCACTATTTGTTCTAACTTACTGTCCATGATGAAATCGCAGAGGTGGTAACACACATGGGCAGAATAGCAAAAGGTTGCACATGTACACAGGACAATGTCTTTTGGCACACTGACTTATGATAGTCAGTGCTCTCTGACTGTGTGTGTAGTCTTGTGCTGCTATCAGTTGGTGTGTTACAAAACTAGCCTCAAAACTTTTTGATACCATCTCGTATGTCTGTATTATTTTTATTTAACCCTTAATTTAACAAAAAAAAAACCCACTGGGTTACAAACTTTTTTGTAAAGATGAACAGGCCAAGACAGTTTTAGGGTTGGGGGTTCAAATCTCACTCTTTGTCTGTGTGTGTGTGTTTTGTATGTGCTTGGTGGGCCTTCTCCAGGTACTCTGGGTTCCTCAATCAGTCCAAAGGCCTGCATTCTGGGATGATTGGTATTTCCAAATTGCCGGTAGTGTATAACTAGATTTTCTTTGTGTGACATTTCAGTGACATCATAGTGTGATGCTTTTTCCCCAACATCTAGGGCTTTTTGGAGGGTCTTAACGTTTCTAAAATTATATCATAATGGTATTGCACCTGTGCGGGAGTGTTGGTGCTTGGGCCAGATCATCGTTATTTGCAACTATATTAATTATTATTATTATTATTATTATTATTATATTACAACTCTAATCATACTTAACAAATAATTTTATTATAAAATCCTACCACACAGGATGCAGTGCTGCCTGCCAATGTGTGAATAGATTATCTATAGGATTGTAGAGGAACTGCAACATTTTACCACCTCAAATGCAAACATATTCATTCATTAATTTATTCATTCCTTCATTTATTCGTCTTCTACATCGCTTATCCTGTACAGGGTTGCGGGGGCCTGGAGCCTATCCCAGGAGACTTAGTACACGAGACGGGGTACACAGTAGACAGGGGGCCATTCCATCGCATCCCAATTGCACTACTGGCAATTTGGAAACCTAATCTTCATGTCTTTGTGTCAGGAAGCCCACCAGGAGTACCAGGAGAAAACCCACCAGGTACTGGGAGAATATGCAAATACGCATGCAGACCCAGGGTGGGAATCGTAAGACCACACAGTGCAAACCACTATGCCATTGGGCTGCCATGCAAACATATATAAATTTTTATATAAACATATAGAAATAAATTTTTTTTAATTAAATTAAATAAAAATGTATTCAGTGTGGCGAAACATGAATTGTCACACAAAAAATAAGCGTATGAAAATATAAATATATGAGTTACAAGTTATAGTCATTAGATACAGCAGGCACATATAATTATCAAGTGAATCATTTAACAATTAATTTACAATAGCCTTGAGTTGCCAGGTTTTAACTATTACAAATGACTGAAGCAGAAAACCCGAAGCCTTCCTGTCTTTATCTCAGTTCACATATTAATGACAGACACGTGCACAAGATTATTTATTAAAAGATCAAACTTTGATAATAATTTTTTTTTACACAGGTAGTGAGCTCGAGCTGGTGTTGACTTCCTGTCTACGCCGAAGAACGCCGAAATCCTCCGATTGACGTCACGATTCCGAAGATTACGTTTAAGCCGAGGAGGAGGAGGAGGGGTGGTGGTGAGGAAGAGGATGATGAAGCTGGAGCGGAGGATGGGAGGAAGAGTGGCGTGAGACACACACGCGCGCACACACGCAGCCTGGCTGCCGAGGACCTCGCGTACATGCGCGCGTGCGTGTGTTTATATATGTATGTATGCGTGTAAACGCATGAGTGACCGGGGACTTTTGTAGGGACTTCTATCAGACAAAGAGCCGCGTTTAGAAACGTCCCGAGGCGCGCAGTAACGGAAAGTTGAAACTTTTCGGCGGCGCCGCCAGAGCTCGCGCTGCCGAGCCGGTCCCGGCTTTGTCTCTACACAGCGGAGCGCGACGGTGCCTGCAGGAGGGAACATCAACATCCGCCTGATTTCTTTTTCAAACCGCGCAAGAGAGGAGAGGAAAGGAAGGAAGGAGGGAGGGAGAGAGAGAGAGAATGGCGGCCAACATGTACCGCGTCGGAGGTGAGCGATTTGTGCGGAAATTCTGCCTTTTTCCTGTAGCAGGCTAACGCTGTGAGCTAGCGAGGCTAGCGCGGCTGGTTTAATAGTTAGCTGGAGGATTCGTTAGCCTACATGCTAACTAGCCTGTTAGCGCGGTTTCTAGCTAGTAGCATGTAGTATTTCCGCGTTTCTCCACAATGGCCGGCTCATGTTAGCTCGTCTAGCTAAGCTAACCGAATAACAAGGGGAAAGTTTTGAACTGAAGTTTGAGAAGATATTAATCCGCCTGATGTGGTGTTCTTGAGCCTCTGGAAGACTTTCACTGGCTCACACCAGGACTCGGTTAACTGATTTATCAAACACACTTTCGGTTGCTAACACACCACGATTAAAATAAACTCGTTGACTAAATCAGAGAGCTTAAGACCAGGGAGAAGTGCAGTACTCTGAGGTACGGCTCGGTTCATTGTACCAGGGTGAGTCAAAAAGTATCCGCACTCTGGCTTCAGAGTTGTTTTTAAATTAACTTTCAGCAAAGACTGAAACACATATTTTCCCCCCAACAAATTCTATTGCAAATCTGTCTCTTTTTCAGTACACTTTCTCCATCAGTCAACAAGCTTCGTACACTTTAATTTAAAACATGTTTTAGGCTGAGCCACGAATGCACCACTGTCTTCACTTCTTCGTCTGAGGTGAATCTTCATCCTCCTACGGCTGCTTTCCAGGTGAAAGTCTGATGGTGTAAGATCAGGACTATAGGTAGGATGCTTTAACACAATGACAGTGAGGGCAGAAGTGTGCGGACATGTGGTGTCTTGAAAGAGTACCACAGCCTTGGATAGGAGTCCTCTGCGTTTAAATCCGAAGTTTAGGCTTCAGCTCTTCACTGTAACGAGCACTGTTGATTGTTGAACCTTTTTCCTGATAATGTTCCAATAGTGGGCCTTGAAAATCCCAGAAAACTGTAAGCATCAATTTTCCAGCTGATGGGTTACTGTTGAACTTTTTCTTGGTCTGCGATTGAGGCTGTTTCCGTTCTGTTTCCTCTCAGGCTTGTAGTGATGAATTAACGTACCGTCACCAGTAATGATTCTCTTTAAGAAATTAAGAAAGTTTCACCGTCATTAGAGTAAACTTTCTACATAGCCCTTACATTCATCGATGAATAATGGCACCGGGTACCCCCTCAGACCAAAAAAAAGAGAATCTTTGCACGCTTCTTTTCTTTTGTGCACATCACAAGTAGGGCATCCATTTTTCCATAAAATGGTCCGACTGACAAATTTTAATGTAACCTGAGTGCGGATAATTTTTGACTCACCCTTAGGCTGAGATCTGTCCAGCCTAGTGTTTTTGAGCCGTTTTAAACCTTGTGTTTTAATTATTAAGGGGTTAGCGCACTGAGGTGCACAAATGTGTACAGTCCTCAAATGAAACCTTGAACAGTTTGCTTCACACTAAAATGTCATTTTATTTCCCAAACATCCTCCACATGATTGTTGTTTCATGTTTCATTGTAAACACACACACTTTCATTCATAATCAACTCATGTTAACACGTCCTCTAATTGTTCTGCATGTAATTGCTGAATTAATTTAATTTCCCCTAGACTCTTTGGACACCCTGTGTATTGTGTTAGCGAGCTGATTAAAAGTCTAACAGGCAGCCTTCAAGATCTCGTCATGACGTCTTCTCAAACCAGGCTGAATGTTTTTGGTCACTGGGTTTCATGTCAAGGGCTTCCTCTCTGACCGAAGTGCGTGTCTTGGATCCAGAGACATTTTACAGTTTGCCCAGAAGCGCAGTAAAGGAGGAGTGAACGCAGTCGTGTGTGTATGTGTGAGATCGGCTTGCAGCTATTACTTTGTGATGTTAAAGGTCACCGTATTCGACTGTAAACGCCACAGTTCCTCTTTTCTTTGCTGGCTTTAACGATTAGCTTTCAGGAAGGTGTAGCTGGACGTTTATTCACACGAGGACTTGAACATTTTATGTAGGGTCCTGTACATGCTGTTGCAGTATGGATGCTGTTGTCTGCAGGATTGTGTCCTGAATGAAAAGTCAAAGTAATTTCGACCAACTTGAATCGTATGGACTTCAGCCTCATCTGAAGCTTCCTCTCCCTCCACTTCCTGCGTGATGAGGTTCTCAGACGTGTCTCATGTCCTGTTTGAACTCCATCATGAGTCTCAGCCAAATGAGCCGCTAAGTCGATCTCATGCTGCTGCGCCGCCGCATACACTCACACACGCTGTGTGTTGTCTGCACGCTCCATTGTCCGGGCTGCTTCATGTGTCACCTGAGCACTTACTCTCCCTGAGCATCCTCTCTCTTTCTCACACACACACACACCTTGACAAAGGATGACAAATGATGGGTTGAGACGATACTAAACAGAGAATCTCCTCGCCATACAAAAAACACTTGTGTTCTTTAGACCTGAATGGCCTCACATGACCTATGACCTCTACATGTCTTTGTGTGATTCATAATTCTTTTGTGTAATGTGTTCTTGTTTGAGGAAATTGATTCAGTTCGTAGTTATCAGGTACTAGTAAAGAGAAATTGCAACGTACACAACAGGAGAGTCCAGAGTCTTAGAAGGTTATACCCGTTTTCAGGGAACATGCAATGTCAAAGCAAAACTGATGATCAAATATATATTTTAAAAAAATTGCGATTATTTTTGACATTGTGTTTGTGCATAAACGGAGACTTAAATTATTGACAAACTACGTAAATTCCTGATTATATTTGTTACCTGTAATAAATTACAAATTTACGATTAAATAATTACACAGGTCCATCTTTTGGTTTTTATGCAGTTAACTGTGCAGCACTACTAATATCTTATCTATCCATTTATCTATATAACTATCTCTCTGTCTGGTAAAAAAGGGTGTAACAATTGTACCTGGATCACATAATTCCACCATCGTGCCTGATATCACGTCTCCCAAAGACTTGATCCCAAATAGTGGTCCCAAAGGTGTCCCAAAAATCCCCTTTTTTTTTTTTTTTTTTAAGTCAAATGTATGTTGATTTGTAAATTTGTAAATGTAAATTTCTTTATAAACACGCAACGTCGTCTCTCCCGCTCATGATAACCTCGTGTTAACACATCTGGTGTTGTGCCTCTCATTACCCTCTCGAAAGCGCTCCTTTAAACGATCTTGGTGCTACAAATGCCATGAGCCATGACTGCAATTTCAGTGTGTTCTGCCTTTCTCGGGGATATCCTTAAAGGCTAGCTCAGTATAGTTTGTGTCGTATTTTATATGTGAATTTTATCTTTATATCTTATTTCAGTTGATTTTTGAGAAGTGAAAGGTGCATGTAAAGGTTTGCATGACTAACACAGATTAGTTAATCAGCTTGCAGTATTTGGGGAAGTGATGATGAGATCCAAAACTAGTAAGCATGTTTGTTTCTTTCTTTCATGTCCTGGATTACAAGGAACCTTTTGAGATTATAGTACAATAGTGTGGGATGTTGTTACGTGCAGCATCACTGATGACAATTTTAAATTAAAGCAGTCGATAGGGTTATACAGGGAGCAGCGTCATTTGTCTAGTAAGCGAAGCAACACTTTTGAAATCAATAAAAAAAATCATTATGGGTGCAAATTGATCGTGTAATAATTCAGTAGTTCCTTAAAGGCTTTGGATGCTGTAACCTCTCGCAGCCGGAGGTCTAGAGAGAGCTGATTAGCCGAGCTCACTCAGAGGGAAGGGATGAGGGGTACTTAGTGCTCCCACGTTAATCACGACTCTACAGCCAATCAGGGGCGTCTGTGAGCTCGTGCACGCGGAGGGAGCGGATAGCGCTGTCCTCCGAGTGTTATGCCGCCCCTAACGGTGCATGAGCGAGCAGTTTGAAAAGATGCGGTCAGCTGGCGTCACGTGGTTCAGAGGAAACACGTCATAGTCTTCAGCCCTCCTGGCTGAGTGGTAGTAGTAGCCTTAATGTGGGAGCCCCCTAGTGACGGGGAGGAATCGGACACGACTAAATTGGGGAGAAAATCGGGGGGGGGGGGGGGTGCTTGAGGGGGAACCAAAGGCTTTGTTTTTCGTGTTTTTCAAGAAGAAAAAGCTTTTCGTGTTAACTTTTGAAGGCCCTTCAGGTTTAATAGACATTATTTATACCAATTATACCAATATTCGACATAGGTTTGTGGCAGTGTAACTGCAGACGACTAACAAAGCTGTCCAGCTGTGTCCGGGTGTGTGCCAAAAGGGGTTCTAGTTGTTCATGTGTTGAATGATGATAATCCTACTGGAGACCAAACGGTTATAACGGTGTTATTGATACTACTGTATATTTTCTCCATGCGATTCCAAGGATGGCTGAGCTCTGGCTGATGGAAAGGATCAAACCTTGAAACAAGGTCGGATCCTGTGTGCCGTGATCATGTCTGGGGTGACCATCATTGATTTTTCCTGACAGTCTGGCGGTGTTGGCTTGGGAGACATTTTTCTTCCAAATGAGATTTCTGTAGTCGTAATGACTGAGTTTAGATCCGCAGCGCTGTCTCTTCTCAGGATCGGTCACTCGTGAAGAACAAAAGACTTTAACTGTAGTTTGCTTCTGTATAAAGGGTAGGGGTGGTGGTGGCGTTAACTGGGTATACAGTGGTGGCCAAAAGTATTGGGACAAATGCGGAATTTGTTTTTATTACATTCTAAATTTTGTAAAAGAATAATTTATTTGGTAATCACTGTTTAGTATGAAGTCCAGCTGAGTGTAGAGTTTAAAAAAAAAGAAGAAAAAAAAAAGACATTTGCAGTACTCTGGTGTCACTTGCTCAACCCATGTCAGCTTGACTGCTGCCTGAAGATCCTGTACAGAAGACGGTTTCTCGACTACTACTGCCTTACTGCTACTGACTGCTGCAGCTTGATGAAGATAGATATTTATTTATTTAGTAAAACACATAACCCAGGTCATCACTGTGTACATGCAGCATGCTTTGAGGGACGGGTGTGTTTTTATTTAAAACCAAATACGAGTTAAAAGTGAGCACTGTCAGGATGTACTTAAAAAAAAAAAGCTGTACTCTTTTCCTAAAACAGTAATTTTATGGATAGTTTTGAATTTATTGAAGATAAATTCTGTTCATAAATAATTCTTTAATTCATTATGTATTTCCTGACTTCGCAACTACTTGTTTATCACTTTTATAACACCAGGAACAGCACTTTTACAAAGATAAGCCAGACACCTGAGTGCCTTAGTAAAATCAACTGTTTTCACCATCCGTGCGTGAAGATGATGTTACTCAGACAGACTCTGTAATCTTTTCTCTATATTCTTTAAGACTTCTCAATACGCTATAGTGCTAAAACGCTTCGGTGTGTGTCTCTTGGCGCACGTTCTCTGTACTCAGCCCTGCTTTGGAGTGATCCAGATCAATAGGCAAATAATCCTGTTAACGAATACCGTTAATCTATTCTCGTTTGGACTGATGTGGAAAAGCAGATAGCCTGTATGCCTGAATAGTGAGATGGCTACAGACACATTCAGTCACTTCTGCACAACAAGAATATTGTTGTTGACCTGACACAGCTGCTATTAAGAAAAAGTACTGTACTCAAAATGCTGCTTTCATATAGTTTATTTTTTCCCCTCCTCATATTTCCTCTCATTTTCCTGCAGATTACGTGTACTTCGAGAACTCGTCCAGTAATCCCTACCTGATCCGTCGAATAGAGGAGCTCAACAAGGTGAGCGGATTTTTCTCATCTGATTTCTCTTATTATTTGTGCGAGGATCCTGCTGTACGCAGCTCTTGTAGTATAATAATATAAAGAATGTTATGAACCCGTCGCACAGCACATGGATTGAAGTGCAGTTATATCTGAGGCTTCCAGAATTATTGGCACCTTTTCTTGAAATAATGTAGAACACTTTCATATTTTGACCTGCAGGGACGTTGCGAGTTATTAAATGTTTCTGGTGACTCAGAGCAACGAATAAATAAGTTCGTTTTATATATAATGACTAATTTTTTTATTATTTTTATTTTTTTACATTAATTAATCTTGGTATTTCTTATTCTATTTCTATTACAATTAAATCACTTTCATTGTTTCAATAAAAAAACAATGCGTCATTTATGTAAAAAATTTGATGCCATTAAAAAAGTATATATATATATTTATTTTAATTTTTTTTTATTTTTTAACAAAGCCGACTGTTCACCTTTTTATTAAACAATCCTGCTATTTGAATAATGTGTGAGAGAGCAATAAAGGCATTCAGTTAGGGTTGGAGCCCATGTGATGTTGTATGAGTGGTAGGATTTGTCTAACCTTTTGTCTCTTGATTATTTTCTTGCAGACGGCCAATGGGAACGTGGAGGCCAAGGTCGTGTGTCTCTTCAGGAGGAGGGACATATCTAGCAATCTCAACACTCTGGCAGACAGCAATGCTAGTACGTTATCATTCCATCCACTCTGCAGATTTTTTGGTCAAAAACAGCTTTGTGCATATTTTATATGTTGCTTCAATCAACTAGACACAAAGTTCTTATCTCATACTACACATCACTTAAATCATGCTGAAGCTCTAGTGTTTATAAAGCTCCTTTACCCCACTGCACCATTCATATGCCACTACAGTCTGGTTGCTCCTCACTCTTGGCCCACTCTTAGACCACCTTTTTAAACTGCCTTAAAGTGTGTCCTGTTCTTTTAGTTTCCCGGTAATTCCTCAGTCTTTCTGTGATATCTGCTCTGCTCTGGTCTGGCTCGTGTTCACCCACAACACCTTCCCAGTCAGTTGCTGTTAAATTGCCACACAAAAGCGCATGCATGAAAAGGGGTTTAACTGTAACAGTCTAACTACTGACACCGTGTTGGCACCGCTGTTAACTCCCTTGGCAGCTGTTTTACACTGTGCAGAATGAGAGCCTTGTGTTTGAACTCAGCAGTGGAATGTGCTCTGTATTTGTCGTTTGCATTTTTTTTTTTTTGTTGGAGCTACTAAAGAAATAACGAGAGAGATTTCAATTCAATTGATTGACTGCACGGTCGATTTGATGAATAAGTGTTCGTTATCCTACATGCTCTTCCTGGGCAAGTGATAGGATGTGGCACAGTATAACTGCTGAGCCGTGTGCTTAGATCGTATCCTGTCGCTTGGATTCAAGTGTTTGAGCGATAGGAAGCTGTTGGGGTCTCACTCAAATGTACATATATGATTAGGCCATAGTTTGGATAGATTAAACTGACAGTATTTATTTTCAAAACATTAATTATATTCAAGTCCTATAAAACACAATTTCAGTTATGGTTTCCATGGGATTGTGTGCATATCTAAGTGTCAAGCCATGCACACATCATTCATATATATATATATGATGTGTGTATAATTTTTTTATTTTATTTTTTTTAACCATAAAAAAAATCTACATTGCAATACAGATCCATGCAGCTATTGAATCGGAAAAGGCTGCAATTTATTACAGATTTTGTACATATAAATAGGAATTCCCATGGAGTTTGTCAATGTTTTTATTTAACTATATATTGACAATCATCCTCTTAATTTGACAATTTGTGCTGTTCTTTCCTGGATAAATACGTTGGACTACTACATGGTACATTTAGCTGTTAAATATCGCTGTTTAAATTGCAATCGCAGGATGTCAATAATCAAGTTTTTTTTTTTTATTATTATTAATTTCTTTATCTATTATGAATTATTGCAGCCCTATTATCAAATATTTTTGAGGTGGGAGGGGGGGGGAGAAATTAGGAGATGTTTCATAATTAAGGTAAAACTACAATTTACCATAATGCATGTTAAAATTGGGTGCGCAGTAATAATTTGTTTACTATTAAACTTTAACATCAAATGGTTTGTCTTCTCAGTATGGTGTGTTGATATTGCCAGACTGAGAGAACAAGTGTATTCAGGATTTCCCTTTATAACGTGTCATTTTGTTCAAATCTAAAGACCTGGATAATATGAAAAATCTCTAATAAGAATAAAAAAAAGTCATTCATGAGCTTTGATTTGGCTCATGGGCAGACTCATCAGCAGTAGCAGTTGTATCTCGTCCCTAATAAAAGGCTGCATTACCCCCATGCTTATTTACTACAGGATGGAGCAGTGAGAGTAAAAGCTTTGTCGCAGCTGTCTGTTCCAGGCATTCCTGTGTAGATCCACTACGTTGTCTAACTAAACGTTTGTGGTCACCGCTCTACTAATAGCACCAGCTTATTCTTGTAAACTGTTTAAAGGCCCCTACCTGCACTTGTGATTAACACCCTTCTCAGGTGATCCAACCACAGCTGATTCCAATCAGTAGCCGGGTTGCCAGTTTAACCCCCCACTTCAAACTCGCGTACCAATACTAGTTTTAAACTAAATTCTTTTTTTTTTCCTCGTCCGGTACTATGCTCCGACTATGCTTCGACTGGCTGATTTGCATCATCTGGCTGCCGGGAATATTTCGTGTACTTTACTAGTGCCAAAACATAGAAACAGGGAAGTAATGCTGCAATCAACTTTTGATCTCTGAGCCTTTGAGATGTGAAGTGGGCGGGGGGAGACGACATGTGCAGCTCAAAATTGATGTACGTGTTAAACCTCCTCAGACCTGTTTTTAGTGAATTGTTAATACCAAGTGTGAACTTCTCTTCTTCTTCTTAAAACCCTGACCCTGTACCCCAGACACCTCCCTCCCGACACACACACACCCAACCCCCCAAAGCATGCTCATTCACTCATGCACACTGTCTGGGGTTTTTTTTTTTTTTTTGAGCGTGTCCTCCCTTGGCCTTGAGCCCACAGTCCCGGTGCTGCACACACTGAACAAAAGAGCCTTCATGGCATTGCAAGGCCCTGGTATAGAATGGGTTAACGTCGGCTCTTGCGGGTCTTTGTCCTGTCTGTGAGTGACTAGTGGGTCCTACGTCTGACCACTGAGCTTTAGTATTTCTTTATTTAATTCCATGTATATATTATCTTGTACATCATATATTTATTTATATATTTATTCACACACGAGTGTGCATGCGCATGCATGTATGTATGTATGTATGTGTGTGTGTGCGTGTTTGTGTGTCTTAGTGGGGGATGGGCACCTCAGGTTCGATGCACAGGGTTTCCCAGGAAAATTGGCAGGGTCTCGCTGGCCGAGGGGGTGGGGACACTGGAGTGGCAGGAGGCCCTAATAGAAAGGGGTGTGGTCTGATGTCCCACCCATTCACTGACAGGGTTTCCTCGGGCTCGGTGCAGGGGCGGAGTCCAGTCACATCCTCTGATTCACTCCTGACAGGTCTCACCTCACTCGAGCACCGGCTTAGTAAATGAGAAATCTTGTGGCTTCCGTGAACCAGCGAATAAATATTTTCGAGTCAAACTATTCAAAACTGTTCAAGGAATTTTTTCCCCTGCTTTGCATCAGTTTCAATCAAGGGCTGTGTGAGGTTATAGCAGGAAGTCATCACGGCTCGTTTGAAAACACGTTATTGATGTTTGTTTGTGTCCGTTTCACATTTTATTTATTTGCATAGGTTTCATATTTTATTTATTTGTATTTGGCCTCCAATATTTAATATCTTTATATGTAAAAAGAAATGGAAATGAAAAACTCAATTAATTTAAAAAGTACAAGTAGACATGATCAGTAACACTTGGTTATTCTTTTGTTTCTAGGAGACTTTGAGGAAGAGTCCAAGCAGCCACCAGTCACTGAACAACAGAAACACCAGCTCAAACACAGAGAACTCTTCCTGTCCCGACAGTTTGAGTCTCTTCCTGCCACCCACATACGGTGAACTTTTTTTTTTTTCTCTCTAACAAATGCAAGAAACTTTTTATTTCTTTTTTTTAAATGCCATGTTTTCTGATCTTTTTTATAACTGTTTACTTGCACAAGATCCCTGTTGGACAACGTTAGCAGTTTTTTTTTCAGTAATATAACAACAGTGAGCGGGCGTGCAGCGGAGATGCAGTCTTCTGTCACATATTATACAAGTCCTTTCTTTTTGCTGCTGCAGTCTTATCTCTTCTGACTTGCCAGATTATAATTTTTAAAGCTTTCTCTTACTTCTGTTTTTGTTTCAGAGGGAAATGTAACGTCACACTCCTGAATGAGACTGATGTTCTAACAGGCTACCTAGAGAGAGAGGTAAGATATCTTGTTAATTTTAAACAAAAGTTTTAATGATAGCAGAGTAAATTATGTACAACATGGGAATCTTGCAGACATTTTGATTAGCATTGTGCAATGATGAGCGTCTATTTATTGGATCGGTTTGTGGTTTCTGCAGGACTGTTTCTTCTACTCGTTGGTGTTTGACCCGGTTCAGAAAACCCTGCTCGCCGACCAGGGTGAGATTAGGGTGGGCTCCAAATATCAGGCTGAGATTCCGGACAAATTGGCAGAAGGTGAGGAGTTAAGTTCCGTCTAATAAACTGACGCAGCTTGTTTTTTGTTGCCGTTCATACCCTGACACAAACTCATTGTCCCACTAAAGGGGACTTGGACAATCGAGTACAAGAGAAGCTGGAGACAAAGGTCTGGGATCCAGATAACCAGCTGAAGGACTCTCAGATAGATCAGTTCCTGGTGGTGGCACGGTGAGTCAGCGCATTTTCACACGCACTTGCCGCTGTTATAGCAAGAGCACAGCAGGTCCTCGATCTAGTTGCATTTTATTATTAACATATGAAAGTAGTTCGAGTTAATGTAGCAGTAAGAAGAACATTGAGATGCAACATTTTTTTTTTTTTTTTTGCAGTGCAAGATTGTAATGGCATTTTCAGTGCAGTGAATACTTGAGGTTGTTTGTGTAGGTAAATTAGTAGCTGGATATGGGTGGTGTTACGTGTCCATGGGTTGAGAACGCTTAAATCATTGTCTTTTGCATATTAATATTGTGCTGCTCTTTTTCGATTACAAAAAAAAATAAATACGCCCTGTGTTTGACTGGCGTATCCTGCCTAGAGCCTCAATTCCTCTTCGGTTAGTCTCCATGCTTCCCTGTACATGATAGCCAGTATGAAAGATGAATAAATTGATGCTTGGTGCGTCAAAAGGTTGAAAAGAAAAAGGTTGTGAATTATATGACACGGTATTGTTCAACTGACATTTCTGACATACCTGACAATATTCATATAAGATGATTGTTCACACTTTGCAGGGCTGTGGGGACTTTTGCCCGTGCCTTAGACTGCAGCAGCTCCATCCGCCAGCCAAGTCTGCACATGAGTGCAGCAGCAGCATCCAGAGACATCACTCTGGTGAGAGGGTGTGCATGCGTGCTGTAGACACATGTCCACCATACAGTTTTATTTCAGTGTTATGTATGTATGTACTTCTGGTTCACTCAGCTCGCAAGTCATTTTTTTCACTTCCCAGTTCCATGCCATGGACACACTGCAGAAGAACGGTTATGACTTGGCCAAGGCCATGTCCACACTGGTGCCCCAGGGTGGCCCCGTGCTCTGCCGCGACGAGATGGAAGAGTGGAGCGCCTCGGAAGCCATGCTGTTTGAGGAAGCACTGGAGAAATATGGCAAGGACTTCAATGACATTCGCCAGGACTTTGTAAGTTGACAAGCTCCTCCTTGTTTGCCTCACTCATCTGCACACATGCTGTAAATGTGTGTTGTAAAGTCTGAAGTTGACACTATGTTTGAATGATTTTATATCGTTGCCCGTTTTGTTTTCCTAGTTGCCCTGGAAGTCTTTAGCCAGCGTTGTTCAATTCTATTACATGTGGAAAACCACAGACCGTTATATTCAGCAGGTGAGCATTTAGTATTGTGTGCTTTTTATTTTTATTTTTTGTTTTTTCCCCATCGCTCTATTATTCATTCTGTCCTGCTTTATATTACTGAAGTCATTATGGTATATTATGTATCAGCGCGCTTAGATTTTTGTTCTTCAATTTCAGAAAAGACTGAAGGCAGCAGAAGCAGACAGTAAACTGAAACAGGTTTACATCCCCACCTAGTGAGTATTTACTGAAATAACACTTTAAAAAAAAATTTTTTTCAAATGTGACTGCTCAGGTTTTGTAGGTAATAGTTGCAACACTTCAGTCTTGTCTGTTTAAAACTAGACAGCACATGTTTCCCACTCAAATTATTTTTTAAATATGCTCTTTATTTAAAAATTTAATTGGGATTTTCTCGTCACCAGCACCAAGCCCAACCCTAACCAGATTATGGCTCCTGGGAACAAACCGGGCATGAACGGAGCTGCAGGCTTTCAAAAAGGCCTGTGCTGTGAGAGTTGCCATAGTGAGTACCAAGGTTTGCAGTCACCCATACTCTATTTTATTTTCACCAATAAATGGTAAATAATTTTGAATATAGCAATAAGAACCATCATGATACTGATATTTTGGCTTATTACATGCTATCTAGTGTATGTCACTTATGTACAAAGAGTTGAATATGTTAAACTTTGCCACTTGCATTGCTGCCGGTTCTGCATGGGCATGCAAACTTGTGTCAAGTATAAACCTGCTTGCATGAGTATTACTTTCAGGTCAGAAATTAAAATTTAGATGCTTTTTAATTTGGTAAAGTTTACAGATGTGCCTAGGGTTTATTATTATCCATACATGCATTTTAAAGTTGACATTTTCCCCTGGTCTGTTGCAGCTGCCCAGTCACCTCAGTGGTATGCTTGGGGTCCTCCTAACATGCAGTGTCGACTCTGTGCCTCCTGTTGGATTTACTGGAAGAAATATGGTGGGCTGAAGACACCCACTCAGCTAGAGGGCGCTACAAGAGCTGGCTCGGTATGCAGTGGTCAACCAGTATTACTGCAACTCTATGCACAATCCAATGTTGAACCTTTCCCCAACTAACACTTCTCCTTCTGTGATAGGATGCACCCTCACGTAGTCACATGACTCGTCAGGAAGTGCAGGGCATGTCCCCGTTCACCAATAGTGCTGGTAGAGCCAAGCTTTTGGCCAAAAATCGGCAGACGTTTATTCTGCAGACCACCAAGCTGACCCGTATCGCCCGTCGGGTGTGCCAGGACATCCTGCAGTCACGTCGCGCTGCCCGTCGCCCTTATGCATCGATCAATGCCAATGCTGTCAAAGCAGAGTGTAAGTGTATTGCACTGTAGTAAAATTACTTTTATATAAATAGCAGTGCAAAATTTCAACATTCACGTTGGCAGTACTGATGTTAACTGCACACTATTGTTAATTTCTGCCTTTAGGTATGATCAGACTCCCTAAAGTGGCAAAAAGTGCTATAAAGAACCGCCCTGTTCCACGACCATCCCTTGTTAACATAGTCAAAGAACTGGGTGAGTTTTTTTTGCATTGATATTGATATAAACCAGACATCACTGGTATAGTGTGATTGATGTACTAACGACCTACGTGTTTCTGGTCTTCAGCTGTCCAGGCTCCCCTTAAACTCAAAGCTCCTAGAGGCGCTCCAACCCCAATCAACCGTAATCAGGCCAACCAACCCCGCAGTGCAACCGCCCTGCTGGGCAAAAGACCCTTCGATAGTGTAAGCTCTCACTTTCTCTCTCTCTCTCTTCCTCCCCCCATTCCTCTCTGTGTCTCTGTTTGTCTTGTATGTCTTTCACGTACTGCCCCGCTTGGCCTGTGACCATGCTCACCCTCTTTCTCTGCAGGGGGGAGGACACTCGTTCTCTACTAATGGGAGACCCTTTGTGAGCGGCATGAGGACGACTGCCCAGTCAGTCATAAAGCGCCAGAGAGTTAGTCAGGCAGATGCCCCAAATCCTGTCGTCTTTGTGGCTACTAAAGAAACCAGGTGTGTTTATGCAATAAAAAAATAAAAAAAACACACTCTTAGGCCATGTCCACACGTAGCCAGGTATTTTTAAAAACAGAGATTGGCCTTTTGTCCACATGCAAACGCAAAAACACTTTTGGAAAACTCCATCCAAAGTGAAGATTTAAGAAAAAAAAAGTTTTCAGTGATGTTGTGTGGACAGGGAAAACATCACCTTGTGTGCTAGTCTCCTTGATTTGAAGACAGCTTTGTTTATGAGGATATTTGTTCAATAGTGGACTTGCGTACAGTAAACTAGTGTCACGTTACGTTAACGAACAGTACTTTTGTCTAGGCTTCTGATTAGCCCCCCTGTTGATTAGGGAGGCTCCTAAAAGCAATTAACAGGGCGTTTTCATGTGGACAAAGATTTAAAAAAAAAATTTAAGTAGGCCGTGTGGACAGAATTATTTGAAAAAATTAAGTAGAAAAATCTGTTCTATAAAAAAAAACCCGGCTACGTGTGGACATGGCCTTAGGACACTACGTCCATTTCAACTTTCTGCTCATGTTAAAAACAAAACAAAAACAAAAAAAACTAACATGCATGTATACTATGTGTTTGTTTCAGAACCCTGAGGAAACACCTTTCTCAGGCTGAGATGAGACGAGCAGCTAGGAAACCCAACATACCTGTCAGAGTGAAAATTCCTTTGCCACCACGGCCAATTCCTGTCCCTGTGCTGCCCTCTAGCACCAGCGAGCCAATTGTACTGGAGGACTAATGACATTTCTTTTAGGCTGCATCACCTCACATCTCTTAATCTTTATGTCCTGCTTTCTTTTCTCTTCTTTATTCCCCACAAAAAAATTAAATAAATCTGTGCGCCGTCTTCCCCACCCATTCATTATTACTTAATTTTTTTTCCTTATCTATTTTTTGTCATCATTTCTTGTTCACTTTTCCATGTGGTCATTCAAACCTGTGAGCTTTATAAGGAAACGTACCCACAGATGAGCTTAAGCCCCACATAATTACCCAGCAGCACACATCAAGCTTTCATCATGGACTTTTGTAGTGTTTTATTTCTGTAGTATAGTTTACCCCCCTCCCCAAACCTCCCCCTCTTCCTTTTTTTTTTTTTTAAAATGCCGTATATTTTTAACTGTGTAATTTAAATCTGATGATGCGCAACATAAAATGATGGTGATAAAGCACACTTTATTTTTGTCCTCCAGGTCTGTCTTTATTTGTGTAAATATTAAAATTTTTCAGGAGTGATATCTTTAATGCTGGTGTGGTAAGGGGTGGGGTTTTTTGGGGTGGGGGAGATGGGGTCTGGCATGTCTCTTATACGTTCTTTCTCTTTGTTTAAACAAATTCAGTATGTAAGTGCTCCTTTTCTTCACAATTTAGTCAATCTAATGGTTGGAAACCTGTAGTGTTTCTTTTAGTAGCTTTGTTAAATTTACACTCAATCTGAAGAGGTCAACTAGACCACAGGGCACAGGACGGCATCAATGGGTTGGCTCAATGCCACATGACGTGGATCGGTGGATTGAAGTCCAGGGCAACTTTTATTTATGGCCCCATTCTCCTTTTTTTGTGTTCTTGTTCAATATGTGATTTCTCATTGAATGCTGATGTTGAAGGCACCTATTTGAAATGTTTTCTAAGTGCAAACGGTGATGGAATGTTGATGGCCCCTTATCAGTGTAGATCAAGGTAAAAGGTGTTCGAATGAAGTGGTGGGAGGGAGCAGGGTAGGCTGAGGTTGGTCAGAGAAAACCCTGTGGCAGCTTCTGGTTCTTCTGGGTTTTTTTTTTCTTTCCTTTTAAAGTTTTTCTTATTAGTAAATGCTTTGTCTTGCAATCAGTTAAGCCTCTGCCTCTTTTTTTTTTTTTTTTTTTTTTTTAATTCCTTGCCCTTTGTACATATTTAATAAATAAAGCCATAGAGTTTTAAATTTCCAGTTATGTGTTTGCCAAGAGGGTCAGGACCTAATGTAATCCAGTGACTGACAGCCAAAATGGCACTGCCTGTAAGGTAATGTAGTGGATAGATGATGTAGTTAAAAAAGTAAGAGGGAAAGAAAGGACATTTTTTTTTGCCTATGATGTAAGATTGGAAAATAGGTTGTAGAATGCTTTGATATTGAATCATGTCCTCATTTATGGTTTCATTTGTGACTTTATTTTTTTTCATTCGCTGAGTGATTGAGCTCAAACAAAATATTCCCTTGTACATTGTATTTTTTTTCTCCCTAGTGTTGGGGTTTTTGTAAGGTTTCTTAAACTGAGCGTGCACTGCACACTAAAATTAAAAATAAACGTTCACCTGTCCACCGAAATGAGTCGCCAGCTTTATATACAGGAGACTGGTTGTGTCCCAACCCACATATTATTGCACTAAATAAGTCTCCGGTGGCACTATGGCGTCATGAGTATGGTTGTATGTGATTTGGGAAAAAGATGAGGCCCAAATTAATAATTAGTATTTTATTCCAATGTGTCTGGATACTTTAATACATCTTAATTTTATTTATTTTTTCTTTTGTGGTGATGCTATAGCCTTTTCTAATATGTTTATGTACCGGCCACTATAATTTACGTGTTTAACCTTTACACATTACACATCTGAGCAGTTGAGGGCCTTGCTTCCGAACTGTAGTCCAATGCCTTAACCACGGAGCCACCCCAGACCCCCAATTTATTTTTATATTTTATATATTAAAATGTGTTTTTTACAATAATTTCGCACTTAGTCTAATGTTAATTAAAATTAGTAAGGTTTATGACTTTTGTTAAAAGAAGAAAAATCAATGATCTATTTATAGAATACTTTTTTATTTATAAAGGTCTCATTTGCATTAAGGCCATGAACAGTATATGTGTATACATACATGCATACAGAGTCAGGCAAAATTAAAAAAAAATTATACACACTTCAGGAAAAGAAAAATGGAATGTATTGCTATATGTGATGATGCTATATTATTATATTAATATAATATACATAATACTATTTTTCTTTTTCTGAAGTGTGTATACATATTTTTTTGTATACACACTTATACAGAGTATGGACCTTTCCTAGAAATATGTTTATACTCATATACCTTAAACTGGGTTCGAGTTTGGTACTTTCAATCGTTCAAAATAATCACTTATTATTTATATATATATATATATATCCGGAAACATAAATCCGGATTTCTCCTCATCTGGGTGTGTATGAGCAGTTCACATGATCACCTGAGACGGCTTTGACCCTCTTCACAGCTCCTCATTGAATTAACAAACGGAGGTGTGACGCGGTGATTTCCACAGGTCAGCTCGGTGTCAGCTGCCTATTTGAAGTCGGCTACTGGAAGAATGTTTATTGCGCCGACCGAAGCTGCGGGTGTGAACGAATTCAATCATACTTTAAATCCTGCAGGGAGGAAACCACAATAGCGGCGTTTATTAGCGCAAATTAAATTGCCGGGCCGCCTCGCACTCTGATTGGTCCGTTCGAACGCAACGGTGACGTTTCCGCGTCTCAGCTGATGCCAGTTTAAAGGGGAGGCGGGAAATCAGAGACGCTTTATAATAACCGAGAGACGCAGCATTCAGTACGTGTGACTTCCCTTGGTTTAAGGTGCAAGCCTCGTCTTTCCCGTCTTTATTTATGTAACCTGTAATCGGCTCGTGTTTTTTTTTATAAACACCCAGGAGGCGCCTTGGTTTGTTTTAAACGGGAACAGAAACGCATTGTGAGGACGTTGTTGTATTTCTTTGGAAAACTCCATAACGCACAATGATGTTCGAGGTAGGCTTGTGTTTCTTTCCTTTTGCCTCTTTTCTGTGTGACAAATGTCTTTTCTCTTAACTTATTAAAACAGGTGGTTCAACCATAGTGTAAGATGTGACTCCCCTTGTTCATGGACTTGATCAGTAGGCCTAGAAATTGAAATTTTAAATATAACGTATTTGTGACATCTTGCTGCATTAAGGTGCTTAAAATGGTAGATTCTGATGGGTGGCTGTAAGCTTTAGTTTCCTTGTGAAAGGGTTGTCCCACTTTACTTTTATTTTATATGAATAAATAGGATTCCTTGTTTTGATTGACTTCAAGTCACTACCTTCACCTTTCCAGATATGATGGATTTTTGACTTGTTTACCCAAATTTGAATACAAAAGACCTAGATTTAAATGATTTGTGTTTTCTCTTCTACAGACCAGCCAAGATGACTTGCTGCTGTTTCCTTCAGAGGGCTGTGATGAAGCATTTCTTCCATCGGAGAGCTTGGCTAGTGGGGGTCAGTCCTTGGCTGAGGCCTTGCTTCCTTTGGTTGAGTCTCCCTCTCCTCCACTTAACCCCTGGCTCTGCTCCACACGCTACAAGACTGAGCTGTGCAGCCGCTATGCTGAGAGTGGTACTTGCAAGTATGCAGAGCGATGCCAGTTTGCTCATGGCCTTCACGACCTCCATGTGCCCTCCCGCCATCCCAAGTACAAGACGGAGCTGTGCCGATCCTTCCACGCAGCTGGCTACTGCATGTATGGAAGCCGTTGCCTCTTCGTGCACAGCCTGAAGGAGCAAAGGCCGATTCGTCACAGGCGTCGCAATGTGCCCTGCCGCACGTACCGTGCCTTTGGTGTTTGCCCCTTTGGCACACGGTGCCACTTCCTGCATGTTGAAGGTGGCTCAGAGTCAGATTGTGCTGAGAAGACCTGGCGCCCACCTTCCCGTTCCAGTGAGTGGAAACCTCGTGGTGCCCTCTGCCGTACCTTCAGTGCTTTCGGCTTCTGCCTGTATGGCACTCGCTGCCGATTCCAGCATGGGCTCCCCAATACAGTAAAGGGCATTGATTTGAGCCAGGCACCTTGGTCACCACAATTGCCTGGAAGGGCATTGTCTCCTGCCTCAGATATGCAGTCTTCTCCGCCATCTTCAGCCAGCTTATCACCCCAGTCATTGTTGGATTCACCTGCTTTCCCTGATTCTGATCCAGTCACACCCCTGTCTGCCGAAGTGGTCGCCAACAACGCTTTTACCTTCAGCAGCCAGCACCTGAATGACTTGCTGCTGCCTTTGGCCTTCAGGCTCCAACAACTGGAGCAAGCTTCTAATGTAAAGGCTGGCATGCTGGACCAACCACTACTGCCATAATGTTTAGTGTCTATTTTTGTAAATATCAGTCTTGGATTTTTTTTTTTTTTTTTTGCATGTTTTTCTTTTTTTAAATTCCCTATGTTTTGAGACGTTGGTCTTAATTTTTTCCTTTTTTACATTTGTGTGGATGGGATTAGATGGCTTTTAATGCTACTTTGCTTGTCAAGTCTGTCCTGAATTGTGGCAAATCTGGTAATGAATTAGACTATTGTAAATTGTATTTTAACCCATGGTGTCTATTGAAGCCACTGGGACATGGTGTGAATGTCTTATTTATGGATTTTTAATTTAAACTGCCACTTAAGTTATTTTCATGATAGGCACTGTGTGCATCACTTGATCTTAATAAAACCCACTAACCTTGGTTAGTGTTCAGTGAATCCTGTGTTTGTTCAGTACATGTGATCCTGGGCCAAGTTTTTTTTTTTTTTTTTTTTAAACACTCTACATACACGTATTTACAATCCTACGAGGAGTAACTACTATACTGTACATTTTAAGTGATGCTCTAGTACACCTACATCAACGGAAGAAATGTAATTTAGCTGGAGTATTGAACAGATTCAAGACCACATTAAGAAAGCTTGGACATGGCTATTGCGCATGCGCCGACTTTCAACCAATCACGTCCGCCGTTAATGATTAAATATGGCGCCCATCAAGCGCTTGAGCCCTATGGATTAGATTAACTTGTCAACTGTGTCTAACGTTGGTTAGTTTATGAGCCCTGATTATTGAAAAGGGTGGAAAGTTCTGATTAACATGGCTTGCGAAAAGCAGTAAATTTGTCCCGGGTTTTTTTTTTTTTTTTTTTTTTTTACTTGATTTGAGCTACGTAAAGCGGTTCATTTCATTAGCTAGGTAGCTAACAACAACCACCGCTATGTGATGTGATGCTCCACATCGGCACCTTATTAAAGCTGAACGTGTTCGCATTTGCACGCTGATCGCGAAGATGGCTGAGGCAAGAGAAGAGCGTCGTTTCGCCGAGGTATCGCGAGACTCCATCAAACTGATGGCGGAGAGCGCCGGGGTTGAGCTGCCGGATGATTTAGCATCGATGCTCGCTGAAGACGTGTGTTACCGCCTCAGAGAGGCCACACAGGTAAACCCCCGGGCACCCTACACAACATTACACCAGACCACACCTGTAAACATATAGCCAGGTTAAGTAAACACGATACTTATAAGAGTCTGAGTTGATGTGAATTTGATGCGTTTTGACCTCAGAACAGCTCACAGTTTATGAGACACGCCAAGAGGAGAAAACTGACTGTAGAGGACTTCAACAGGGGACTGCGCTGGAGCAACACTGAGGTAAACTCAAACCGATTCAAGTCCATTTACCTGAGCAAACAAACAAAAAAGACAGTGTAAGTGTCTCTGTTGAAGTGAGTAAGTCCCAACTCATACAGGACACAGCAATACGCACTTACCCACTATGGGGCATTTAGCCTACAATGCGTGTTTTCAAAATGTGTGATGAAACAGAGCACAAGGCAAGTGTGCGGACTCCATGCACACAGAATGGAGGTGAGATTCAACCCCCTGGGTCAGGGTTAGGAGATGCGAGGACTGACCTCTGAGCCAGTATATCCACCCATCTTCTATACTGCTTTATCCTTAGGGCACAAGGCGGGGTACACCCTGAACAGGGTGCCAATCTATCGCGGGCCACACACACACACACACACTGGGCAATTTGGGAACGGCAATTAGCGTATCTTTGGACTGTGGGAGGAAACCGGAGTACCCGGAGGGAACCCACCGTCTATGCAAATTCCATGCACACAGTGACAGTAATCGAACGCGGACCCTGGAGGTGCAAGGCGACAGTGCTAACCACTACGCCACCATGCCGCCATGGTACACCTACTCATAGAGTAAAAAACCTAACGCCCTTACGTACTCATATAAAAAAAACCAGAGTACCAGTCAAACGTTTGGCTACACTTTCTAATACAAAGTCTTTTGTTTTGTCATTCCATTTTCTACATTCCAGAACAATACTATGAAATAACACACCAGGCATTAAGTAATTAAGTAACAACTACAGCAACAGTCAGTTGGTATTTTAAGACGAGAACCTCAGTTGCTCTGGAATAGTTATTGCAAGAACAGTATTGACAAGTGCAAAACACATCAAGCACCATGATGAAACTGACTTATAAATACCATCCAAGGAAAGCAAGACCAAAACTTACCTCTGCTGCAGAGGAGACGTTCGTTTAGAGTTATCAGCCTCAGAAATCACCCATGAACAGCACCTCAGATTAGAGCCGTTATGAAGGCTTTACAGGTCACAAGTAGCAGACACATATCAATATCAACTGGTCAAAGGAGATTGTTTCATATTGTTGATGCCTTCAGCATTGTTTTACAATGTAGAAAGAAATAAACTTCAGGAACGATCATGGAGTTTGAAGATGTGTCCAAACGTTTGATTGGTAGTGCCTCAGTTGGCAAAGATGGTCTTTGCAATGTATTATTGCAGATGATGGCTGATCAGACTAAGATGGATTTTCAGTAGGGACTTATGATACTTCATATTTTATGTTCAGTGTGGAATTATAACAAATTTTTTTAATTTAGTTATAAATTTTAGTGCTACACAATGAATTGCGTAGAAATCAAAATCGCGAAAAGGTGCAAATTATAATGCAGAATGTATGCATAGTCAGTAATTCATGTGGACTTTTACCTGAAGTATACTGAACATGACATATGCTAAAATTGTCCAATTAAAAGCCTCATTCTTCAGTGCATTGTTTGTTTTAAAAACTAATATGTAAATTAGTGGTGTGTGTGATTTTGATGACCAGGAAAGGATAATTTGATGCTTTTTGAATATTAATATAAACAGTTCATGTAAATCACTTGCAGACATCATGATGAATGGGAAAACGTCAAAAAGACACGAAAATCGCAGATGCGAATATTACTTTGTGAAGGTCACGGTGGCCATGTTGTGAAAGAGGGAAAAGGCATAGTAAGCATAGTGTCCGGTGAAATCATACCGAATCTAGTGATAATCTTAGCCTTGGTAAAGTGGCATGTTTTTTTAATGTATATTTACTTTTTCTCTTTTTTTAGGTTGTTTGTGGGTATGGAGCCCAAGATGCCATGCCATTCCGGCCACTGAAAGAGGGTGAGCTTTTCTTTGTTGAGGATCGGGAGGTGAACCTGGTTGAGCTGGCTCTTGCCACCAACATTCCCAAGGGCTGTGCTGAGACGACAGTGCGAGGTACAACATGTTGACTATTCCCAGCCTGAAGATTATGCAGGATGTTTAGGTTTGTGCTGATTGTTTTATGTCTCTTTGATAGTGCATGTGTCTTACCTCGATGGAAAAGGAAATCTGGAACCTCAGGGCACAGGTGAAATACAGTTTTGGTTTTCTTCATAAGATTTTCTGAAGAATGTTTTTACATCTTACAGTCTTAAAGACAAAGAACAGAGCACGGTTTACTGCTACTAGTAACTGACTGGTCTTTCCTCCTCAGTCCCCAGTGCTGTCCAGTCTCTGTCAGATGACCTACTCAAGTATTACCAGCAGATTACTAGAGCCATATTAGGAGAGGATCCACATCTGATGAGGGTATGAGTTTATGTCGACAGTGGTCACAAGACTGATCAAAACAACCATAGTGCTCTGATTTAAAAGCATCAGCTAATCTCCTCTTCTTCTTTTTTACCTGACTAGGTTGCTTTACTGGATCTTCAGTCCAACTCCAAGATTGCTGCTCTCTTGCCTTATTTTGTTTATGTCATCAGTGGGGTATGTGACTTTCCTATTTAAATGTATTTGCTATAAAGTTTAATAAGAGTGTCTCCCCAGGGCAGAGATTCACACCCACTGATATGTTAAGTGAATTAACTAAGTATGTTTATGGTGTTTTAATGATCTTCGATAATGTTATTCTGCCCTAATAATTTTCAGTCAGACATTTCCACTTATTAGCTGGAGCAAAATATATTTTTTTTAAATCACTGACCCATCATTTACTCCCATTAGGTGAAGTCTGTAAGTCATGATCTGGATCAGCTGAACCGGCTACTGCACATGGTGAAGAGTCTGGTTCAGAACCCGTACCTGTATCTCGGCTCTTATGTACGCAGTCTGGTCTCCAGCGTCATGTACTGCATCCTGGAGCCGCTTGCCGCCTCTATTAATCCACTCAATGATCACTGGACCCTGAGGGACTACGCTGCTCTGCTTCTCAGCCACATCTTCTGGTTATATTCTATACTACTACTACTATTATCCATTTACACACACAGCCAACAGTAGTGTTTTCTGACAATAATTTGCTTGATAATTACAGAAACAAAATGCTGTCGTTCTGGAATTAAAATATCATCAGGCTAAAGGGTAGTGTCACTTTGGTGCCATGACATCCAATTAAGCTGATGTTGAAGAAGACATCAAAGGGGGTCAGATATTAGAAAGTGTTTGTAGGAAAAAAATAGGCAATATTACTCTTGCAACATGGAATCCAAGCTTTTGAAAGTTAATTTAGTGGCAGATTGAATATCAGTGGTGTTGATTAAGCTAGAAAAAAATCTTTCTTTGATCTGAAACTGTGTAGAAGAAAAATGCACAAGGCGAGATACATGATTTACTACGATAATGCCACAGCACTTTGTAAGTCTTGATTTTGATTAGCAAGGATGTCTTCATTTAATTTTCTACATTAACACACGTCTGATTGTAATGAGCTGAAAGTCACATTACCGGTTTATAAACCAATAACCCATAACATTAAAACCACCTCCTTGAGTCATGGCTCTGCAGGGTGCTGTGGTATTTAGCACCAGTACGTTAGCAGTGGATCCTTTGGGTTGCGCGGTGGGACTTCCATGGATCTGACTTGTTTATTCTGTGAATCCCATGGGTGCTTGATGGGCTTGGATCTGGGGAGTTTGTTGGCCACGGGCACGGCTTTGGGCTCTGGGTGTTTCTGTGCAGAATTGTGTGGTAGAAAGACATTCTACCACAAACTAAATTGTGTAACTGTTGCTATGCTGAAATGCTGGAGAGATTTATTCCACATTTTTGGTAGAAGTCAGCCATTTCAGCGCATTGCAACAGTAAGTGGAAAAGATTTGGAAAAAGATTTCCTGATGCTTAATTAGTTTTGTTTTGTTTTCTGCAACATGATGTGCTGTATTCTTCTAGTGCGATAACAAGCGAAAAATGTAGTTTTGACATGAAAAATGTTAGCATATGTGATTGCAAAGATAAAAGAGAAACATAATTATTTGTAAAATGGTTCTTCTTCCAAACTATTCGAATTGAATTATATTATTATTATTATTATTATTATTATTATTACATTAAATTAATATCCAGTCCAGTTTTTGGTAAATAAAGTAAAATAATATTAAATATGAACCCAACTTATATATATTATTAATATATATATTATTACAATGAGTTGTACAATGAATGATATGTATAAATACCAGGTTCAGTAGATTTTTTTTCTAAGCATCTACTGTGGTATTTATGCATCTTCTTTGAATGTGAAGGCTATATATGTGTATTTTTGGCATAGGACTCATGGCGATCTGGTGAGTGGTCTGTACCGGCAGATTCTGTTGTCACTGCAGAAGGTCCTGTCCGATCCAGTTCGTCCCCTCTGCTCTCACTATGGAGCTGTGGTCGGCTTGCACGCTCTCGGCTGGAAGGTAACTTGTACGCATGTTAAAAGAGGTATGTTCAATATTCCCGAGGTGTGTGTGTGTGCATTCCAGTTTTGTATTTGTGTTTGCTCCAGGCAGTTGAACGTGTGTTGTATCCTCACCTGCCTGCCTACTGGGCGAATCTTCAAGCCGTGCTGGACGATTACTCTGTCTCTAATGCGCAAGTTAAAGCAGATGGTCATAAAGTCTACGGAGCCATCCTTGTAAGTTTAGTGTGCGGTTTTTATTCCGTTTCATGCAGGAATACATGGAAAGGAACTTCCTTGTGGGATGTCTGTACGTATTTTTGTCAGTTTTGACTGACATGCAAACTAGAGATGGGGAAAAATGTGTCCAGTTATGTATCCCAATTCTTTTGTGTGGCAACTCATGTATTGGCACACTGACCCTAAAAATTGTTTTTAGGGTAAAATAATATTTTAATGAATAGTTTGCATTTGAGGTGGAAACATGTTTCAGTTCCTCTATGATCCTAAAGGTGGTGCACTTTAAACTATTTACAGTTAGGAATTTGGCAAACACTCTTATCCATAGCGACTTACAAAAGTGCTTTGAAGTTTCCGTCATTGGATAGATACTGTACTTACACTGGGTTACTGGTTCACACATCTGCAGAAGCTATTCACACATCTGCAGGCAGCATACAGTAGTTTCCTGTGTGGTAGGAACAAATTATTTGTCCAATTTGTTTAGAATTGTAACAAAACCTGAAAAAATGATATGTAATTGTTCTTTATGTAAAAATGGTCATACCTATAGAATTGCGATACAAATCTGCCACCTAGGTATCGTCATAATATTGTATCGGTAGATCCCTGATGATTCCCATCCCTCATGCGAACTGACAGTGTTAATGAAGATGACATATTTGGTGCAAAAACATCCAGCGAGCAACAGTTCAGTGAACAGTTGATGTGAGAGATGAGAACAGAAGCTGGCCAGATTAGTTTAAGGTAACATAAAGGGTATTGTTGTACATACAACTCCTTTTAATTGTGGTGAGCAGAAAAGAATCCCAGAATGCACAACATGTTGAACCTTGAGGGAGTTTGGCTTCAAAAGTGGAAGACCTCATAATGTTTTATGTATGTCAGCCACGAATGGAAAGCTGAGGCTGCAGTAGGCACAGACTCACCAAAATTGGACAGTTTTCAACATCTGTGGTTTCTGCTGAGTCATGGTTTCTGCTGAGGCACACAGATGCTGGGGTCAGAATTTGACATTAACAGCATTGGATTCAACCTGTTTTTTTTTTTTTTTTTTTTTCATTCATTCTTTGAGCACTCAAATACTAATCAGAATGCCACAGCCTGTTTAAGTATTCCTTCTGACCATGTGCATCCCTTCATGGCCACAATTTACCATATTCCGGTGGTTATTTCTAATATAGTAATGAACCAAAGCATAAGTCGTCTTAACCTGGTGTCTTGAACTGGTTTCCATCTTGTAGAATCCATGCGATTATGAATTAAAGCTGTTTTTAGTGTTATTAGAGTTCCAAATAAAGTGCTCAGTGTGTGTAGGTTGTAATGTCCTAAACTCACACATGCCTACATCTTGGGCTTTGTCGCAGATGCTTTTTTGTACTCCCTGAAAGTATACACCTCCCTTCTTGTCCCACAAGGTGGCAGTGGAGCGTCTGCTGAAAATGAAAGCTGCGAGTTTGACGGTGGAAGGAGGTGCTACTGCTTCTCAGAGTTCTGCAGCAGGAGGGATGTGCTTTAGAGAGAGCTCACCAGGCCTCAGCCCCCCTCCCGAACCGCTTTCTGAAGCCTCTCTGGGTATCGCAAGCCACTTGCAGGCAGCTGGAACAGGATGCCAGTGGGAGGAGTGGACCCCTGTCTCCCTGCCTGCCATGTACTGCGAGCTCTACTCCTTCTTTGGGGACAGTTTGGCTGTGCGTTTTAGCACAGGCCCTGCGTTAGGCAGTGCACCACCTGCAGCGCAGGTGCAACCTTCTGATGCCAGGAAGGAGTCAGGGAGCGGTGCAGGCAGCATGGAGAGCACACGCAAGATGCCACAGCTCACCGCCAACATGAACCTCAGCCCCAGACCAGATGGAAGCCCACGTACTGAGACTGTGCCACCTACTTTGGGGGCCACTGCCTCAGGGAGGTACGTACAGTCCAAGCTCTAATGCAGAAGCAATTGTGGCTACGTCATTAGATTTTAGATTCTGCTTCATACAGTTTGATCTGTTGAAATAGTGGTAGAAATCATGGAACAGGAATATAGCAGTAACAGTTATTGACAGCGAGGGGAAAGTTTAAGGTGAACAAGCTCCATGGCTTTAAAAAATATCCCAAATATTATTTTACAAACGTAATTAATGAAACTAATATTTTATCATTTGAATTATGTTAATGAGGGAAGTCTAAGTGGGTCTGATTTCCAAGACCATGCAAAGTTTGAGAGGTAGAAATAGATTAATTATATCTATGAAAGGAAAATACAGTACATACACCACAATCAGCCATACCTATAAAACCACCTACGACCCCTGAAGGTGTTCAGTGGTATCTGGCGTGCATGGATCAGACTTGTTAGTTTGTTTAACTCAGGGTTTTTCAGCAGAACGTTTCAGCCCAGAGCATCACACCGGCATGTCTTCTTCCCATAGCGTTCCCATCTGTTGCCCAAGTAGGTGAGGCACACACACACACACACACACACACACACACACACACACACACACACACACACACACACACACACACACACACACCCAGCCACCCACATGATGTAAAAGAAAATGTGATCCATCAAACCAGGCAACCTTCTTTCACAATAAGTTTCCGGCGGTGGACAGGGATCAGCATGGGCACTCTGACCAGTGTGTGGCTACACAGCAATGCATTGTGGGTTCTGGCACCATCCTATCATAGTCAGAAATAATTATACTAGCGTGGCTGTTCTGTGGGATTGACGGAAACAGGCAAGCCTTTGCTTCCCAAACAGATTAATGAGGAACTTGGTCTCCTTTTGGTAGGTACTAACCACTGGATACGAGGAGCACCTCGCAGGAGACCTGTCGTTTTGGAGACACTCTAACCCAGCTTTTTAGCCACCGCAATGTAGCCCTTGTTAAAGTCTTTCAAATCCTTATTCTTGCATATTTGTCCTGCTTCTAGCACATCAACTACGAGAACTGATCAATATACAGAGATAATCAATGCTATTCACTGTTAGTGCTTATAATGTTATTTGTCGATCGGTATATATGGGACAACATTGGGCGAATCAAAATGTCGGGGGGAAATACTCATCATGCTCTTTTTTGCTTTTGACATACAGGTCTTTGGCTCGCTCTTCTTCCTCTTCCTCATCCGCAGTCCCTCGTTCCAGGTCCTCCTCCCGTCCAGGACGCTCTGCCAGCCAGTCAAGAGACATCTTCCCCAAAGCTCGCTTCCTGCCTTCCCAGGTGGGGCCTCCTGCCTTCTCCTTTTTAATTGGTGGGCAACAGATGGGCCGGCGATGCCAGGGGCGACGTTTCCAGACGAGTTTCACTCCGACACCATCCCTCAGCACTCTTCCTCCACGGGCTTATGCGCACAAACTACCAGTTATTGGCAGAGTGAGCAAACCAGTGAGACGCTGGACGTGCTCCCATTATTCACTGTATCTGCCTCTTTAAGGCACAATGACACACTGGGTTGGCTGGTCGTTTTGTCGAAGCAGCGAGCTTCCTCATTAACTTTTCTGCTTGAACTCTTTAAAGCCCTAGATTTAGAACGGAAAGCTCCAAAACTGTTTTATGGGCTTTCCACAGACATGTCTTTCTCAGTTACACACCATGAACTAGAACCAGCAGTTAGATTTATTTGTAAAGTACTTTATTTTTGTTGTTTGTGTTTCAATACATTATTTGATTTAACAGGGAAAAATTTAAAATAAATCCAAGCACAGTGAAAGGCTGTTTATATTCTTCATATTGGAAAGTTATTCAAAAGTTGTCTTTCCATTTTTCACTATGCATTAAGGTTTGCTATCTTTTGCGCAGTTATTTGTAATAACTTGCATTGAAATGGGTGAATCTATAATTCTTTAGTGTTAATGGTTATAAAACCCTACAACAGAATATTTCAGAAAGTATTAAATCCTGAGACAGTTTAAGAGTTCTAAACACATTTACAGTACAGTACGATACACCCTCATTTCTTCATAGTTTGCTTCCCAAACGTTCATGTATTTTAATGTAGTTATGAGGATTAGTCCTTCAGGCATCCTCAAGGACTTTTTTTTGCCACAATTTTTCAGTCCAGTCTCTGTACCTGAGCAGTGACAAAAAAATATTTTTGTTTGTTAAGCCATACACGACCTATAAATCATTTGAGCATAAAAACTTAAAATTTAAGGCATAAACCAGTGAGAAACAGGTGCAGATGATGATAGATGATCAGGCTGGTGATTAGTATACTGGTGAATGCTGAGTGGTTGGAACAGACGAAAAAAGGGAAATGAGGCTGTTGCTAAGGTTGTTACATAAATAGACCATTTTTAAATTGTACCTTTAGGCACTTTGCAGCCCGGGACAGTAAAAACAAATGTTCCCATTTCATTAACATAATTTAATTGAATTTAATTTGAAGAAATAAGTGGTGGCTCAATGACTGTATATTGGATGTTCAACAAGAAGTCGAATGTAAAATGATTTTTTGATGTGTGGGTATTTAAGAAGCTTGAACTATCGGCCCTGCTCCGTCAGGTAATCCTGATCTGTGTGCTGATAGATTCATTAAATATTCAGCACCTTGCTGAGAGCTTTAGACGCTAGACTTTAGATTTGGTTACATTCCGAACAGAGCAGCACTAAAGCCTGTTCTTGCTCAGGTCGGACTATGGTTCAAAACGCGGAATCTGTGCTGACTTTTTGCCGAAATCATGCTTTCACTCTTTTGCTTCTCTGTTATTTCTTCTACATGATTATTGGTGCAGTTGTTTTCATGGTGATTGAACAACCTGAGCAGAATTCACTTGTTGCTGAAGTACAAGAGCTTCGAGTGAGGTTTTTAGAAAACAACCGGTGTGTGAAAGAAAGTAGTTTGGATCATTTGCTAAAGAAGTTGCTCTTTGCTGGTAGACGTGGGGTAATTGTAAAGGCTGACCGTGAAGAATATAACTTTGACATCACTTCCTCGTTGTTCTTCGTCATAACTTTTCTCACGACTACAGGTGAGTCACAGAGTAAAAAAACAAAATCTCAACATCTCTTACCTATCTATTATTTCTAAAAACCTTTTTTAATGGAAAAAGGCTTTAAGTTCAAGATATACCTGTAGTTATGCAAAGAATTAGCAAATTTGGGCTAATATTATAAGCTTCTAGAATTTTCACTGACCTGCGCATATGCTCATACAGTAGGTTCAGGGCTTTCCTGCTTTTTATTTAGTTAACATTTAATTAACTGAATTTCAGTTTACATTGAATTCTGTAACAGTTTTTTTTGCCTCTCTTACCAAAGCTAACACTGCACAATCAGCTGTTATATACACTTCTAAATTGTAAAAGGTCAAATCCTAAAATAAGACCTTGCTCTATAATTTCCATAATTTCTCATGCTCCCAGAATCATGCTTTCACAATCTAAGTTCTGGAATATACCGGTTAAATATCCATTACTAGATAAACTTCTCATTCAGTACATTCATGTCATCAGGTGACTTAATTTTATTGCCACATAATGTTGCTGAGCCTAGACCTGACCAACTGAAGCAACCCCAGATCATAACACTGCCTCCAGA
>JAQQZT010000001.1:21596208-21623384 GCA_030068275.1 Clarias platycephalus
GGCACCCTGTCCAGGGTGTACCCCGCCTAGTGCCCGAAGTCTCCTGGGATAGGCTCCAGGCCCCCCGCAACCCTGAATGCAGGATTAAGCGGTATAGAAGATGACTGACTGAATTATTATTATTAATAATAATAATAATAATAATTATTATTATTATTATTATTAATATTATATAATTATAATCATTTTCTTTATGGGTGGTAAGATTAAACTTAAATAAATATCAAGACAACCTCTATGAAAACCTCTCAAAATAGCCCTGCTCTCCTAATACCTCTTCTAATTTCATATATCAGACTTTATTGTGCGCAAATGTAAATGCGTTGTCATCTTATTACCAACTATAATGAGAATTACAGAAATAAACAAATACCAAAATAAAAAAGTTATTTATAATACAATGCAGAAAAACAAATTCCTATGCACATAAATGCTTGAATAAATATAGGAAAAACATATATACAGAAAAAAAGATTTGAAGAAACCAAAAAAAGAAAGAAAGGCTATGAATTAATAATACATACATCATTTTGAGTAAAAAAATTATGACTATGATTATAATTTTTGTTATTAGTATTATGTCTATAATCTGTTCTTTGAGGATCTGAAGGAAACATTGTGCAGTTTCATATGCTTTGCATGCTTAATGATAAACCTGGTGATTTGTATTGGAGAAAGGCTATACCTCATGGAAACACACTGTTCAATTGTGTGAGCTTACTGTATGTTGATGTTAGTTTTATACACTCTGTGTCTGCAGGCAGCCGGACAAACTGAGAGTGGTTTGGACCAGACGAAACAGACGAATCTGCACAAAGGTATGCGAGAGGAAGAATATGTTATCCAGTCCGTGTTAACCCACCCAATGTATTTATTTATTTATTTATTTATTTATTTATTTATTTTTTTCATATGTAGAATGATTCCATGCTGAAAACACTGAATTAAAAAATGGCCTTATCTCGGTGACATGTACTGTATGAGTGCATCATTGCGTATTTTTACCCTTTGCACAAGTGGTAATTGTGTGCAGGATGTAATGCAATGAAATATGTCCAGGTCGACCGTGTTGAAGTTTTACCCTTTTCTTTAAATTTAACTACAATTTTGTTGAAAATAGAAATGTACTATTTCAAGATTTTAGCTGCTTTTCTCTATGACAGTCCATCCTTTGGTAGACCAACAATCCAGCCTCTTGTCTATTTTGCATTTCTGTGAAGATAAGGGGCCACATTAGACTTAGTCCAGTGTCAAGAGGGCCAAACAAAAAGTCACAGTTAGAGCTGGACATCAAATGTTTAGCTAGCTAATATAGATATCATTAATATATATACGTAATTATTAATATCTTTTTACGTAACAGCACATTTTGTAAGCATTTAAGTTTACAGCCCTGAGTTTATTGCCCTCTAGTGGAAAAAGAGGAATTAGCTCTAAGTATGATTATTGTTACGATGATGATGATGATGATGATGATTATTATTATTACATGACATTATTTTAACTGTTAAGAGCTGCATGGACTGTTAAGCACCTATTGCATACCTTCTTTCTTTCTAAACATAAAGTAAAAATACATTTAAGAAAGTGAGAAACAAAAACTAAATTAGTAATAAATTAATTAAATTGACAGTGACAATTGACAGTGGTTTTTAAAATGAATAGGATAGTTAAAAAAAAAAAAAAGATATTAATGGGACAAAACACCCAGGTCATGCTTCTTAGCTGTGGTGAGTAACCCTGGCAGTCCTGTAATACTGTAGTAATCCACAAGCAGTGATGGGAATTCATGTGGGAATTTTGTCCACATCTTTCAGCTCAGATACATTCAACATTTCATTATGGGTACCTTGTTAGTTCTGGGTTGGAGTCCCTTTTACCTTCAAAACTGCTTTCATTCAGCAATGGGTGGAAACATTTCTTCGATATGTTGGCCCATATTGACATGATAAACATCAAAAAGTTCCTGCAGATTTTTCAGCTGCACATGCATGATGCAAATCTCCTCCACATTCCAAAGGTGATCTACTGGATTGAGATTTGCTAGCAAATTTACTTGCTGGCATTTGAGTCCAGTGAATTTATGGTCATGTCCAAGAAACCAGTTTGAGATTATTTTAGCTTTGCTGTGGTCATAAAGGGATGGGAATGGTCAACATGTGGCCCATTCTGTTCCAAGAAAATATTCCCCACACCATTGCACTACCACCACCAACAGCAGCCTGAACGATGAATAATTCAGGATGGAGCCATGCTTTCGTGCTGTTCATGCCAAAACCTGACCTTACAATCTGAATGTTGCAGCAAAAATCAGAGACTTTTGGAACATTTTCCAGTCTTCTATTCTCCAATTTCTGTGAGCCAAAGCAAATTGTAGTCTCGGTTTCCTGCTGACAGGAGTGGCACCCAGTGTGGTGCTGCAACCCATCTGCCTCAATGTGTTGTGTGTTCAGAGATGCTCTTCAGCATAACTCAGATGTAAGGACAGGGTATTTGTGTTACGTTTGCCTTTCTATCAATAGCATTTTCGCCTCGAGAACTGCCACTTACTGCAAATTGTTCTATATTGGCTCTTTATCAGACCATCCTCTCAGATGGTTGTATGTGAAAGTTCCTGTAGATCGGCAGTTTCAGAAATACTCAAACCAGCCCATCAGGCATGAAAAGGTATACTTAATTAAATGGCCGGTGAGTGTAAATCATCATCATGCCCCAAGGTTTGGCACAAAAAAGTGCAGCCAATAATGTGAAAGATAATGTACATGAGAACATCAAATATGAGCCGGAGTGGTAAAGAGTTGACTTGACAGTATGTCTGTGAAAGGCAGCAGATTTATCCTTTTTCGTGTTTTTAACTAAGATTTTCTTTTGAGCTAGGGGATTTTTCTAAGTACTAATATTTTGCAAGTAAACATTATAATTAAAAATATATTCCAACGTGTTTACATTTATACACTGTTATTAACTAAATATTTCACCTTTCCAATCTTCTCCGATTGTACTGTAACTCTTTAATATCCACTTACATTTTCAGCTTCATAGCTGGCAGCCTGGCATTAAGAATCCTTATAGAGGGACAGTATTGTGGCAGGTGCCTGAGAATGTGGATACTACAATCACACTCTTTAAGGTACACATATCCAGCATCACTAGTTTTATTGACATTAAACCATTTATATCGTACATTAATATGCCAATCATCCAACTTATTACATTGCTTATTACAGGATCCAAATGCTGATGAATTTGAGGACAAAGATTGGTCATTCATTATTGAAAATGTAAGTCACTAAATCTCTAATGTAGGACACTGGTCCAAGAAAATGTATATTGCATCACGTTCAAGTCAGTACTTAATAATCAAACCTCCAGGTCTACATCTATAAATAGTTTATTTTGTAGTACAAAATATGGGTAATAAAAAGTACTTAGTTTGGGAGTTTCTATCTGTATTGGTAGTTCCTATCTCGAATTATGACAAATGATACTCTTTAGAGCACCGATTTGTCTTTGTCCAGAGTTTTCAGTGAATTTGCATTTGAATTTCTTTTCAAGACTTTCATTAGTCCTATAGCTGTTGCAGATTTGCTGCTGAACTTAGTTAGATCGTCATTTTTTTCTCTTGCTTTTATTAACTTCTGTCTTGTTATGAGCCCTTGTTTTTTTTTTCTTCCTAATTATACAGGAGACAAAAGGCCATCGGAAAGTTCTAGCATCAGTCGATGTGAACATGAAGAAGTATACCAACGTGACTTCAGCTACATTTGACCTGACACTCAAACTGAAACCACTCTCTGTGAAAGTGGTAGACGCTACACTGAAGCTCAGCCTGAGCTGTATCTTTCTCAAAGAGGGCAAGGCCACGTGAGTGTTTCATTTTCAGGTCTAACGATAAAAATAATGGCAACATCTAGGTTAGACACTGAAGTGTGTATACATTAGACACTTTGGGCTCTTTTCTTGTGCATGTGTAATTTGCTGCTGAAACTGCAGCTGTGTCTGGGGTACTCATCAATCATGAGAGTCTTAGCATGCTAAGTAAATTTATCACTAGAGAATAATAAAGACACTTCAAATCTGATTAAATCACGCATACTCACATGTATAAATTGTTAAAAAATTACAAGCTTCACACCCACACCTGCTGTTAGGTACAGGCTGGCTATTGTGAGTTCTCTTGCTTGAAAACTTCTTTGGTTATTACACAAACTACAAAGGAAACGAGAAATTCACTGATTGGTATTATTAATTAACTCCCTAACAAAATACTGAAAACACTTCATTTTCACCATGAAAAAGTAAAAAATCATGCTTTCTAGCACACTCTGTCCTGATTGCCCTGCCAAGCATTGTAGCCAGATTTCTTTTGTGTCTGAAGTGGCACAAGCTTTTTAATAAAATGTCAACTAACAGGAACAAACTTTTTCTGAAAAATGCATTTATAAACTGCATTTTATAAACTGCAAATGTTTTAGGATTATAAATTAAGACTGCTTAGTATGATGCGCAATTCTACAATTCTTAAATAGCATGCATAGCATAATGTTACATAAAGTTTTGAGTTGCTTTATGTAACATTATGCTATGCATGATCAGAACAAATAGGAGTGAATAAATAAGCACAAGGTTAAAAAAAGCTCTAAACAGATGTTATGTTTTCTGATGGCAATCTGCTTTTTTACTCAACAATCTTTTTTTCCGCAGTGATGATGACATGCAGAGTTTAGCGAGTCTAATGAGCCTTAAATATTCAGACATTGCAAACCTGGATGACTTCAACGACAGTGATGAAGAGGAAAAGCGGCCAAGGACAGGAACAAGCAGAAGTGTAGTAGCTACAGGTAGGAATATACCCTCTGAACTCTGACTTTAGTATGTTATTAATTCATTTTAGTATTAATTTTAGTATGTATGTGTGAGAGAGATTGGAAAAGAGTTTTTTTTTTTTTTTAAACTTGTCTTTCTCTCTCTCTGTCTCTGTCTCTCTCTCTCTCACTCACTCACACACGCACACACACATGCATGTAGGTTAAAAATGAAAAGGGAATAAAATTGAGAAATAAACATTTGCTGTGGTACAAAATTGATTATAAACAAATGCAGTTTGCTTGTTTCATAGGACACTGTATTTATAGCACTATCTCCTGCGAAGCTAAGGTGACACAAAGGGATCACTATCGGTTGTCTCGCATCGGCAGCGTTGTCATCATACTTCTATCCGCAAATGATCCTAAACCACTCATGGGAATTTTACCAAATATTTAAAGGAAATTTCTTTTGAAATTATTTCATGTAGTTTTGTATTTATTTATTTATTTATTTATTTATAAGATTTGCTCTTTTCCTTCTCCATGGTCAGCTCCTCATCCTCCTCCTGTTAGTAAGGTTCATGATGAGGCATGGAGGCCTGCTGTAGATACAAACCCTTTTGTTACAGGTAGCTTCCTGCCTGTTTTTTATTGCCTGCCTGTTTTTCCTCTCTCTCATTTCATGAATGTTTAGCACTGCAGTTATTTAAAATAGTGACCTGTAGTAACCCAATATCGCTCTGGTATGATGTCATAAAGCAGACATGTTCTTATGCTGCTTTGCATGCTGATACTGTACTGTATGCACACCACATGCAATATGCTGCAAAAGATTTCTGCACCTCAATTTAAAACCGATTCCTACATCTTTGTCTGGATATGGGATTTAATTGAATAATAATTATCATAATCATAATAATAATACAATTAATCGAGTGCCCTTTAATGAAATATATTCCACAATGTCTGAGGATTCCCCCTCTATATGTTTTTTATTTTCCATCATTTCTACCATTTAAATCCCCTACTGTACATTCCTCATTTCTCAGTTTCCCTCTTGTTCTTGGTCTCTCAATTCATTCCGAAACAGATTCGAAGAATTCATCATCATCATCATCATCGGTTCTTAACCTGCCTCATCAACCCTGCAATCTGTTCCAGACCTCTCTTAAACCTCTCTCATCTCTTTCTACTGCAACCACCCATCTCCCTGACCCTTCTGGCTCATCCAAGCTGTCACGCCCTTCTCAGTATGACTTTACTGTCCCGGCATTTATTCGCGCTCATCCTCCTGCCCTGCCTAAAATCTTCCAGCCAACAGCAGGCTCAGGTACACATATGCGTGAAGCCAGTGCAGTAATAAAAAACACCATAGAGGGTGCTGCTCACTGAAGGTGAAATGCAAAGGATGTGCAGTTGTCATGCGATTGTGAGAAACTTTTTTTTTTTCTAATTCATTGAGTATTCACTTTACTCCTCCGTTTACAAAATGGTGAGATTAGAATGGATTAATATTACTGTGACTAAAATGGGGCCTCAGTTATAAGGCACAGTGGAGATAGAGAGTCCTCTACAAGAGGCCATGTGCATGTGCAGAAGCAAAGCATGTCTTAATGCACCATGAGAAGTTCTTTATTTCTATTGGAAGGATCTCATAAACTGTGTGTTCTGTTTAGATTTAAAAGTCACAATAGACTGGATTTATAGCGCATGCATTTAGAAGCATTTGTCTGAATCCCATGGTAACCTGGACAGCATGCTGGGAATTTGCCCATAGAAGCAGGTCTTCTAGTCTTCCTATAGTAACACGCCTATATTTTGTGTAAGGTTTATATGTTAAGTAAAATAACCTTGAACAAAGACCAACATTAGTGCGAATCAGAGTGAAAATATGTTTGTATCTATATTTGTTTATTTGTCTCTTTCTTCTGCTTTGCTTCTTTTTCCTGCTGTATTTCTGCTGTAAGTCCCCGCTTCTGTTTCACAAAGGCCCTCAGGGGGCCAGGCTGGTGTTAATATGACTGAGGTCAGTAGCTCTGTAGCTTCTCACCCACGACCTGTCTCCTCCACATTTCCTGGTCAGAGTGCTCCCTCTTTCTCTCTCTGCTCCGCCTACTCCTCCTCCTCTCAGCCGACTGCTCCACCTGCTGTTTGTCAGACAGGTAATAACTGTTAGGTCTTTGCAGTTTTGTGATGTGACATATCACCTTGCAGTACATTATTACAAACGTCAAGAAGCTGTTAAATTATTAGCACTTTTCTACTGAATGGGTTTTGTGGGCTCAGCAAATTACTTATAATTCTTACTTATAATTCTTAAAAACGTTGTCACTGTTTCAAACATGCTGAAATTGGTTTCCCTTCTTACTCAGGTTCCCTTCTTGCATAATGATTAAAAAAAAAGTCATTAAAGACCAAGATTAAAATCTCTTATTGAATCGAATCTACCAGGATGGAAATCTACAGTATTAGGGTAGTGGAGTTTCTGCCCAAATTTCTCGCAGATACAAGAGGATTAACAATGTAATGTCTCAGATTACTTTTATTTATGTATCCATAGTTCCATGTTTCCATATTATTATTATTATTATTATTACTTAGCTTGGCTTTGTTTTGCACCTATACAAGACACAATGAAATGGATCTGAATGCCCTTTCAAGAAATAGTGTAGAAAGACATTTGAACTTGGCATTTGACCTATAAGTCCTAAACTTTTTGCGACATTCGGTTGCAAATGTGCTTATCCTAAATGTGACTCCCAGTAACATTTCAAAATATGAGCACACAATATCCATCTGCGGTGTTTTGAATATGAATTTGTAAAATTAATGAAACCAAAGAGAAATTCTGTGTTCATTTTGCAACGCTTTTCATAAATTAAGCAAACCCACAAGAGGCTGCGACCTCTAGTTGGGAAACCCCTTTAACGACCCCTAATGGGAGTAGCCGGAATAATAATAATAATAAGAAGAAGATATTCGCATAATGTCATTACAACAGGCTTTCTGGGTCTTTCACTCTGAATGAGAGAGTATGGATGGCAGAGCCACATTTATTTTAATATAAAATGAGATAATGAGATATCACTGTTTTCATTTTGAAATTGAAATTGAAATTTACAGAAGCATTCTACTAGACCACCGAATTACCTCCAAAGAAAATCTGAAATCATTGGATAGAATTGGTAGGGAAATGATTTAGGATGCTTTCACACTATAAACTTCGGAATGGATCTAAACAGATCTTAAAGTCTGGTATAGTATGTTTGTGTAATGAGAACGCTCTGTAATGTGCCTAGGCATGAATTCCTTCTGTCATGGCAATTCTTTTTTTATTTCACCAAATTTTAATAAAAATCAAACAACTTTGACTAGAAAAAAAGCAAAAAAAAACAATAAAGACAAACGTAAATAGACAGTTCTGCACCGGTCAGAAAGACAGGCACCCCACAGAGTCTTAACCACAAAGTCCTCGAAGAATTCCCTCCTCCCTAATTTCACATGATTTATATACCTAAACACTACCTCGTTGCTCCTCCTTATCACTTTGATTCAATTTTTATTTAATATTCAATAGATATTTGTTAATTTGTTTGTCCTAGTGGTGTGGTAACTCCCAATTCTGCACTTTTCTCCCCCTTATCCTATTTTTCTTATTGTTTATTCATATCTGGTTTGGTTTTATTCGGACTCCCGAATTATATTCTCCTTTTCCTATTTCTTCAAAAGGTTTAGTCAGTTCCTCTTTTCCTAACCAGACTATTGACCACTAAGTTTCAAGTTCAAGTTTCAAGTTTATTTGTCATATGCAAATCAACACACGGCCAACAATACAATGAAATGCTTTGGACGAGAAGAGCCAGACTTCTTGTATGTGTGTGTGTGTGTGTGTGTGCGCGCATGTTTGTATATATGTATGTATGTATGTGCACAACATGTGTGTGTGTGTGTGTTTATTATATGCACATATATTGCACATAATATTGTGTATTATTGGTCGCATACTGACGTTAAAAACACACATGATTAAGATTGTTTTGCACAATGTCGATAAATAATTTAAGGTGTCCTAGTGCAGCCATTCTTACTGCACTGTGTCTGAGTCCCCTTGAAAAGGTGGTCTCGAGCATGGTATGCTGTACTCAAGCATGGTGAGAATTACATATAACATGGAACTGGACCAATGTTTAAACATGGATGTGCAGGCGCTGGTGAGTAGGAAGGCAGACAGGCAGACTACCATGTAGTCTTCTATGTAGAGGGGTAAGCAGTCGCATCTGGGCACAATACTAAGCAACCATGCCTAGTGTGAGAGCAACCTGGCACACAAAGCCAGGATATGGGTATTTATTTGCAAGCCATGGCAAGCCTTGTTGTTCAGCAGAAAAGTGCTTCTCTAAGTGTTGTAATGTGGGTTTTTACATCTTGCTTTACTCTTCTCTCTGTTTTTTCCCATCTCAGCAACCTCTGCTGCCCCAGGAGCCCTGACACCTCAGAGTTGTCCTGCTTTTTCTCCCCCTTTGTCTGCCAGTAGCCCTGATTCTTCTGTCCTTGGCAACTTTCCTCCTGACTCTGTACCTTTAAAAACCTACCGAGCCTCCTTGTCAGAGCTTGGCTCTGTTCTCACCAGGCCCACCAGTATGCCCTCAGCTACTGAGACAGGTATACAAAGCCCTCAGTGGAAGAATTTACTTGACTGTAATATAATTTTAAACACAAATTAAATTGCTAAGTGCTTCATCTAGTATTGTGGGAGTTTATATCAGAAGATGACTGAGGGATAAAATTCTCAAATAGTTGATTAATGATTTTTGTTAATGGTGAAAATCTCAATTAACCAAGAAACCTTTTCTCTTTTTTCTTTCCAACATTCTCTCACAACCACTATGCTCGTTTAGCAACATGGCAGAGAGAGTGGAGGTCCCCTGAAGTTATGCCTAGCCTCTGTCCCGCACCAATTACTTTAGAAGAACCTGTCCTTCAGCAGGCAGTGCAGAGTTCAGACACACTGCGCAGGCCTGCTTCAGTTTCATCACCTCACTCTGCGTTAGGTCCTCCCCTTAAAAAAGCTAGTACCTTTACCTCTCCCATTAATAAACCGCTTCCTCCTTTACCCTTGCCAGGACTATTGCCTTTTCCTACCCCTACTGTGCCATCTGCATTAGCTTCTGCTCCTCTGCCCCTGTTCTGTCAACCTGAGATGGCATCTTGCACTGTGTCCTCTCCCTTGCCCCATTCATTTGCTCCATCAGATCCCCTGTCACCAGCCCACACCTTCCATGTTGCTGAACCTCCACCGGTCAGCCCGATAGGGATCCCTGACTTATCTTTATACACTGATTCCTCCCTTGTCACATTATCTAACTCCTCACTCACTCCTCAATCCAATACTTCCACTCAGCTGTCATCTGTCCACTTTCCTGCTCCTTTTTCAACTGCTGCTGTTGAACCTGAAGTTAATCCATCTGATGTTACTCAGTCAGGTACAGAGCAAGCTATTTGAAACCAGTTCTTCAAAAGATATTATCACTTGCAAAATCAATTATTTAATATTTTGCTTGGTTTAAATTGCACATGTTTGTTGGCGTGTTGTAGCTTGAATCCTCAGAGTTAGGCATGGATTTTTTTAACTTCTTATTTTTCTTTTAAATTTTCTTTTGACCCATGCATTATTAACATTTTCATTAAAACTCATCTGCACACAAACTTTCCAGACCCTTTCCATCGGGTCCAGACGTTGGAATGGAGACACCAGGTTGTCCCCACCGTGGTTAGACCAAATGTTCGCAGACCTCCTGGGCCCCTTATTGTGAACACCCCTACATGTTCTTTTTCCCCTTGTCCTCCTCCACCTGTTGTTCCTGGCTCCCAATTTCAGTCCCAAACAGCCATCACCTCACCCCTTATTGGGCCCATTCCTGTACCTGCCTGTGATACAAGTAAAGGTACAAATGGGTGGCCTGAAATTTTAAAGCTACATGATTATAGCTTGTGAATGAGCATGCTGAAGGACAAGCACATACTGTGTCTCAGGAATGTGTCTAAGCTTTTAAAGTTACTATTATGATTGTAGTTTGGGTAACAGTGCTCGCTGTGGATGTTTGAGTAAGATTATGTCTAATGTAGTCTACTGTATGTGGAGGTCTGAGAAAACACATCAGACATTGGTGCAGTTTAAATCTGACAAAAAGACAAAACCTGATATTGATTAAGCTGTTTTTTTTTGGTACCTATAATATAATTTAACACTATAAATATATTGTGCCAAAATGGGGTATAAAACTTTCCAAGTTTTCCCTAGGCTTTCTGAAAAGAGGGAGCTATTTAAGGACTCCAGAATTGCAAAATCATCAAACTGATTAATATGTTTAATTGATATTTGTGTATATATTGTAATATTCTTTTCTACACGTGCCAAAATAGCAAAATATATCTAACAAAATAGATATAAATAATGCATTCAGCTTGTAAGTGCTTAAATACCACATTTGTTTTGTTGAAAGTGTAGAAATACTAGGGAACTAATTTGGAAGTCGAAAGCTGTGATGAGGCTCTGGTTTGTCAAATACCATGATTGAAATTTACTTCAATCGTGATAAAGCTAAAGCTGCGTAATGCTCATAATTACTCATTTTCCATCAAATCAATTAAATTGACACATTTATTGTTCGTCATTATTGTAAAATGAAATCCAAATAAAATGTAACAAATAACATTTGAGCCAGAATTCCAGGCTTTAAAATGCTAAAACTTTACTTGTGCAAAAGAGAAACGTATTGAAGTGATTTCAAAGTTTCACCATATGACGTTTTTCCCAGGCTGGCACATATTTCTGTTACCTAAAGTGACAATCTTTAACAACTGTGATAAATTCGATTTGTTATGCTATCTGTTTGTCTGGTAAGAGTATTCATCCCTTTTTTGTTCTGCCTTGTAACAATATATTGGTTTTTTTTTTAACCATGTGGATGTGAAAAGAAAAAATTATTAAGTGGTGAAAAGTTTGTGTGCATTGTCAGTGTTAGTTCTGTGCCATGCTGTGCATGTAAATATGCTAGGTTCTTAGGCCTAAGACATCTGGATTCATAATGTGCTCAAAAGTTCCATAAGGCACTTGGAATAGTGGCATGGCATACAGCAAGCTTTGGAGGCGTACACAACCTGTGGACTTAATTAATAGGACTAGAGCTAATGTAAACTCTGCAAAGGCATACTTGGCAACTGATTCTGCACATATCAAAGCATTCTTAAATAAAGAGTTTATTTTATTTTTATTATTTTTTTCATCAGAACCACACAGACACCTAGGCGTATTAAGAGAAGAGGAATCCTCCAGTGCAGCCTGTCCTGGTAAGAACTGTTTTGCATGTCACATCAGTTCTCACCGCTAATCTACATATACTTTACACACATTGTTGTTTTTCTCATTATTTGAAGGTGAAGAAAATGCAGATGGAAACTTGAGATCGTCCCTTCACAAAGCTGGACATACCACCACGAGCAACCATAAACCACAGTCAATGTTTGAGGTGCAGATTGTGAAGCCAGCCCCAGGGTGAGTGACTGATATACAGTAGTAACACTATTGGTACACTGCGGAAGGTTGCGTTAGAGTTTTCTTTTGTTTTTACATATTTTCTATAAAGAAAACAACCTTTTTAAAGTTGCAAATCTGTTTTAAATTTAGCATAGCCCAGCAGGATATAGGAATGCTACACATTGTTAGTAACAGAAGGGACCATGGATATGGTTGAATGTTGTGCAAATGGATGTAAATCAACATAAATGCTTCAAATAAATGTTCACATTTTGTTGGTTTGTGGTTGTAATGGCAATGCTACTGTATACTTGGATCATTAATTCAATGTTATTTTATCAGTCATTCTGTCTTTCAAAAACAACGTTGCCCTAAATGTGCATATAATTGCAACGTCATCATAACTATATTACAGTGGTCATCCAAAAATAGGGTTCCTGCTAGGAATAGAGTTTTCAGTATGGATTTCTAAACTGTTGCTGCTCATCTAAGATGGTGATTGTCTGCCTTAATAGCCTAATTTTAGTTACGGTTTGTATTTTTGATTTTTCTTTATAGGCGGTGTAGTAGTTAGCACCTCCAGGGTCTGGGTTTGATTCCCATCTCTGTGTGCCTGAAGTTTGCATGTTCTCCCTGTGCTTGGTGGGTTTCCTCCGGGTACTCGCATTCAGCTTGTTCTCCCAAAGACCTGCAGATTAGGCTAATTGGCTTGGCACCTTGTCCAGGGTGAACCCTGCCTTGTGCCCTAAGTCTCCTGGGATAGGTTCCAGGCCACCTGCGAACCTGAATACAGGATAAAGCGGTCTAGACAATGAGTGTGTGAGTGATTTTTTATTTATGGTTTACCAAAATTATGGTAAACTGACAGGTGTAGTGCATAACATTTTTTATCTTTTTACAACGGATATACACAGTGACATCGGACAGTCAGGCAGTTTTGAAAAAACAGTACTCTGTAGATTTTTAACTTAAAATTAATTTATTTTTACAAAAACAGAGGTCAAGACATGCCATTTGAGTTACTTATTCAGTTTTGAAAACTAAGGTCAAAGATGATGCCCATCTTCTTGAATGCAGCTTTCAATCTTTCGTTCGAAATTGTCCATCACTCTCGCCAACAGCTGTTGATCAGTCGAGTACTTCTTGTCGGATGGCATCTTTCAGTTCATTTAAACTACTGGGTCTGTGAATGTACACATGGCTCCTAAGTTAACCACATAGGGGTCCATGGCACAGCGACCAAAATGTAATTCTTGACGAAATAGCTACTGCGTTGCTGTGATAGACACTACTTTGAACAAAGCTGACAATGCAAATGCAAGTATCTAAGTGATTTTTACAAAGGCCTAATTGTGATGGCTAGATCACTGGGACAGAGCAACTCCAAAATGGCACTTCTTATGGAGAGTTCCTGGTACACGGGATTTAGTACAAAAATGGTCAGAGGAAGGGAAACCAGTGAACTGGTGACATGGTTATGAGCACTTAGGGCTCATTTATGTTGGGGATGTTAGCCTGTTTGCTCTTATCATACAGAAAACAAACCTGAGCTGTAAGATTTTGTGAAAACGTTAAAGGTTAAGGCAGTGTGCTGATCTGTGCAGTGTTATACTAGAAAGCCTTGGTTCATTCATGTGATGATGTTACTTTGCCATGTACCACCTACTGTACCTAAACACACCAAGTAGGAACAATGTTTAGCAATGGCAGTGGACTTGTCCAGAAGGTTAATGCACTCGGTTATACTGCATAAATTGATCAGGAATGGTTTGAGGGATGTTACTATGAGTTCATGGTGTTGACTCCGCCTCCAAATATTCCAGTTCTCAAATTGATTTGGGCATCTGTGAGATTTGCTGGACAAACAGGTCCATTCCAAGGAAGCTTAATCTCACAACTTGACTCCTAGGATCTACGGATAATGTATGTGTGGCAGATATTATTGCAATATTAGGCAGGTGGTTTTAATGTTATGGCTGATTTGGGAAAATAGGAAAATAATATGTTCGGTAATAAACACTCTCTCATCGTCTATACCGCTTTATCCTGTATTCAGTGTCGCAAGGGGCCTGGAGTCTTAGGGCACGAGGCGGGGTACACCCAGGACAGGGTCCCAATCCATCGCAGGGCACACACACACATATTCATTCACACACTACGGGCAATTTGTGAACGCCAATCAGCCTAATCTGCTGGTCTTTGGACTGTGGGAGGAAACCGGAGTACCCGGAGGAAACCCACCAAGCACGGGGAGAACATGCAAACTCCATGCACACAGAGACAGGAATCAAGCCAGGCCAGGAAATCGATTCCGGACCCTGGAGGTGCAAGGCGATGTTATGCAATGCAATGTTAACCACTACACCACCGTGCCTTTTTGATAAACATGAATTTATTTATTTTAAATTATACTGTATTACAACAATTAGTACCAAGTTTCACAAAGACTTGACATACAATACATACATACATACAAACTGTACAAACATACATGCATAAGTATGTACCTCAGTCTTTAATTTTGTAGATAGTATTACATTAAATATCTTCTACCTATTAATTTTTTATATATTTTTTTACCTGGCTTGATATCACAATGTCATATACAAGTATATTTTTTCATGTATTTTTTTTAAAATATCCATTTGTATTGTCAATTTATTTTGCGTTAAATGTCAATTTATTTTGTGTTACAATGTTGCTCTCTGATTTTTCGTTTTGTTTTTTTGACAAGCTCGTTGGATGTGTTATCTATCATGATTGTGAATGTTTGCTACTGTATAAACAGGCGTCAGTAGGATTATTAGAAGTTTTGTGTGTGTATGTGGAAATGGTCATGTCATGGCTGGGAAAATTTGACACTTTAGTGTTTCCTCCTTCCTAGACCTAAGAGTATGGTCTCTCTTCTACAACCGACCCCCAAATCTCCTAGTGTCTCAGAGGCCCAATCATTTGAATTGTCTAAACCTGACATCGGTGTGGCTGAGAAGACACCTTCAAAAACAGCTTCACAAAGTATTTATTCATCTGTCATAGTCAAAGAGTCCACTTCCCCATTGATTGAGATCAACCAAACAAAAGACTCAACAGACGTGCATTCAGAGGAGAACTTTAAACTACAATATCAGCCTACTATTCTGCACAGTATCCAAACAGATCAAAACGAAGAGTTGACATTTAGCCCAGAAAAGTCTAAAATTGAGCAGGGGTAAGTCTAGCATGACATAGCATAACGATTTAGATTTTCTATTTGCATGCACCTTAAGTCAGCAGTTCTCTTAGGTGTGCAATCTTTTAGTTCTGATTTGATTACGGCATGCTTGCTCATTTTTTACCTCAATCTAACTTTTACACTATTGTACCTGAATTCTGGTGTCCCTTTTTCTCAGAGTAAAAATCATTGCTGCTTTCCTTCCCTCTTGTTCAAGGACACCTAGTTTCCCTTGGTCACCCTGCAAATCAACATATGACACAGATCAAAGCCAAAGTGGAGTTTTGCCAAACAATGAATCAACTAGGATGAGAGAGGAGATTAATAATCTTCCCATTAACGTCCAGAAATCAAATCAAGACCATGAAGCTGTGAAAGATATTGTAGATATATCAGGATGTTCTGATATTGCACACAGTCCACAATATGCACAAGTCCATAAGTCAAAAATAAAAGCCCATCATAGTGAGTTAAATATTGACCTTTTTCTGTCTGATGCAAAAGAATCACATGTTTCAGGATTTCCATCTGGGGAGGATATTAAAATGGAGGAATATGTACAGGAGCCTAAAAATAAAATTCTATTACAGGATGAGAGCAAAAAGAAAATAATTAATACAGTGGCCTGTAAAGATACAGAATATCAAGGCAGACACAGCTTTCAACACATGCATGAGTCTCAGTTAAGTGAAAATACTATGTCTGACACCCCTTTACCTCAGAGGTCAAAAGATGATCATTTCAAAATATACAGAGAGCCATGCATTGTCAGTATTCTTCCATCCTGCCCAAGAGCTGCATCTACACCTGGCTGGCCATCCTTGTATTTGCCAGAAAAAGTGAGCAAATGGCTATCATCTGAAGGGTCAATAAGATTAATGCCATGTAAGAAGGAACCAGCTAGGTATATTCCCAATTTAGGAATACAGTATAATGATATTAAAGAACCCAATGAAATGATTTCACTGAAACCAACTTGTCCAAAATCTGTCAGTATTCCAGGATTTCCATCTCTGCCTCCTGATACTGAGTACACACCAAGTAGTGTTAATTTCCTTTCAACCTATCCTACAGTCTCAAGAATTTCTGGCATACCTTCAAGACGTCTGGTGATAGTCTCAGAACCTGAAAGCTGGCCCAAGAACAGTTTGATTTTATGGAAAAGAGAAAAGAAGAATAGTAAAGTGAAGATCCTACACTCATTTACAGAGAGCCCAGATATGTCTAAGGCAATGATTCCCATAAGACCATCTTGCCCAGCAGCATCTAAGGTTCCTGGATTTCCATCTACTCCAAGGTCTATACCACAAGGGCATCCAAGTATCATAAACATGCTACCGTCCTGTGCAAAATCTTCCAGTATTACAGGTTTCCCTTCAGTGTTTCTCAGTATTGAGCAAGATCTCTCACTCTACTTATTTGACAACATACCATTATTTGTAAGGCAAAATAAGAAGGATGGAAGAAGTGTTATTCATGACTTTGGAAAGCCGTATGATGATATTAGACAGCACAGGAATATGTTGTCACTGACCATAACATGTCCAGCAAATGCAGCTCCTGGCTTTCCATCTGCACCAATCCATATTGAAAAAGTCCCGAATGTGGTCAGTCTACTTCCAACCTGTCCCACAACTTCAAAGATTGTTGGCATACCTTCAAAGTTGCTCGTCACTGAGCCAGATCATTTGGACAGTATAGTACTGTGGCAAAGACAACTGAAAAAAAATTATTGGGACATTCTTTTTATGTCTACATGTAATGTAGAAACAGCCAAATCAATGAGTCTTATAAGGTCAACATGTTCAACACAATCCAGGATTCCAGGATTCCCGTCTGCCCCAAAGCATAGATCTCAGAAAGACCTAAATATTGTAAAGATGATGCCATGTTGCCCAAACAGTTCAAAGAATCTAGGCTTCCCATCCATAACATTTATAAGCACAGATCAAGATACTCAAGAATGGAGATTAAACAGTGACCATTTAATTCAAATGCCAAAAACGAGAATGTCAGACATGCATATTATTTTAAGTCACATTTTGGACACATTTAAAGAAAACATAGATTTTACTAAGACTATGGTGTCCTTGGTGCCATCATGCCCCAAAAAAGCACAATCTCCTGGCTTTCCATCCGTACCAACACAGGCTCATGACTGCTCTCCATACATGATAAAACTTCTAACTACTTGTCCTAAAGCTTCTTGTGTCCCCGGAATCCCATCTGTGCTCAACATTGTGTCTGTTTCCAATAAATGGCTAGTGGACACCACCAAGCCGTTATGGATCAAGAGAGCTAGGAATCAATCATACTGTTCCAATCTTTCATATCCACCTCAATATGAACATACAGATGTCAAAGACATGTTTTGTATACAAAACATAGTTTTATTGAAACCGTCTTGCCCAAGAAAAGCAACCATTCCTGGCGTCCCATTTGTACCACCAACAAGTTCAGAGAAGCATTTCATGTTAACTGGAATGTCAGCCTGTGAAATAGTTGAAACATGTGACCCGTTGAGGATAGAGTCATCTCTCAGCTCAAGCTTTTCCATGACACATGATCCGATTACAGTTCTAACAGAGGAAAACAACCCGTCAAATGAGTGTAATATTGTTAAGCAACATTTAACAAATAAACCAGCTTTAAAGGAAGTGACTCATGTCGGTGCAAATAAGTTCAGGCCTATTTTGCTGGAAAAGACCAAGGAGGACATAGGATTTTGGCCAAGAAGTGATGATAGAGAAAAGGGAATTTTGGAGAATGGGTAAGTTTGGGGAAAATTGAGACTTTTTCACCCTTTAGTCAGTGTGCAGTGCATAGATTAATTTTCATAAACCCTGTGTTTAGCAAAATAGACTGCAGAATGTGGCACTCCCTACCTCCAGATGTGCCATTATTACTGACTGCTGGAGAGAGGTAAGATACAGTGGTAGCCTTTGTGCAGTTACTGTGTAACGGTGCTATACGTCTAAAACATGGTTTTGGTGTTAAAAAGTGTCTTACAGTACCTACCTAGGTGAAAAAGTAAATTTTCAGCTAGGCTCATATAACACCATTTTTCAAAATACTTAATGCTTCTTATCTTTTGATACATGCTTCGTTTTTTTTGTAAATATGCATACACTTTTATATTTTTATCAGACAAAAAGAAACACATTTATTAAATACAATTTCATGCCCATTTATTTAGTGTCCATAACTTTTTAAAATTTTAATCTTTCAATGATCTTAAATATCATTCAGACAAAACTTGGCAAATTTAGATTTCACATGAAAAGACATAAACCTAAAAAAAGATAAAAGTTAAACCTCAAAATTGCTAAGATATTGCGACAATAATTTGACATGGTTACGGACAGATTTTTTGCTTTTACCAAAAAACATTTGTCACGCAAAGCAGTGAGGTCATATGCTTCCACAAGCTTACACCAATTATTTGAAGCTAGTATAACGCTGGAAAATGTCTATTTTTGTGGCACATATAAAAATAATTTCTCCAAAACAGCTGAAGTTAGCAACTTGAAATTTTTAGGGAAGCAAGATTGGTCACTTCCATGTTGCAAAAACTTCAGAAGTAGCTTTTTTGGCACACATGTGTTATGTATTATATGTATAACATAAAGAATTAAATCAGCACCAATACTGTGTTTTGGCTTATACTGTACTGACTGGTTTGTGATAACTGCTTCATTTAATGTTCTATTTCACTAATCCAAATACAAATAAAAGGTATATGGCATTTTGTTTTGACACAATACATAAAACCTCCCCAAGTGTGAGTAAAAATACAAAAAATCACAGAGAACATGGTTTAATAGTGTACAGTAAAACACCATGATCATGTTCCAGATCACATATTATTTCTCTAGTGCGGCTTTGTCCTTTGGCTTGGATTGCACCATGTGGCTCATTTCATCAGTTTAAAACTATAGAAAAATATTTTCCTCAGCCCAACTTACATTACCAGTCAAAAGTTTGGGCACAAGTTTGGACCTATTTTCTACGTTCTAGAACAGTACTAGATTTTTTTTTTCAAAACTATGAAATATGAAATAACACATATGACATTAAGCCATTAAGTAACAAACAAAACAACAACAGTCAGTAGTTATTTTAAGACATAAAGATAAGTTTAGTTCTTGCAAGAACAGTATTGTCAAGTGCATTTGCAAAACCCATCAAGCACCATGATGAAAGTGGCTCTCATGAAGACCATCCCAGGAAAGCAAGATAAAAACTTCTCTACTGCAGAGGAGAAGTTCATTTAGAGTTACCAGCCTTAAAAATCACAAGTTAAGAGCACCTCAGATTAGTGCTGTTATGAAGGCTTTACAGAGCAGAAGTAGCAGACACATCTCAAAGGAGATTGTTGCATATTTGGGAAGCCTTCAGCATTATTTTACAATATAAAAAGAAATATAAATTTAGAAGGGGTGTCAAAACTTTTGACTGGTACTGTAGTGTGCATGGTTGTACATTTCCAGTAGCTAGATAGATACAAGTTGCATCACTTTCTAACTGCAACTGAACAGCACTAGAGTTGTTTTTGTGACTGAGATTAATTGTTGTGTTCTAACTTGCCTAATGAAAAAACATCAAAGAGAAAAAAAACCAGGATACAATTCAAACTAACTTAACACTGTGTATCTGAATGTACTCTCAGACACTAATATATTGAAAAGGAGTTGAATGAACCCTGTCTGTATTTTTGTAATGTTTTGTGTATGTTTTGATTATGGGGTTTGCTCAGTTAAATTTCTTTTTAACTGATAGTGCTATAATACATACTGTAGGAGATAATTGAAGTATGGCTTGTCTGTGAATAACTTCAAGAAAAGGAAATATATCCTTGGAATGCAGACCTTTACAACAGTGTTTTACTTTCTTCAGAATTGACTGCACAAATGCCAAAATAGAGTTCCAGCATACAGATGATGAAAAACACAGAGAAAACTCTGCTGGTGATGAGTACTCATTTGAGAACCAGACACAAACACCACTACATCCATATCCAGAATCCAGATATAAAGATGAAAACGAGATGGTGGAAAACATATTTAACCTGGAGCCTTCCATGTGTAACTCTCAGTCCAAATTACAGCAGGCCCAGTGCGTACCCAACATGGCGGATCTTTTTCCATCATGTTCAAACATTTGTAGAGTTCCTGGATTCCCATCTACAGCTATGACTAATACCTATGAGACAGATGGAACAGATTGGCCTAGAGATGTAAATACATTATGGAGAAAGAAAATGGGAGCAAAAACAATAGCACCCCTTCAGTATATGGCAATATCTGAATATGATGCAAAAATGTCTGCAAATATGGTATCTCTGACCTATTCATGTCCCAGTCAAACAAGTATAATTGGTTTTCCTTCTGCCTTTAGGGGGAAAATATTAGAAAACTCATCTCTAAGTACATCTTGCCCCAAAATATCCAGAGTAGCTGGTATACCATCACGCTCTCTAATTCAAGAGGACATGTCTCATGTGGAGTGGCTAAATAAGGAAGAATGTTTGTGGGAGAAGGAGTCAAAGGAAGAACTGGCCTTCATCATGAATAAACCAGTTCAATATACTGAGATTTCAAGTATGATGGTGGATATTGTTCCAACTTGCTCTGAGATAGCACTTGTTCCTGGTTTTCCAGCTGCACCAGGTTTCAAAGAAAGATGGAAGGGTGGAAACATAGAAGCATTTTCTTCAACTTGCTCATCAGAATCTACAGTATCTATAGTATCTGCAAGACTTTTTCCGACATGTCCAATGATGTCAAGAATTCCTGGATGTCCATCTAAACAAGAATCTAACAATTTGCAATGGGTCAGTTATCAGACACTAATTTCAAGCAAACAACTTAATGAAAAAGCAGTTAACTTTATAGAAACTGGTAAACATGCAGGGGATATAAATAAAAATATGACTTTATTGCCAACCTGCCCTCTTGCAACACGAATTCCAGGTTTTCCATCTGCACGGCAATGTAAAGGGCAGAAGCCAAACATGCAAAAAATTCGCCCCTCTTGCCCAATGCTCTCCCATATAGCCGGATGTCAGAGCATACAAATCTGCAGATCGTCAAATTGGCCAACCAATCAAATTATTCGGATGGGCAGGCAAACTAAGGATTTTGAAATCATTATAATCACGTCAAAAGATAACAAAACAGAACTTAAAAACAATGTTGCTTTGTTACCAACTTGTCCTTACAAAACCTGCATTTCAGGTTTTCCATCTGTACCAGAACCAAAAATGCAAAATATTCTTCCCTCCTGCCCCAAAAGGTCTAACATTGTTGGATTTTCTTCTAAAGACCTTATTAAAGAAGGAACAATGCATTCAGACTACATTCTAAATGCAGTTCAGTTATGCTGTCGTGCACCAAAACTTTATATTAAGGACAATTCAGACGGGACTAGAGACTCAGTTAAAAGAATGTTTGCCTTAGCTCCGACATGTTCAACACTGGCAATAATACCAGGATTCCCATTTACACCAAAACCTAAAGTTTGTTTTAATATGGTAAATCTAACGCCATGTATTCCGAGCACTTCAAGAGTTGTTGGACTCCAATCAAGACAGATGACACGCACACATGTCTGGCTTTTTGAGACAATGTATTCTTGGGAAAGTATATTAAAAATAAGATCAGATATTCATGATCAATGCTTCTTTGACCCTCAGTGTGAACAGTTAGACCATTACAGTATGAGGAAAATGATTGCTTTGGTGCCAGCCTGCCCAAGACAAGCTCAAACCCCTGGTTTTCCATCTATACCTTACATCAAAGTGGATAAAGTCTATTTACGAAAAGAGCCAGACATGAGAAGTATGTTGAATTCTTGCCCAGGGTTTACCCTGGTTCCAGGCTTTCCTTCAGTAAATTCAGTTATCTCAGCATCATGTAAAGCTCAGGAGAAGCCAATGTGGGTTAAATCTATACAAGAGAAATCGGTTTCAATTTCAAGGACAACCAAAGATTATGAGGAAGATGTAAAAGCTGTCCTGCTTGTACCAACATGCCCAGATAAGGCTAGAGTCCCTGGATTTCCATCTCTAAGAAGCTTTACATATGCAATGACTGCTCTCCTACCAACTTGTTCATATGCATCAAGTATACCTGGAATGTCATTAAGGAAAGACATAACTCAAGATCTTACTCAAATAGACAGAGTGATTCCTGCTCCACCATTTTTTGCGGAAAAGCCTTTGAAGAAAAAGAGACATTTGATTCTTAACGATCTTCCCACAGTTGAGGATACAACTGTTATGTCTACTTTGGTGTACTATTGCCCAAGAAAAACAAGGACTCCTGGATTCCCATCAAGGCCTACTACATCTTCCAGGCAAACCAGCATGTCTATAACAAATGCCAATCAAACCGAGATCCAAATGGAGTCTGAAACGTCCCTGTATGTTACCCCTCATAAGATAGACAAATGGGATCTAACAGGATTGGATGACAATCAATGTGGTAAGACATACTTTTTAGGGTGTGTTTTACTTAATATATCTCACGACAGTAGCATGAACAATAATGTCCTGTCTTTTTAAAGAGAAATCACCAGAAATAATAAAGACCAAAGAAATTCATGAAGGGTGAGTTAATTGCTTGCCTGTGGCATGGGGTGGATTCTTCTTGTCATTACAAACAGTACACCTGTTTTTCTGTTAAATGTGTGCCATTTGTGCTTACTTTTATGTTTAAATTTATTGGTCAATAACAGAAGACTCTTTTTTTTGAAGAATGTTATGTATTGGGAAATGTAAAATACATGATTTGAGTAGAACAGTATTTGAAATTTGAACTGCATGAGCGTGGATTATTTGGCATGAATATTGGATTTTATCCTGCAATCTTCGTAAGACAACCAATTATCAGCAGAAGTCCACCGCAAGACAAGCAATCCCAGGAAGAACATACTGTGGAGCAGTCATCTCCAAGTAAAACCTGTGACAGTACAGACAACTCAGAGAATGATGTAACATCTGGATGGGAGGTACTAGAGGCAGAGGATCCTTTTACAGAAAAAGAAGGGTCGTTAGGTCTTGTTGAATCCATAGTTGGTGTTTTTCATAAAGGGTAAGCAAGAAACTACTTCTGCAGATAAAATATTATCTTACCAAGGAGCAACATACATACTGTACAACCTGCAATGTGTAACAACCCTATACTGTAGTAGAGAGCTCATTGTGCACAGGAATTGTGAATTTCCTTTAAAAAAAAAATTTAACAAAAAAGATTTTGAGCCCACAGTTGTACTGTAAGTAATTCTAGTATTAAAAGTTCACAATTGAGATTGAATGACTGATTTGTAAATGTTGTAAAACACATTGTTGTAAGCATGATTGAAAAGAATTTTAGAAGAATTTAAGTTATATTATTGCTATTTCTTTGTATTCCACTCAAGTTATGCATTGTGCTTAGATTTGAGACAGTGGCTGCAATGTTGCAGCCCTCTGGTTTTGGAGCAGATGTGGATGGCCAGTTGACCTCTGATGACCCCTGTTGTTTGCAAGATCCTGAGAATAACATTAGCGTGAAACCCAAACAGCCTCGGTGTGAACCTGCCGAGGGGGAAAGCCTACGAAAAGTTTTACATGTTTCATCAACTGAACCGCAGGAGTTTAAATTCCCTGTACGTTTTGAACCACACATGCGGCGCATGGCTGACAGTCGATCTGAGACATCATTGTGCTCTAAAGATGTCGAAAGCTGGTTTGCTGGGAGTGGAAAACATAGCCAGATGAAGAAGTGGCCTCCACTAACAGAGGCGGACCTACATGATATTACCAAAGAACACGAAGAGAATGTCCCGTATGATTTACTTCAGATTAGTGAAAAAAAGAAAATTTTTGATTTTGATGAGAATACTCAAGAAGAGTTTTTAGATAAGCCGTTCACAATAGTGAAGGGGTGAGTGTGTGCTGGAGTGTTTTCTGAGTGACAGCATGACATAAGCCAGATTACATGCATTTTGCTATTCATACTTCGGTGCATCAAAGTATTTCCTGAAGTCTTGTGTGTTTGTTTCTTGAGGTTGTTATGGTTGAATTAGTCGATCTATAACATGTGCATGTTTGAAAATTTAAAAAAGCTTGATGTTGTTAATTGCTGGTTGAGGGGTTGTTTTGGAAACTGCTTGCCAATAGATATGGGCTTTGTTTAATTCGTGAATGAGTTGCTTGTTTCTAGGACATTGTTAATGGGAATGCTCTTAAAATAATGAGAATGATTAGATGTTAATTAGTAAAAAAAAAAAACCTCAAACAATGATTTGTGTTGTCATTTTCAAGGACACAGAATCATAGTGCTCAAGAGATCACAGCACTTATTCAGCCTACAAGCAGCAAGCCTCATGAAGAAGAGATAATGGCATCCTCTCTAACATCCACGCAAAAAGTTAGAAATGAAGAGACCTCTAGTCAACGACCAGCATTGCAGGAGTCAAGCAGCCAAGGAGCCAAGCTCCAAGAATCTTCTTTGACAGCAGTTATGAAAGATGTAGAGCCAATGTCTCCTTGCCTCAATGTATCAGTTGCTTCACCTTGCGGTAGCACCATAAACAGTAATCTGACTGAGGAATCCTCACATACTGATGGACGTGTATCAGTTGTAAACCAGACTGAGTGTATATCAGATTTATCCCAGAGTTTGCAGGATGCAATGTCTGAATCTAATATTGAGGATAAGAAGGTGGACAAATTGGCTGGTATGCCCACATCTTTGGGAACTGCCCTGACATCTACAAATGAAGATTCTTCTACTAAAACTATGGTGCAGAGTCCCACTGTTCTACCTGTCCCATTGCCTCGGGTAAAGAAACGCCTTAGTGCTTCTTTACCAGATGATTACCGAGTGGAAAGTGGTATGACTGAAATCAGCACCCCAGACATTAATGAGATGTCAAGTATAGCCACAGTGCCTGGTATTTCTAAAGATGATGATGTTGCAAAAAATAAAACTGAAATGCAGAAAACTAATCAAGTGTCTGACTCTGAAAGTGATATACAATCAGCTACTGATCCACACCCTGGCAAAGAGAAAAAAGCTGAAAGAGGGCTGGAGCAAATTGCATCTGAAGTCAAATTGAAGTCAGATGATCAAGTCAACCTCACAGAATCTCTGCTGCCAATCCCTTATCGAAGGAAGCGGTTCAGTGCTTCTTCTAATGATGACATTTCAACTGTGCCATCCTCTTCTCCAGTTGTCCCTGATCAAGGACAGAAACAGACATGTCTACTTGTACCAGCTCCTCGTTCAAAGAAGCGCCTCAGTGCAACTTTTCCGGATGAAAATTCATCCGAAGCGAGTCAAGTTGTCTCCTTCATTGATGAAACTAAAAGTAACCCACCTCTCAGGTCTGGAAATGAGCCTTCATTAAAGGTTTCAGAAAAGACAGCCACAGCACTTGAACTAGAGAATAACAAGCTTGGTAGTAGCATATTTTCAGCCTGTCCAGAGATTTCTTTGAATAATCTTGAAGGCAGCAGAAAGCCAGTGGAAAAGACTGTCAGGGAGAAAGATAGTGATTCTGCTAAAGCCTTAACTATAAGTGAGACTACAAGGTGTGATGTTCCTCAAAGTATGGGTAAAATCCAAAGACAAGAAGAGACAGTCAGTGAGAAGAATCAGGATGTACAGTAGAAACAACTGTAATGGATAATAAGCAGGAAAAAAAGAGAAGATAAGGTTATTTTGGCTTTTCTGTCTTTAGATGAAATTATTTCTACATTAGGTTTAAAGAGGTATGTTATGAAGGACAGAGTATTGCAGACATGTTTGTGGGTAAATTATATGAAAAAAAAAATGTGGGTCTACTGTCTTTTTCTGTGTTTTTACCCAAGCACTTGTAATCCTGACCTTAAACAGTTACACTGTACATATGTGACCTGAATGTAAGAAATATAGAATTTTGCATTTTAGTTTCATAGGATTTGTTTATCACTTTTTCCTAGACAAGCCACAGAAGATTCTTCAAGCTTGCCAGTGCCAAGGCCTCGTGTGAAGAAACGTCTAAGTGCCTCATTTCCAGATGATACCTCTGTCTCCACTGATGAAATCTTTGTGGAGACAGATTCGAGTAAGAAGATCAATGAACAAGATCTAACCAAAAGGAAAACGAAGACTGATGCCTCAGTCCATCCAGGAAGTTCTTCAGCAAACTCTGGTGCAAGCAGCGAAGCAGAGGTATACAAATAGTATTGTAGTAGGAATTCATTTCGTTACAAATTTATTGTCATTTGCACAGTAAAGAAACATGTTTTCCCACGTACAATGAAATTCTTCCTTTGCTGTCCATAATTAATGCCACAAAAAAGAAATATAGGTATAGAATAGATTATACAATAAAAACAATTTTAAAAGCAGCATTGTAAAAAAAAATATATATATATATATAAAAAATAAAAAATATATATACACTACCGTTCAGTGTAAGTTTGGGGTCACTTTCTAACTCCATGATCGTTCCTGATGTTTATTTCTTTCTACATTGTAAAGGAATGCTGAAGGCGTCCAAAAAATGCATTCATCTCCTTTGAACAGTTGATATTGAGATGTGTCTGCTACTTCTGCTCTGTAAAGACTTCATAACGCCTCTAATCTGA
>JAQQZT010000001.1:21623484-21636454 GCA_030068275.1 Clarias platycephalus
ATGTAGAAAATAAATCACTAAACAAAAACAAAGAAATTTGCAAGTGACCCCAAACTTTTGAACGGTAGTGTATGTCAAAAGAGTTTTAAAAGCAGCATATGAAAATAATATTGTACTCCAAGTAGATTTTGGTCTGTTTTTAATATGCTTTTACACTGTGTTTTCTTTCATCTCAGACAACAAGCCTTGTCGATTCCAGTCAGTCTCTTCTAGAATGGTGCCAAGGAGTGACACAAGGTCACAAAGGCGTGAAGATCACAAACTTCAGCACTTCCTGGCGAAATGGTCTTGCATTCTGTGCCATCCTGCATAATTTTCATCCTGAAAAAGTGTACGCACTTTGACTTTTGAGGAATTTTGTGTAAAACGAATTAATTGTGAATTAAGTGTGATTATTTACATGATTTCAGAAATGTTTAAATTATCTTTCCGTCTTTCTAGGAATTTTGAAATGTTGGATCCTTATGACATTAAGCAGAACAACAAAAAGGTTACATTATGTCATTATCTTTCTGTTCATTTTACCATTTTTGTCATCATTTTTACAGTTTTGTGTGGTGTTCCCAGGTGAAAATCAGTGCTTTTACAGTAGTGATCTTCACCTGAGCACAATGCCTTAAAGCATCTTCAATATTTTTACATTTTAATCTAATCTAATCTAGAAATTCTAATCTTAGAAATCAGAATTTCAGAAAGATGTTACCGTGTCACATTAAATCAGGTATTAAGGCGCATTTTATGTGATTTGAGTTATACATACAGTATTTTCCGATTCCTGGTTCAATATGCTCCGTTTTGATAGCATGGCTTGGTTAAAATGAAGGAACTCTCAGCCTCAACAGAATTTCCATGCTAGCCCTAAAAATAACTTGTCTAGTGAAAAAAATGCACAAGTAACCAATTTGGCTAGTGTTCACTGAGATTCTTTAGAACAATGTAACAATGATTGAAACTTTTTCATTTGTTTTGAAAGATCAAGAAGTTATAAATTTCACCTATTGCATTCTTTTGGCTATAGCGCAAAACTGACTTATGCGACTTAATTCCTGACTAGATATGACGGGTCACATTGTATAGTATTGCACTTTAATATGCCTTAAATTAGCAGAAGCATTTTATTCAAGCTTGGTGTGATCAAGGAAACATTTTGTTAATGCATTTACTCATGCATTATTAACTTACTCATGGAATTTTTAATCTGCTGGAAGTAAGGTAAAACATATAGAACAGTTATTGTGGCATGTGGTGTCAATAATTGGTATATTTTATCTTTCATTCATTTAACATTTGAACAAAATAAATTGTAGCTTTTAAGCATTTTTTGGTCAATGTGTTAACCGCTAGCACTGTGACAGATGCTGTGAAGATGCTGAGTTTATCCAACGAGAAACCTAACTGAGTATTATCCATTTTTAAAATTATTTGATGTTTCCTTTGCCATTTAAATGTTTTAGGAGTACATCTAATGCATATCATAGATTGAGATCTAACTATTGACAGCATTTATTTCTATTTAATCACCACTGCATGGATATCTCACAGGCATTCGATGGCTTTGCTGATCTGGGCATCTCCAAGCTGATCGAGCCTTCTGACATGGTGCTGCAGGCCGTACCTGACCGACTCATTGTTATGACTTACCTCAGTCAAATACGAACACACTTTACTGGCCAGCAGCTCAATGTGTTGCAAATTGAACAGAACAGCAGTGAGTCAAGCTATGCTGTGGGTGAGAAAATACAGAAAACAGACCCTGATGCTGCTGCCCGCTATTATGCTGAGAGATTCCAGACCAGCCACCTTGCTCAGGAGACAGATAGCAATGGTAGTTTAGTACCGCCGCCTCGAACCAAACGGACTCAAGGTGCAAGTCAGGCAGGAGCATCAGGAGGGGCTCAGGCTCCGGTTGTTCCTTTAAGGACTCACAGTTCATCCACCAAAGGATTTTCTCATGTCAGGGATGCAGATTTGGTAAAGAAGCGGCGATCACAGCTGAGAGGGGAGTCTTTTGAAGAGAATGAGATGTCAGAAAAATCAACTGCAGCAGAGGTAATTTAGATACAGTACAATAAGAGTTAATTTGACTAAAGTACCTAAATTCATATTGTTGGACATGCAAATACATGTTTACTCCTAATGTTAGAAATCAGAATATCGGAAAGATGAAGAGTGTCATAGCATCAGGTTGAATCTGGTCAGTTCTCACTATATTATATTTGATATTATGGCCAAGTCATGTCACATCGTATTATACAGTATGCCTAGTTTATTACCACAGCTGAGTTAACGCTAAGTTTAATCTGTTTAGTTTCTGGATCACATGATAATGTAAATTTTTTCTCTTAATAATATGGAACAAAGAGATAAATGGGAATCTCATGATGGAATTACTTGTTTATATTAATTTACAGTACATTATATTAATTTTTAAAAAGGCTTCATATATATAACCATATTTGGCTATCCTTTGGTAAATAAGTCAAACAGTTGAAACTTGTGTTCATTTTATAAACACAAATGGGCTGATTAAGGTGCTAAACACTGTTTATGTAACTGGAAAGCAGTGTTTGTCAAAAATGTAAAATTACTTCACAGAATGTCACTACCAGGCCATGTTTCACTTACCAAATAGCTTGTTTATTGCTTTAACACAGATTGGACCAAGTCATGCTAAGAGTGGAGCAGACAAGACACCCCCAGGTGCATGTAAGCACATTCATTTAATTTAAATCACAGTTCATTATGTTCAGATTACAAGCAGTGCCTTGTATTATAATAATGAGCCAAACTAAACCCACCATTTACCTCGAGTCTTTTTAGCTTAGACTTGTACACATAATACTGTTTTAGCTTAGACTTGTACACATAATACTGTTTTAATGTGTTTTCTTTTTTGTGTGTGTATGTGTAGTGGAGAGTGGTGAACAGGGAAAAGCAGGAGATGGGCAGGTAAGTTTGTTCACCTCTGTGATGAAGATATTGCACTTTTCTATCTATCTGTTTACTGTATGTATATAAATATAATGTGTAATATAATTCAGACTTGTACTGTATGACTGTAAAACAAAAAAGTACAAATATAAATGGCAACTACTAACCACAGCTGAATATTAAATATTTAAAGTAACATTCACATTAAGTAACAAAATTGTTTTTGTACATTTGTTATGTGTATGTTGAAAGGAAATATGTGTTTGTGTGTAGGATGTCAGTCAGTATGTTTTGAGTGAGATGCAGGCGTTGGAAGCAGAGAAGAAGCAGATAGATCAAAGGGCTGCCTTTGTGGAGAGGACACTAAGAAGACTTATGGAGTCTGGTAAGCCAGTTTTTATTATTTACTACCTAGGCATATTATCTTGATCTAGTATTATAGTCTTTAGAGCAGCACTAGATACACACTGGTTACACAGTGCCAACTATCCAAAACTGATCATATATACTGTAGGTGCATCTCAATAAATTAGAATATCATCGAAAAGTTGATTTATTTCAGTAAATCAATTCAAAGAGTGAAATGACCTAAAACCTAAAATATAGTATCTCAAAAATTAGAATATTACTTATGACCAATTAAAAAAATATTTTTTTTACTAGATTCTCTATGGGTTTAGGTCAGGTGAGTTTGCTGGCCAATCAAGCACAGGGTGGCCATGGTTCTTAAATCAGGTATTAGTATTTTTGCCATCATCTCCATGAAGCTGGCCAGCAGAGGGAAGCATGAAGTGCTCTAAAACCTCTTGGCAGACAGCTGCGCAGACCTTGGACCTGATAAAATACAGTGGACCAACACCAGCAGATGTTTCTGGTTCAAGAGTGGCTTGACACAAGGAATGCGGCAGTTCTGTGCACGGTGGCTCTTGAAGCACTGACTCAAGCTAAAGTCCACTCCTTGTGAATCTCTCCCAAATTTTTTAATGGGCTTTGCTTGTGCACATTTTTTTTTTACCACATTTTTTCCTTCTATTAAACTTTTTAATTAATGTGCTTGGATACAGCACTCTGTGAACAGCCAGCTTAATGTACCAGACTGAGAGACCATTTAAAGGCCCAGGAAACCTTTTGAGGTGTTTCAAGTTAAATAGCTGTTTAGAATGTGACATCATGAATCTACAATATTGAATTCTTTCACAATATTCTCATTTTCTGAGATACTTTTTAATGATATTCTAATTTATTTAGATGCAACTGTATATAGAAGTTGTCATCATGCAGAAAGTCAGTTTCTACATACTTGTTTTATCCCAGTGAAATGATAATTTCCATTAAAGATGTACCAAATGTTTTAAAGACATTTAAATCTCCAGTATAATAATAATGATAAACTGTTATACTGTTTTCTGTAGGTAGTGATCGTGCAGAGGAAGAGAAACTCATTCAGGAGTGGTTCACACTAGTTAACAAGAAGAATGCCTTAATCAGGAGACAAGACCGTCTACAATTATTGTAAGATTTTTCACATAACATTTATGTCATTCTATGAATATAAAGGACTTTGTTTGTACACTGCCTGGCAAAAAAAAAAAAAATGGCACAAATTCGCTGTGGCATGGTTTCGATAAGCTAATGCAATGTCACAAAATAATTATTTCCATCCAGAATCACATCACAGAGATACTCAATGGGGTTAAGCCCTGGGCCCATATTTACTAAGCGTCTCAGAGTAGAAAATTGCTCCTAAGTAACCACAAATTTAAAAGTGACTTACTGTAGGTGTGGTCCTACTTTTAGAAGTAAGAGCAAGTTATCAACATTCTTAAAATAGAAAATCACTCCTATCTCCACCAAAATGTAGAGCTCCAGAGGTGTCATAACTGGTTAGGAGTAACGAAGAAATGTCATTCTGGCAGAGACGTCCCTTTTTTTTTTCTTTTAACACATTACATGGGACAGGTCCATTAATAAATATTTCATATGCTGTATCCACAAGTGACTGCGACTTTATGTTTTTTAGTAATAGCAAAGATGTAGCTTTGAAACAGTGATGATTTGGGTTTGGTACAAACGATAAATCAAACTTTGCTCTTACAGCATCACAGATCATGTGCATTTCCCCACCATGCAGCGTGAAATCAACAAAGAACAAGTTGCATTTATGGAGCTGTGGGCGTCATTATGGCACAAATTAAAATAATCATATTTATATATAAATTTTTTTTATATATACATTTTATATATTTAGCAGAAAAAACAAGCAGACACACCACACAGGAATGATAGTCTTAATAACTTTAATCAGAAAAGTGCTGGAGAAAGGATGAGCAGTGCTTAGTGTCACTTACACCTGTATAGTAAAACACAGAACTGTACAGTAATTGGCATGGAGGCTATTCGGAGTCAAAGCTCTGATGTTTTAATGCAGCGAGATCCAGCAGTAAACTTTGATGTGTGAATAAACACGGGTCCGTTATAGCGAAGATCAGAGTCATTTCACCTGTCGATGTCTTGGTGTGTGGAATCCGGAAGTGACAAACTATGGCGAAGTCGAGGGGCAAAGCGTGAGTCGTTGTCCGTGGAGCAATCAGTGCCAGGTCAAACAAATCCGAAGCAGCAAACGATAAGCGAAATTCGTAAACAAAATACTTGGTCGAGGTACACGTGAATCATATAAAATAAACGCGAGAAAACTGGCCGGTGGAGCACGCAATAATCCGGCAGCGAGGAATTGTGCTGCGCTTCCTTAAATGCCGGGAGAAATTATTTTTGAACGGGGAACCGATGTGTGGGAGGGACAGTATGCAGGCGTGGGAAAAGGCACGACTGGGACTGCAGTATGCAGGCCTGGGAAAACTTGACCACGTGTAGAAAGACATGACAGCGTGGGTTCCTTACAAGTAGGGCAGAATTTAACCTTTAATTATGTCTTAAAATTTCACTACCTCCTCCGGAAGTCTCACCTACTTTGACTTTCTTTTCGAAGTGATTTGATTAGATTGACAGTCCTGATTTTACCATTTCACTTTTCCACCATTTAAAACTACAAAAACCTTTAAAAACTACAACACCCACTATGAAATGCAGCCTACTTTGCAGCTCTCAGTGTCGTAAACAGTGACATCACACGTTTTCCTTGGCGCAGTCCTACTCCTCGCTGAAAGTAAGTAAGTTTGAAGCTTCGTAAATGACTTATGTCCTACTCTGAGCTAGGAATATTCCGATTCCTAAATTAACTTTGAGCGCGATTCCTAGGAGTGAGACTCTGAACTCTGTGGTGGCAAATCATGTGTGAAAACGATGTCTCATGCTCCCTGAACCACTCTTTCACAATTTAAGCCTGATGAGTAATGGCATTGTCATCTTGTAATATGCCTGTGCCATCAGAGAAGACAAAAATGGAAAAACCTGTGCAGAACGTTGAGTCCCAATCCCTTGGCTTCTCTTCGCATTGTGTGTATAAAATGCTCTTACAGTATTTCACTATAGCTATGAGTTCTACTGTTGTTTTTTTTATGATGTGATTTTACATAATGCCTAAATGATCTCCAACCACGATCATTCAAAATTGGGCAGTTAATCCAATTTTAGTAGTTTCAGCAATGTTTGTTTTCAATGTTTTCTTTGCATGATGGAATCATGTTACCAGCTGAACCATTACTCACTGCACTGCAAGTACAGTATCCAGTGGAAGGCTCTACTGTACATATTTGCTTAGTTAAATCCGGGTGGTGACTGTTTTTTTGGGGCTGGGCAGTGTATAATAACCACTAATGACTGACTGAGTATTTTTACACATACTGTACTGTTTATAAGCTTCTAATAATTCCAACCCTGTGACAGACAAGAAGAGCATGATTTGGAGAGGAGGTTTGAACTGCTCAAGGGAGAGCTTAGAGATCTTATGGCAGTAGAAGGTAAGAACAACATATAGAACATTCAAAACTCTGTCTTAGATCTGTACAGGAAAAGAAAAATTTCTATACTTTTTATACTATATACTTTTTTTTTTTTTGAGCATTTACTAGAAAATCAATTGGAAAAGCACTTACTGGAAAAGCCATGACACAGTATTGGAGATATATGATATATGATTTCTTTTTTAATACAGAGAATGTGTGTCTCAATGAAGCTACTTCTGAAATTTATGCAACATGGAAGTGACCAATCTTGCTTCCCTAAAAAGTTGCTACTTTCAGCTGTTTTGGAGAGATGATTTTATACGTGTGGCGGCACGGTGGCTTAGTGGTTAGCACTGTTGCCTTGCACATCCAGGCTCTGTGTTAGATTCCCGACCTGATTCGATTCCCACCTCTGTGTGCTTGGAGTTTGCACGTTCTCCCCACGCTTGCTGGGTTTGCTCCGGGTACTCCGTTTTTTCCCCCACAGTTTAAAGACATGCAGATTAGGCTAACTGGCTTTCCCAAATTGCCGATAGAGTGTGAATGAGTGTGTGTACTGTATGTCTTTGTGCCCTGCGATGGATTGGCACCCTGTCCACTGTGTACTCATGCTCTAGGTCTCCTAAAATGGCTTCAGCCCCCGCAACCCTGTATACAGGATTACGTGGTATAGATAATGAGTGAGTGAGTGATTTTATATGTGACCTTATACTGTCTCACTTCAAACAATAATAATTTAAAATACGAATTATTTTTTATGTACAGTATTTTGATACTAAAATTCTAGAGGTTTATGACCTGTAAATGTTGTTTTCTTAAATTAAAGCATTCCAGGTTTTGGTAAAAGCTTAAAAGAAAAAACTGTAAAAGAAAAAAAAAAAAAACCTGTACTGTCTGTAACCACATCAAATTGATGTTGCAATATTTGAACAATTTAGCATTTTACAATAATACACCTTTTCAGGTTTATGTCTTTTCCTGTGAAATCTAAATCTTAATTGGCCAAGTTTCATCTGAATGACATTTAAGGTAATTGAAAGACTTGAATTCCAAAAAGTTACGAACACAACATAAAAGGGCATGAAATTGTATTTAGTAAAATAAAGCATTGATTGGGAGATAAGAAACATTAAGTATTATGAAAAATTGTGTTATATTATCCTATCTGAAAATTCGCTGTTTCACCTAGGTGAGACACCTTTTAGCACCAATACCATGTTTTGGCCGCATTTACTTTTACATATCTGTTGTTGGTCTTTCGGCTGCTCCCGGCAAGGGGTCGCCACAGCGGAATATTTTTTCCGCACAACATTATAATTAACAGTAAATACATTCTGCTGGGCAGGAAAACTCTCTGTGGTCCTTCAGTACCATGGCAACCTCTCACAATAATAATGAAGCAACATTAATGCTGATGCCGCAACATGAACGATGCAAAGTATTGTACAAGGAAGAGAATTCTTATTATATATTTATGGGATCTACATACTGTATCTATAAAGAGGTACATCCATTGCCACCACTATCAAGTTTAAAAGCAAGTAAATATTTTAGAAAATGCTTGCATGTCCACCCCTGCAAAGGGCAAATCTACAGACAACTATGCAGATTTATGTATAGACAGTCAGAGCAGCGGACGGCCGTGGTTGCTAGGCAACCCCGCCATGTTGCCAATCAGAGGAGAGACGCTACACCTGTCCGGCAGGTTATTTAAACCAGCACACTATGTGTGAACATTAGATAGCACTAGGTATTAGAGTGTTGCTCTGGTATAGGGGAAAAGATAAAGATAAAGAAAAGTGAAAAGTGAAAAGAAAAAGATAGACCTAAAAAGACGGGAAAACAATCAGAAGTGAGGCGGCATGCGCAGACATAAGCTCACCTCTCTTTATAGTAACACGTACCCCTTTCTGAACAGAAGAGAGTTAATAAGAGCGGTGTATAAGCGCCCTTACCTTGCGCTGCGTGGAGCAGATCATGGCGCAATCATCCTTGGCCAAAATAAACACCCCACGTCCCAACGGTCCTCTCTAAGATCTGCGGTGGGGCTCCCACACTTAACAACATACTTGGTGGCGCCATACATATGTGCCCCCTTGTAACACTCATCTACTGTTTCTGTCATTTTATAAGAGACACAACACTGGTTTTGAGTTCAAGCACGCTTGTAAATTAGCGCATATTCACTCCCAACACGGTTATCTTTTCCAAGCGAATGTAACATCGTTCCCCATTTACGTTCATCAGATAAAATAAGTTGTTATATTTCACTTGCATTTTTGTCACAGAACACAGCTCTGGAAGTGGCTGACAAACAAACAAAGACACAGAAAGACTAAGAGATGCACTGTTAAGCTTTGTTAGCATTACAGACTAGACAAATGCACTCCTATGCTAGCACATGACATTTAACTTAACTTTAACTTGCTAAATTAAGTTTAAAGAGAGATAACACAAGATGACCTGATTGTTCACACAGTTCACTCTCATGGTGTGTTGTCGTCATAGTTTCCCCTCAGTCTCTCATCAAAGTTGTCAACATTGACCCCGCCTTGACACGAGGGGGAGGAGGGGCAGGTTGTGTAGTGAGTGCCGACTCTGCCATGAAGTGGTATCGGTGCGAGTGGTATGAGTAGATATGCCCAGTATTCCCCAGTATTTTATGCTTACATCCTCCATAAATCATTCATCGTCTCGTCTTGGTCAAGGTCACTCCATGAACACACATCAACATACTGTAGACACAGACACCAACACACACATTCATACCCAGGGACATTTCCTAGGACAAAATTATATTGTCTGCTTATCCTAAATTGTTAACACTTGACGCTTTCAGAAATTGCAATTTTTCCTAGTAATATTTGGCTTTTCTTTAATTTTCTTCTACTGTCAACCTAACCTTTAACATAAAAGGAGAATTATTAAAATGAACATTTCTGTTAAGTTCTCCTGTGCTTATCCATTAAAACACTAATTTTAGTATCTGGTCTATCTCACAAGCATACCTGTTGATGCACACACTCTCAAACAAATCCATAGGCTTCAGAGGCAATATCCACTCCTACATTTCCTCATCCCAATTCCTTATGCTTCTTTTTTTAGAATGGCAAAAGACTCAGGCCCATAAAACCAGAGAGCATTTGCTGCTGCAAGAGTTGGTGTCTCTAGTAAACCAGAGGGATGAGCTGGTCCACGACATGGATGCCAAAGAGCGAGTGTGAGCTCTGTTTGTTACTGATTACTGTTATATTTCTAATAAGCTTTTGTAGGTCCTATAATAATGGATCATAGGCTATAAATATACAGTGTATGATGGCTGCAGTATGCTCTGTATATGTAAATTTTTATTATCACCTTCATTTCCTTTTGCCTCCCCATATGCTGCAGGGCTCTGGAAGAAGATGCAAGGATAGAAAGAGGTCTGGAGCAGAGACGAATGAAGTACGGAAGTCAGAAAGAGAAATGCATATTGCAGTAAGGACGCAAGATGGTACAAGTTGACGAACACCAAACGTCACACTTTATATAGAACAAGTGAAGAAAATTTAAGGTGGAAAAATTAAAACATGCCATAAGAACTCTTGACAGGTTTGTTTCCACTGTGTGGGTTGCAAGTGGAGGTGTCGTATTACTTTTGCACTTCAGTAAGAGAAACAGGTCTTTTTTAAGGATTAAGATTGTGCTCAGTTGTACAATTTAAGTGGATACGTCTACTTGTTCATCTTCAATATTTGTTTATAAATGGTGTCAGTGTCAGACAAGAATCTGTATGTTATGTACAGTATAGGAAGATAGTAAGAGCTCTGTGTGGACTGAAAAATTCAAAGACGCAGTAAAGGATGCAGTATTTTGAGACACTTCTTGATTCTGTACAATTTGAATTTTCACACAAAGTAAAATCTAAAGCCAAGCCAGCTTTCTACAAAAGTCTATAATTACATTAAACAAAGCTCTTTCTCTATTATACAGCCAGTACAGTTCTAGCCATTTGGTCTTTAGTATCAGGTAGGCCTTTAGCGTTGTTTTCAAGACTTATTATTTTGAATATTTTGTGTTACATTGTTCAAATATAGGATAGAAATCTACACCACAGGAAAATGCCCAGAACAGTGAAGCTTCCTTTATTATGTTCAAGGAAAGAGATTTAATCACAGATACTGAATTACATGGAAACACACAATGATTTCGGTCTATAATGTTTTTTACAGTGTTTCCAGTGAGATGTATCATTTTATAATAGAAAATAATCCTAATGCACTCCGGTCAGATCTGTCCTGCTTACCTACAGTACTTCCAGCCCACAATTATCCCCCAAGGTTGCAGTTAAAGTTTGCAGTGTAAGAGATGATTTGTGATGACTCCAACACAAACGTGTATTTCTGAGAAACTTTAAAAACAGTATTAATCTTAAAACTCTTTTTTTCTTGTATGATTGATTATTTATTTATAATCAACCTATCAGTGTCTGAGTGTGTTTTGCGTTTTTTTATCGTGTTCTATTTATGTGTTTTTTCTGCTGGCTGAAAGCTTTGGACTCTACCTTGCAGTGTCACTTTTATGTTTGCGAATAAAGGAATTCTTTTTACACGACATCCTGCACTTTTAAAACTGCACTGTTTAAAAAAAACGTTTTGGGGAAAATAAAAGTTGCTTAATATGTGTCTCAGACAACCTCATTTGTTTTTATTTTGCATTTAGAATTCTGTGTAATGTTTCATGCGTGTTCATGAGTTTTTGGCAATAGGTGCTTATGAAGGGAAGGTCTACTATCAGAACATCTCCAACTGATCAACACCAATATTGGACATGCTTTTAACAAAACTGTGTTTTAGTTATATACCATGTACTTAACCTACTTCATTTTACAATTAACATGCTGTTCCTTTGCTTATTTTATTTTTTATGTAAATTGCGTTCTAATTTGATTTTAGATTGTAAGTGTCGCTGTTGGGGTGTGATGATACGAATCTAATCATGTTTTTTCCCTATAATTCTTTCATCAAACAACTCACAGACCCTTATTAACTCATTAATAAAGATGTTACCAAAATTCTAAACTTTTCAACAACCTATCTGAGACCAAACAGACAGTAAGAGATGATGTGAAGAAAAAGTAAATAATTGAGGTAGGTGGTAAAAGAAAATAGGAAAGTTATTCATATTTTACTTGTTGAGTTATTATTAATGTTATATAAGTTAATATTATATTATATAATATAATTAATCTTCTAGGGTACACCCTGTACAGGGCACACACACACATACACACACACACTCACATGCTCATTCACTACAGGCTATTTGAGAATTTCAGTTAGCCCTGCATGTTTTTGGACTGTAGGTGGAAACGAGAGGACCCAGAGGAAATAAGCACGAGGAGAACCCACTAAGCACGGGGAGAACCAGCAAACCCCATACATACAGAGACCCCTCCAGGGTCGAGGGTCCGGTTTTTGCCTTGGGTCAGTGTGTATGGAGTTTGCATATTCTTCCTGTGCTTGGTGGGTTTCCTCCATGCAGGTTAGGTTAATTGGCGTTCCCAAATTGCCTTGTGTGTGCTGTATGTTTCCTAGGAAGTCTCCTGGCTCCAGGCCCTCCATTATAGGATAAGTGGTTTAGAAGATGAATGATTGAATAATATAATATAATATAATATAATATAATATAATATAATATAATATAATATAATATAATAATTACCAGTATTCACCCAGAAGGCTTTGAGTTATGGACACCATTTTGCTGTTTTAGTAAGCTGTTGTTTCACATTTCTACTTTTTCTAAAAATGGAACAGTTATGAAGAAATGGAAAAGAAATCTAAAAATGGGACAGGAAAGCTTATATGCTTGGTTGGATTTCTCTAATACAATAGAAATAGAAAGTCAAAGTTGTAATAAGAATTAGATTACATTCTATTGCTATTAAATATAATAAAGCTGAGTTCAATAGAATATCCTTTGCTTAGTAGTGAATAAAATAATTTTTGTCAATAATTATACTACTACTACTACTACTACTACTAATAATAATAATAATACTTATTATTATTTCTAATTATTCATTCATTCATTCATTTTCTATACCGCTTAATCCTATATTCAGGGTCGCGGGGGACCTGGAGCCTATCCCAGGA
>JAQQZT010000001.1:21650745-21665270 GCA_030068275.1 Clarias platycephalus
ACACATGTATTCCGTCTTGCTGCGGCTAACCTTCATTCCTTTGGTGCCCTTCCTCTATAGTTTTCTCTCTGGTGCCAGGGCCCCGCCTCTTTGAAGTAGAGAAACTAAATTAGACCGACCCGATTTGTTACTTAATCGCTAATCTTCAATGCCCCCCCTTTTTTTTTTTAAACCTGTCACCCTGATTGTCCTTGCCAACCCCACTGGCCTCATAAACATCCAAACCTGTGGGGTAAGCCTGGAGGGGCAGAGGACTTTTCCAGAAGTGCCAGACACTCCCTTGCACAGTTTTTAGTGGTTCCGTCAGCGAAGAGGATAAGAGATATCAGGATCTGTGTTACGGCACCAGAAAATTTAAATGACACACTTAGACAGTGAGCACTCAGGCTAACATAGGTTTTAATCACTTGTGTGCCGGTCTGTACTAAAAAGAAAGACATATACATGTATATAAGACACTATGTCACATAGGAATTTAACTGATTGTTCATTACTGCTGTTTATTTTGCTTATAGCCATAAGGAAAGATAAAACATAATTCTGGCCTTGAAACATGCTGATCTTCTCATGGTTGAATGTGTCAGTGAAAAAAGCAGTGGTTTCACCATTCACAGCAGACACAGACATACAGAACAGAACATTAGGCTAAACTAAATTTACATACACCTATAAAAAGATAAATAATATATAAAGATAAAAAAATGCTTAAAATTTCTCCGACATGTATAACACACAATATTATTATTTATTTATTTTCAGGATCTCCATCTGCACCACTCAACTTAACCATCCATGAATTGAGTAACACTGCCCTGATTGTGAACTGGGAAACGCCTGCAGACCTGGGTGGAAGAAAGGAAGTGATGTACGATGTAGAGTGTAGACAAAAAGCAGGAGAACCTCATACTCCCTGGGTTCCATGCAACAGTGCCATATTAATAAGTCCACAATCCACGGGACTAACAGAGACAGTCGTCAACATTACTAGGCTACAACCACATGTGAGCTACCAGATATCTGTCAGAGCATACAATGGGATATCTCAGACACTGGGCACATCTGGATCTGCGCAGTCCATTTCTATATGTAAGTGATGATCTGGGTAATAATGACTGATTCATTTATTAGTTCGGATGATGGCAAAATATGACCCTATATACATTTTAAGGGGAAAACAACTCAAAGATTAATATGGTTTCCTTGGTATATGGTGTGCCTGACAGTGAAGACTCAAGTAGTGGTTACTGTTCCTCCTGTTCCTACACCAAGACCTGCTGTTCAGACACAGCTTGAAATTCCAGTCATTGCCGGTGTGCTGTGTGGAATACTGCTCCTCCTCGCTCTGCCAGCAGCTGTCCTTTGCTTTACACGCAGAGGTTATAGTAAATTCAGGTAAAGAAACTAGTATTTGCTTTTTTATTCTTAATATTATTATTATTATTATTATTATTATTTTAACTAAACACATTCATTAAAATGTATGTAAAAATGTAGAATAGAGTAATTAAGTACATGATCATTGTATTTACTAATATTCTGATTTGTAATCTTTATTAGGTTTAGAGAAGATCATGAAGTGGACCTTGTTCCTTTACAGGACATTGGCACGGCGTACAGACGCACTGGAGAACCACCAGCTACACCTTCTCAACAATTTACCAGTAAGCCTTAATTAGACTTTATCTCAAAATGATTGCAGTGACTATTGATGATGGAAGTGTTACTATATAACTGGAGCACGTTCTATTGTTCACATTTCATTTCCACAGTGTGAGTGAATGTGAGTATGATCGTAGGGTAGTTAATCATATACACGAGAGGTATACGGCACATCTGTCTCTGCCACTGTTTCCTTTAGGTTCTGTTCAGGTTTTGGACAGCGTGAATGAAAGACTGCTATCTGGTATTAAAGACGTGTTGGTAGACCGTAGCCGAGTCACACTGGGCAAAGAGCTCGGAAAAGGTAAACATACAGTATCTCCCACATATCTCCAGGAACAAAAAGACCAATCAAAATGAACCAGTCTTTAGTTGATTCTCTGTACTGGATGGTGTAATTCAGTAGAATATTACATTTCATTGCTTCTTTGATATGCATAGTTCATTAAGTCATTTTACTACTTGCTTACATTGTGTATTTAATAAATCAAATCTTAGTAGGATTGGCATTTCATCTCTTTTAGGAGAATTTGGGGCTGTCTATGAGGGCATCTTCTTAACAGAAGATGATCAGAACATTCAAGTAGCGGTGAAGACGATGAGAGGCAAGTATACGATTAGAACAGCTTCTAATACAGTCACACCGTTTACACCAATCATTTTTAATTAGCTGCTGTTTTGTCAAGTAGCAAGTAAGCAATTTTTACCTCATTAATGCACCTTAACTGTAACCTTTTCCCCCCTCATTGCAATTCTTGTTTGCTGCTAACTTGTGTATTATGTGAACTGGCTGCTGTAACAATACAATTTCTCTTTGGGATTAATAAAGTACTCTATCTATCCATCCATCCATCCATCAAAAATATAAAAACAATTAAATTCCATTAAGCTATCCTTGACATTTTAACTTTAAGTTCTTGACATGACTGTGCTTCTGCAATCCAGGTCAGTTCATGTTCATGTGCATCATATACTGTACCATGTGGCCACAGGTTTGTGGATACCTGACCATCACAGTTTATTCTTAATGTAGATCTTGTTTTTGCACTTTTACTCACATTATAACTTTGTATTGGTCAGGTCTGCACTGTCCTTAAATGTGCCCGCTGTCGCGCACATGGCCTGGCGCTGTTAGACACATGCCTTCACTTGTGCACTTTAAGTACACGAGTTTAAGTTTTAGTTGTACTGTAGGTCTTCCCCAAAGTGCACATCATGGTATAGAACACCTTGTATGCTGTTGCATTTTACTTCATTGGAATTAGGAGACCCAAACCTGTTCCAGCATGCCACTGCCTCTGTGCACAAAGCAAAGTCCATTAAGGTAGTAGTTTGTCACATAGTTTGTCAAGGCTGGAGTGGAAGAATTTGAGTTGCCTGTCTAGAGCCCTGACCTCAACCGCGATGAACTGGAATGCTGAATTCACTCAACATCAATCCCTGACTTCACTAATGTTCTTGTGGCTGAATGAGGAAATCCCCAAAGAAACGCTCCAAACTTTAATGGAAAGCATTCCTAAAAGAATAAAGGCTGTTTTTGGTTAAATCATACATTTCAATGTTATTTAAGAATATGTTCTTTCTAATTCTTATTATAGTTGGAATTTACAGCCAGGATGATCTCCAGTCATTTCTTAAGGAGGCTGAAATTATGCAGCACTTTGACCATGATAACATAGTGAAACTTCTAGGTAAAGTACAACTTCTGTATGTTTTATACTCGGTGTTGTGTATTTATATGTGTATGTGTATATTTCATATAAGTCTTTTGCTGGAACTACAAAAAAAAAAAAAAAAAAACACTCTTGTTGTTCACTTATCTTTGGAATTGAAATTAGACAAGTTTCTTACACATTCTCTCTCTGACTCATTCAGTTAATGTGCTACTCCGATACTCCCAACCCAAACATAACATTTAAGGGTGTTTTATATATTATGACTTTACACAACTTATAAATGCATTTTGGACTAAGGAAAGATAATGTTTAGCCAGTTTCATGGTGGATGGGACACATACAGTACAGTACAGTATTTTGCCATGATAATGCTGTTGCAGAGGGGAAAAAAAATGAAATAATTTGTTGGTCACACCCTGAGTACCTTTGTGACCAAGACAGTTTACTGCAAAGTTTTATTGAGTTAGAAGGTATGTGGGCCTAGCTAGGATACAGAATGCCGGAATACAAAGGCCACTTATGCACTAATACTAATACTGGGTAGGGCTTTCCTTTGCTCTCAATGGTGCAAGTGTGTCTTTAAGCTGCTGTGCTCTTTCCGACCCATCTGGTCAGCGACCTCACCCAGCTGCATTTACTTTTTTGTCTTCTCTCTTTATCCTCGCTAATCTATTAATAATATTAATAATGTCTTTTATAAATATCATAATTAATACAATGCCCTGCTATGGATTGGCACCCATTCATGGTGTACTCTGCCTTGTGCCAAGGCTCCAGGCCTCCCGTGACCCTGTATACAGGATAAAGCGGTATAGATGATGAGTGAGAGTGAGTGAGTCATTTATACCCACATTTAAAACTGTGCACATTTATTCTTGAATAATGAATGGCACAAATAGTTTTATATTAAAACAAAAAAGGGGTTTATTAAAGATATTCAGAAACAAGGTGCCTGTTAAAACACTTATATTTTCCCTAGTATACACAAAGTACATATTTTACTGCTGCAAACCCCACTTACTGGCAGATAAAGTTTCTAATTAGTATTTCCTTGAAAAATAATATGAGAAAGCTTCTCCTGTTGAGTGTCTGCCTTTCAGTGTCACGGCAACTCCGTTAGGCAGGGCACGTCACAAAACGATTAAAAGTCATTGTGTGATGTGAACTGACTGACAGCAGCCAGATAACTTTATTAATAGGTAGGACATCACGAAAATAAATAGGAAAATAACATTTGAAAATGCCTTAAGCATAAGCACCCTTGGCCCCGCCCCCTGGACACCTACTGCTTAACCATGGCTCTTTACAAAATCTCTCAGTGCCAAGTTGAAAATAAAAGTGACTAAAGCTAGAGGGGCAAACAGATTACAGTGAGTACAACTGAGTGATGAAAGCTGATCATTGTACAATCATGTGCCATGTCTGTCCACCAGGTGTCACACTGGAGACAGTACAGGACTCTTCCATCCCTGTTCCGCTTGTCATCCTGCCATACTTAAAACATGGAGATCTGAGACGGTTTCTTATAGCCACTCGCTATGGTGACATTCCAATGGTGAATATCAAAGACACGCACATAAACATGTAGAAATTTCCAGATGTTTATAAAGAGCACATGACTTGTCAGTCTGATAAAGTACATTTTCTCCAAATGCATATTTACAGAAGGGTTTTGTCTGCAACTTGTGAGATTGTTATTGATATTATTATTGATAATACAATATGTTCATAGTGAGTGTATTTTGTATTGTCCGTAATGTGTATTTTCCTGTTAATCATATTTTTCTGATTTTTTTTTTCTGAACAAAAAAAAGCATTTTTGTTCACTTAAATTTGGAATTGAAAGTTGACACCTGAGTGTTTTCAACTTGTTTTTTTGCACCCAACCCACTCATAGCTTAACATTTAATGGTGTTCGTTACCATAGCGACAATCAGCTTTAGACTTAAACTTTTACACGGTTTACCATGCATTGTTCTTTCATCTTGTGACACTCAAAGAAAAGATTTATCCAGTCTTAAGGCAAATACACACACACTTCTCATTCCTTATGGTATCTGTAACTGATTACTTTATTCCAGTTTGTGCCACATCAGAGTCTGCTGCGCTTTATGATTGACATTGCTTCCGGGATGGACTATCTCAGCTCTAAGGGCTTTTTGCATAGAGATTTGGCAGCACGTAACTGCATGTAAGTCAATGGTGACATTTCCGAACATTTTATATTACAATAAACCAGTGCATTTGAATATTCCTCTCCCACTCATCGCCCACACATCCAGGTTGGGAGATGATCTGCGTGTACGTGTGGCTGACTTCGGCCTATCCAAACAGATCTTCAGCAGTAACTATTACAGACAGAGGGTTGCTATCCGCATGCCAATCAAGTGGATGGCTATCGAGAGCCTTTCTGAATCCATCTACACCAGCAAGAGTGATGTGGTCAGTCCTGTAAATTACTGTCAAGATACTTTTTTATTTTTTGGAAACAGTTTGTCGATTCATTCACTGTCTTTAACTGTATTCAGTGGTCCTTTGGAGTGACCATGTGGGAGATTGTGACCAGAGGAAAGAATCCATATCCTGGGATCCCCAACCATGAGCTTTTGGGAATGCTGGAGAGCGGACACCGCCTCAACCCAGGGGACTGTGATAGTAAACTGTGAGTGCTTTCCATTTGTTTTCGCACAAATCTAAACAGAGCAAAGATTTTGGTGCACAATTTGAGGACAACCATTTTAATTTTACAAACTTAAATAATTCTTTAGAGTGTGTAAAGCTGCTTTGCGACAATGTCAATTGTTAAAAGCGCTATACAAATAAAATTTTATTGAATTTACAGTACAGATGTAATGACAAGTTGAAAATAAAACTGTATTTCCTGTCATTTACCATTCCCTACCTTGGTTTTCTGATATTTCATTTTAAAGGGCCATTTTCAGAGGTGGGTTAGGCATGTACAGTACCGTGCAAATGTTTTAGGCAAGTGTGAGAAGAAATGCTGTAAACTAAGAATGCTTGCAAAAATATATATTTTAAATGTTTATTATTATTACTATTATTATTATTATTATTATTATTATTATTATATTTTTACCAATTTACAAAATGCAAAGTGAGCGAACAGAAGAAAAATCTCAATCAAATCAATATTTGGTGTGAGTACCGAGCTGCACAATTGTGCAAAAGTCAAAGTCAGGATTTTATAGGATCAGAATCAGGTGTATGATTAACCAGTTACACCAAGCAGGTGCTAATGATCAATAATCAGCTGTGTATGATGCTTTAAACTCAGTGAGGAACAACCAAATTCTGCTACTACAGTGAGGTTTTGTATAATGAGGACTGTAGACGCCGTGGTCAGCCAAGGAAACTTAATGCAGCAGATGAAAGACACATCATACTTACTTCCCCTTCGACATTGGAAAATGTCCAGCATTGCCATCAGCAAAGAACTGGCGGGAAACCAGTGTAACCCAAGTGCACCCGTCTACTGGAGAAGTCTGGCAACTCAACAATGCACGGAAACATAGAAACCGTTGTGCAGAAAAAGAAAAAATGCCAGGTTTTGCTGGCGAAGGGTGGTCATCAAATACTGATGTCTTTTGGATTTTTCTTTTGTTCATTTACTTTCCATTTTGTTGATTAATAAAAAAAACTATTAACACACTTATATTTTTTTAAAGCATTTTTACTTTAGAGTATTTTTTCACACCTGCCTAAAACTTTTCCATAGTACTGTATATTAAAGAGTTAAAAACAGATTTTGTGAACATCAGTATCTTGTTGGGTTTCCTCCATCTTCCTCCCACAGTCCAAACACATGCAGAGTCAGCTAATGGACATTTCCAAATTGCGTGAGTGAGTGTGTTAGTGTGTGCTTGCTTGTGCCCTGTGATGGGCTGGCACCCAGTCCAGGTGTACCCTGCCTCAAGCCCAGAGGCCTCTGGGATAGGTTTCAGGCCTCCTATGACCCTGTACAGAATAAGTAATATAGAGAATGAGTGAGTGAGTATTTTGACCCCAGATGCAATTGTGAACTTGGGCACATGGTCATGACTCTTATACTCTATGTGGGTTTTCCCCAAACGGTTGCCACAAATTTTCTAGAAAATGACTGCATGCGATACCTTTTCCTTTACTGCATCAAAGGAGTTCCCAAAAGAAGTTCCAACCCTGTTCCATCAAAACCTCACGCGCAAATTACGGTCTAAAAAGACTTGGTTGCCGAGGTTGGTTTGGAAGCACTCAAGTGTCCTCCACAGAGACTTGACCTCAACTCAGCTGAACACTAGAACAGGAAGTAGCTTTTAGAATGGGATCTTCAGCAAGCACGTACATTTGGCCATATAGTGTTAAACAGTTGGATGCTGGAGTGCTGTTCTTTAAAAGTGGTTGTCTTAAATTCCATTACATATTTGGAAGATAAAGATTTGGGTAATATTCACTAAAAGTTACAATCGAAAGGTGTACCTCGTAAAACAATATGAACACATAAATGAAATAGCAATAATAGTTTTTTTTCTCCTGAATAATCCCCCACATTGTGAATATGGCATGAGGCACGAAGATCCTTATATGGATTCTTATATAGAGCCTGTTTACTTCATAAAAACAACTGTTGAGAATCAGCTTTAAAATTGCTCTAGTAGTGTCTAAACCTCCTTGTGTTTTCCTCTTTTTCCTTCCTCTATCACCCTTCCAGCTATGAGGTGATGCTAAGCTGCTGGCACAAAGAGCCCTCTCAGCGGCCTTGTTTTGCGGAGCTGGCGCAGAGTCTCAAAGCTCTACTGTGTGAGCTTCCGCCCTTGGAGCCCAGTAAAGAGAGCTACTACATCAACCAGGGCCTGGAGGCAGCCAACGCCAGCCAGAGCAATGCTGCAGAGCCTGACGCCGAGGGAGCTGTAGGAAACATTTACTTACCCTCGCCACTGGCCAAAACAACCTGTGCTAAAGAGAAAGAAGAGGAGAAGGAAGACTTGGAAGAAGGATATTTGCTCTGCAATGGTGTAGATTTGAAAGTTCACGAAAAACTGTCGAAATAAATTATGTACAAAATGTTGCTGTTTCTTTTTGCAGTGTTACAGTATGTTTGTACAGTAATGTATACTTTGTTTGTTTATGATGTGTACACAGTGCAAATTCAGAGTGATATATATATTTTTACATTTTTGTAGCTTTTTAATAAAAATATAATAAAAACAGGACAAGTTGCCAAATTTTTTTAAAAGTATAATCTGAGTCTACTTTTTAAAATCGATTATGTGATCGACATTATCCTAAATAACTAATAGATCTGTCTAAAGGCCAGTGTCAATGCTTTCCTTTTATTGCTTACAGTATTTATAAATCAGATGGGTCTAAATATGACTCTTGTCAACACCATAAAGCCAGAATAAGATTTCTGAGATCACCAGTGATTACTGTTTTTACAGCCAGACATGAAAAGAAAATAATTTTCTTACTTGTAGAGTAAAAGATAACACACTAACTTCCACCGAAATAGTGACCTATTGGTAAATCATCTTGACATCAGGTAGAGCATTTATTTTTTTTTAACCAATACCGGCTATGAAAAAAAATAGTCATGGTTCACTTCAGTATATTATCACAATCTCAAGTCGCATGATAGTCCAAATAAATAAATAATGACAACAATAATAAATGTAGTTGCAAGCAACAGGCCCAAGCACCATACCCCCAATATATGCACTTTATGTCACTTTCATTGTCACACAAAGTTATTAACCACTTGTCGGCATAAGTTCAAGGCATTGTGACAGCTGACCCTTTTAAGATATCAAACATTTTGCATGCTGAGTTTCTTCAGATCACCAAGGAGGAGTATATTAAATTCCATTGGGTGCAAACAACCCAAAATAACTGAGTTGAGTAAAGCCTGTTATGTAAAGCCCATGACATGCAATGCAAAAGTTGCAATGAGTTCTAAATATGTACCTGTATACATGCAAGTGTGTATGAGATATGCAGCAAAATCTGGTGTGCAGGCCCCATGCCACACCCAGGGCTTAGCCAATCAGACATCCTAATTCCTAAGATTCCAAACTGTCAGCTGATTTTCATGACCTTCTGAACACGTTAAGACCCCAAAAAGCCCCAGATGCTGAAAAAAATCCTTAGAAAAACAAAAGGGTTCTTCACACACTATGACATCAGTACTTTCAGACATCAGCACTATCGTAGCGATGACGATGACATCATGGCCATGTCCTAGTGCTTGGGCCCTAATAATAATAATAATCAAATTGGTTAACATAATCTTTGCCAAAGTCCTTAGCCCCTTAAACCTTACACATGACACTCTACTCTTAATGATCTGTCCTAGCAGTCACATTTTCTATTTTTTATCAAATCTCTCCTCTCAGCCTTTGCTTCAACTACTTCACTTCATTTTGAGTGTTCTTGCAGAGCTATTGAAATGTATCCCAGAATGATTAACACTGACAGAGTGGATCATAAATCACTTAAACACTTAGTCAGCATTGATGGCAGCTTGTGAAACTCTACATCAACTTTTGTATTGTACAATCTTGCCAGACCTTAGTAGGTACAATATTATACATCATGTCTCACAAACAAATCAAATTGTACAAGGGGCGTTCAAGTGAAACCCGGACTTGTAATGGAATTTCTCATGAATGAAGGAGTAAAACTGATTGACATTTACAGTATAGAAGACTTAAAGCACTGTACTGTGACGAGACTCTCAGCTGCAGTGAAACATTTGAATGGCGCAAACCTTACAATGAATGCCAACGATGATCACAGCCAAGGTTGGCTCTGAACTCACTACAGTCGTTCACTTGAAAATTCAGCAAATGAAATGTCTGATCCTTTAGAAATCAACAGATAACTTGCAGAAAAGGTGATTCTGTCTGTAGGGACATTCACAAACACCATTTGCACATTACAGGAAGCTGGTTGGGAGTTATTACCACATCCTCCATATAGTCCTGACCTCATTTCCTCATGTTTGGACCATTAAAGGAGTTCTTGGGAGGCCAGGGTTTCAAACGTGATGCAAGCAGTCCGATCATGGCTCCAGTGTATTGAGAAAAGTTTCTACTATCATGGTATCCAAGCACCAGTGAAATGCTGGGATAAGTGCATACTGTAAGTGTAGCAGAGGATTATCCCAGCATTAAATTATATAGAGCAGAGATCTTCAACTCCAGGTTTACCCTTCTAACACCCCTCGTACATGTTATAAGAGAGGATTTTATTCTGTATACTAGCATCTACTCCATCTATTTAAAGGTATATAAATACTCAATTGAATTATTCCATTGGATTTGATCCATTGGATTGAATTTTTCCATTTACTCATAATGGCAGCATGACAGTGTTTGGGAAAGTTTAGAGTAGTTTAGAACGGTTCATTCATTCATCTTCAGTAACCGTTCTAAACTACTCACGGGGATGATATGTGGCACCTGCAGGAAACACATGTATATGGTCGAGAAGAACATATGAAACTCACAGACAGTAACAGTAACCTGAGCTGAATGGGGGATCCTGGAGAGGTGACAATGCTGCACCATCATTCTGCTATCCCATATTCAATTTATCATTTTGCAGATATGCAAGTGGAGAGGCCTTGGAACTCCAGCACAAGATAGAGCTCATTGTTCTCAGTTACAATTCTCAATTTACATTGAGTAGTCAAAAAAATATAAAAGAAAAGCGCATAGGAATAGTAAAGGCTGTCCTGGGCAAGCATCAGTACAACTTTTTACATAAACCATATTCTGCACATCCCAGCCTGGTAAAATCTGATAACAAGCATAAACGTGTTACAGCATGGCTAGCACTGTAGTCTAAAACTCATACTGTGTATTTTTAGACCTGCTTTGGTGTGAGCAACGTCTATTTTGAATTGATTGTGAGCCCAAGCTTCAGAATGTGTACAAGAACGTGCTCAATGTGCTGCTTCTTGTTAGGATCACAGTCATCCAAATCTGTCAGTACACCTTGGCAACAATCATGGAGCTAAAACAAACTGAGGCGTAGGACGTTGAACCGATAAAAAGTATGTAGGTGTACAATCATCCCAGGGCTCGCTTCCACAAGTACTTACACAGATCAGCCATAACATTAAAACCCTCTGTGTAATATTGTGTAGGTCCCCATTGTGTCGCTAAAACTGCTCTGACTTGTCAAGGCAGATCCTAAAAATACGTCAAAAGCACATCCTAAAAATAATTGATTGGATTGAGATCTGGGGGAAATTGGAAACCAAGGCATGTTCCTTAACTTATTCCTAAACATTTTTTGCAGTGTGGCAGGCCACGTTATCCTGCTAAAAAAGGCCACCGCTATTAGTGAGTACTGTACTGCTGCCATGAAACAGTGTACTTAGTCTGTAACAATGTTTAGGTAAATTGTACATTAATTAATTCATCTTCTTATTCTGTACAAGGTCACATGGTCCTGGAGCCTATCTCAGGACCCTTGGGGCATGGGGGGAGGGGGTACACCTCAGTGCCAGTCTGTCTCAGGGTACACGCATGTACACACACACACACACACACACAGCCGTCCACATGATGTAAAAGAAGTTGTGACTCATCACACCAGGCCACTTGTCTGGTCTGTGGCTACGCAGCCACATGTAACAAGCTGTGGTGCACTGTGTTTGTAGCCAGTGTTAACTTTTTCATCAATTTCTGGTACTTCAGATCTAACACTTATTTGAGATCAGACCAGACAGGCTGGCCTTTGTCCCGTTGTGCATCAGCGAGCCTTGGGTGTCCATGACCAGTTCACTGGTTGTCCTCCTTCCTGGGACCACTATACCACAAGATTAGCAGTTTTTCTGCATGCAGATATCGAGCATGTTTGTGTTCTATGTAATGGTCCTTGACGCTCAGCTAAAGACTTTACAAAGCTTTTTGTTTGGTCAATTATGCTAGTAACTAGGGTTGTCAGCTGTCCCATAAATAATGGAATCTTCCCGTATTTGGAAACTAAAAGACCTTTTCCATATTCCGTAACAGATATGAGACACTTTTTGTTTCGTAGTTTTGAGAATCAGTTTAGTGAAATCTATGGGAGAGAAATATTACAGGTCAGACTGCTAGTGCGGACTTATTTGTATGGGATATAAGCATACAGTCAGTGGATAGAACGAAACCCCTCATCTTCTTCAACCTATCTGCGATGATCTCTACCAAAACACAGAACAGAGAATGTGCTTGGGGCTCATGACCCTGGGCAGCATTTCACCTGGGGATGGCACTGGGAAAAAACAGGACATAGGGGAAAATAAGTGCAAAGTTCAGAATGGTGATAACATTTGTGAAATTGGTTTTCTATTACTCATTTGCACATCACATGTCATGTCACAGTGTCGGTTACTTCACCTTGTTATTGACCTGATTCTAGTTTGTGAGTGAGGCAGGGGACTGACTGGGAAGGTCTCTCACTTTGATGTACGAGATGGGGAGGGAGGGGCTAGTGGACCTCACCTCAGGTCTCCTCAATGGAAGCCAGACTTCAGGGGCAGCAGAGAAGAGTGCATATCAGGCTTTGTACAGCAATGCAACTAATAAAATCAATAGCAATATGAAGTGCTACTGAATAAATGACAGATCACTCATTATACGGTCAATATATACTGTACTGGTACAGTTTCATTCTTCTGTTTTATGTGAAATCATTAAGAATAATATATAACCAGTCTACACACTCCAGAGGGGGAATGGTTTAGTCTTTAGTCTTAATTGGAGTATGTATGTCCTGATGCTTGTCAAAAAAAGGTAAATATAATAAATAATAAAAGGTCTAAGCCCCATTAGGTGGTCAGTTTAGAAAAAAAATAGAAAGAAAGGAAGAAAGGATAAAGGCATGCAGCTGTTATCGGTTTATGAGTTTAATATTATGTATGTAGTAAATAGGCCAGTAACACTTATGTTTGTTCAACTGTTTTGCTGTGTTTCTGACTTAAAGTTGAATATAATTTTATATGCAGTGTGTAAAGTCATATCGTTAGAAAATTTAAGGCAAGAAGTTTTTTTCCGAGACACTAAACGGCAGTTGAGAAACAGAAAGCGAACAGAAACATTTGTATATCTGCAAACAAAATTTGGACTAAATTTAAGAATGAGAGAATCATTACTGGTGATAAGATATGGACTCATCACTACGAGCCTGAGAGCAAACGGAAGAGTATGGAACGGAAATGTCCTTAACCACCACCCAAGAAAAAGTTCAAAAGTCAGCCATTAGCTAGAAAATTGATGGTTTCAGTTTTCTGGGATCCTTAAAGGCCAGCATTGGAACATTATCAGGAAAAAGGTTCAACAATCAACAGTGCTCGTTACAGTGAGACGCTTATTTAGCTGAAGTGTAAACTGCAAGAGGACTACTATGGAAGGGCGTTGTGACCTTTCATGACGATGCACGTCCGCACACATCTGCGCACACTGTCGAAACTCTGCAAAAACGTCATTTTGAAGTGTGAAAGCCACCTCCCTATAGTTCTGATCTTTTACCTGTTTGGTCACTTGAATGCAGCCCTATGAGGACAAAGATTCACTTCTGATGAAGTGAAAACAGCGGTACATTTGTGGCTCACAGCTCAGCCTAAAACATTTTTAATAGGGGAATATGAAAGTTTGTTGACAGGTGAAAAGCAAGGAAATTATGTAAGAAAATGAAACATTTGTTTTTATAAAAGTTAATTAAATTCTACAGCCAGAGCATGGCTAATTTTTTACTCAGGTACCTAAACCTTGGCACAAGGCATGGTCCGCTAGGAGGAGATGCTGAGCTTTTCTTTGCTTATTTGGATTGTGACATTTCCACCACACTTGGGGGGACCGTGATGTACAGTGACAAAATTAGCCAGTAATTGAACGTTGTGATGTTAAACAACAAATGCTTGCCAGCAGTCAAGTTTGCCATGGCAACGATGTCAAAGCTATTACATTTAGCCTTAATCTTGTGCTAGGATCACCGTAACAATATTCAAATAGACTATAAAACTAACAAGACGTTGAGGAGTGTAACACATTTCTATTTCAAGGAAAGAAACATATACTTTATTACTATTCATTATTACACTGTATTATTGCAGAGTCTGGATCCGGACTTTAAAGTGCCCCTATTATGCCATTTTAAAAGTTGCTAATATTGCTTAATGAGTCTCTTAAAACAGGTTTACATGTA
>JAQQZT010000001.1:21665370-21679743 GCA_030068275.1 Clarias platycephalus
GTGGCACATCGACAAGAAACTGTTTCGCTAGCACGACTGGAGCAGGACGTTTCTCAGTGGTAAGTGTCATATGTTAACAAGAGTGATAATGTTCATTGTAAGATGTCGGGCAAGTTGTTGCAAATATGCAAATATGTTACTTAGTGACATGGATCCGTAACAGAAAAAGATTTGAATTGCTAACGACTCGTTTAGGCGAATGTGAGTCGAATTGTGCACTGTCGGCGTCACAACTTTACAGATAGTTTATGTTCACATACAGCTATGTGAGACATTGCATGAAAGATCATATTTGAAAACGCATAATTGGGGCACTTTACGAAAAAAAAAGTACAACCCTCCCTTCAAAAAACAAACAAAAACAAAAATAACACCCCACCACGTCCCATTCTTATTTCCATTTCTGGTAGTTGGCAAGCTCAGCTTTAATCAATGAAACACTATTTTCCCCCCACATTGTTAGTTTATTTTCTTTCTTTTTTAAATTATTTTTAAAGTTTAATTATTTAAGTTATTTATTTATTGGTTCACTGTGCGTATTCATTTATTTACATTGCTTTGTTAAGTTTGCTTATACTGTATATTCTGGGCGGCACGGTGACTTGATGGTTAGGGTTCGAGTGCTGCATCGGGTCTGGGTGCATGGAGTTTGCATGTTGTCCTGTCCTTGCTGGGTAACTCCGGTTTCCTCCCACAGTCCTGCTTATTAGGCTAATTGGTGTTCCTAAATTTGCCTGTACAAATGCCCCCATGTACACCTCATGCCCTAATTCACCTGGGATAGATAGGCTCCAGGCTCCCGTGACCCTGTATACAGGATAAAGCGGTAGAAACAATGAGTGAGTGAGAGAATATATATTTTATTTATTTTTGTTCTGTTAACTGTGGATTAATTAGTTACTTGTATAATTTAATCTTGTATGCAATACAAAATACTTTTATTCTTTCAATATTTCATAATTACAAAAAAAAAAGCACTTTGAATTACCATTGTGTATGAAATGTGCTATACAAATAAACTTGCCTTGCCTAATTGTATTTTTTGTTGATAATGAAAAGACAAAAAAAATTACAATTCTTCTGGTAGTAAAACTAGTGTTAAAAGTCTGAAAAGATCAAATGAAAAGTTGATACAATTTAAAATACTCTCCATATATTTGACTTTGATTCATTTCTCAAAAGCTGACCTTTATAATCCTGTGACTAAAGTCCAGGCTTTAAAACGTTAAAGTTAACGAAAGAGCCAGAAACGCTAAAGATTGGTGACGTCATGTCATTGTTGCCGAACTTGCTTTTCTTTTTTCTGTAATCAAGTCTCTTTTGAAATCGCTCCGTACTGCCACGTCATCTGATGTCACTGCCGCACCTGCGCAGCCATCTTGTACTTCTGCGGCCAGAGAGGAAGGAAGAAAAGCAAGGATAAAACTGAACCGTGCTGTTATTCACTAGAGTAATGTCCGATAAGTGAAGGGACGTAACTGAAAGGCAGCGTGACAGTAGCGGAGGGGAATCCAAGACACGGCGGCGTTCGTCACAGAGCCTGAGAATTACACACGCAGAGGAGTCATCTGTGCTCTAGGAGTGAAAAGAGGAAGGAAGAGTGTCCGTCAGCGTTCCACCTAAAATAACACACACCGGCCTTTACCCACCATGAATCCTGAATAGTAAGTATCACTCTTCCTTCACTACACCTGATGTACTAATGGATCGTTTTCACTAGTTTCACATCCACTAATGAGTGATTAATCCATGGCGTCGTTAGCGGACAAGCTTTGTCACCTCCTAGCAGCCACCGTCAGCTGGCAGGCTGCTTTGCTAACCTAACTATTATGTTCTACACCCGTTTTACAATGCAATCCACTTCCTGTATTATTATTGGCTGCTATCTGAGACTGACCGGAATTTGAGCCAATCGAAACGTAGATTCGAGCGTCCTCGCCGCCGTTTGTAGCCTTGGAGGCGGGATGTCACGGAATATAGGTTCGTTATGCTAATTTAACGGATATAACCAAACTAGCTAGCTAGCCAAAATAATATTAGCTGTATGAAGTGGTTTATTACATTTGTGCTAGGACTAATGGACGCCCACAAGGAGTCTTTTCAGGTTTTCCCACCATTTAGATAAGTAGCTTTTAAAACAATTTACGGTGGGTTGCTAATCGAAAGTGACGCCAGTGGTTTACGCCGCAGCCGGTTTCCTGTCGTTTTATTTGGCCTCATTTGGTGAAATGAGTGCGATTTAAACAGACAGTGTTATAGGGAGAGGGACCAAATCCGAAGAAAATTGGCAATAAGTTTATTGTCAGGTTGTGTGTCATGTGTGACTGGTTGTAGGCCTGTGTGAGGACTCGGGGCTGTGGCTGGAGGAGGAGGAGGAGCGGGCTTTAGTGTAAAGGTGGCCGATATGACAACAACAAACTCCCATCACGATATGTGCACACTTTTTCACCATCCACGATACTCGTGTTGATAACAGGTCATTATAAAAAAGTATGTCAATATGTCAAAATATTATTTATAAAATAATGGCTTATAATGGAATGATGATCACAATACTATAATAAAGCCTGGATTCACACACACCTTTCTCTTTCTTTATGCTTGACCTAATTTCTCCTCAAATTTCTACCATGGCCACTATTACAAATGTAATACGAGCAGCGTGGCAGAAACCTACTACCATGATAAGGAATGTCAAGCAACAAAATGTTTCCTTTTCCCTGAGGTTTTCTTACAGCAGGATTTCCTGGGCTGTCTGGTAATTAAAAAAAAAACAGGTTGATGATCAATACAACTAGGAAATGGGAACTAAAACAATTCCCTATGCGCTTCTACATTTTTTAAAATCATAAATAAAGAATTAACGCCTTGTGCAAGTGGAGAAGCTTGGGAATGTGTTGGGCGTTTCCATGGCAACAAATCTTTGAATGGGGAGGGGTGGGGATCAGCTATGTATCCGTTTAGGGTGTACGTAAATTAGTACCTATTATTATTTTATGAGTTTAAAAGTTTTATTAAGGAAACTTTTAATCCAACCGTGAGAACAGGTGAAGGAAGATAAAGAAAAAAAAAAAGACGTGTCATCACGTTCACAGATTGAGGCTAAAAGTCAAGACCTATCCGACCATGTGTGACATTTACAATGAAGCTGAACTTACCAGTTAAGTATTTGTCAGGGTATAGTGCAAAAAACAAAAAAAGACCCACAAGGGTTTTATAAACTGCAGGTTTAATTTGACCTTTTTCTGTTTCCTGGCTCTTTCGTGTGTTTACAACATGAACATACTCATTACTGATGCATGCAGTATGATCAGAAAAGCATTATTATTGCATTCTCTTGTGACAGCACACCTTTTTGTCCCTGATATGTGTGGTCTTTAGACATAGCCACGTCACACCATATGACATGCTGCATGCACAAAGTGCTGATTGCTTCACAGCAGATGTGATGCAACACTTAGTTGCATATGTAACGTAAGTCCTTGGCAGTGCCTTCTGCTCAGAAATCAGAAGGCACCAGAACAGCAAGTATGTTGAAACATTTAGATGGTCAGGGGTTGGTTTAAATGGCACGGTGGTGTTTATCAAGGGCAAGGGCCCTGTTTCTGTTTACCACTTTACCCAGGTTATTTACATTTCTGTGCAATAATATAATTATGTTGAGTTATTGTGTATAGTAACAGCAACCGTTTATGTCCACAGCTGCTAAAATGTTGCTTTCCAAAGGGATTAGTTTTTTTTTTTTTTTTAATTATGGGTTGAATTATTTGGTTGGCACAGTGGGCATTTTAGACGCAGGTCCTTATGAAGGAGTGTTTGCTTCAACTCTTGTGAGCTGTTGTGAAATAGTGAAGTGCAATACAGATGCACTAGGAAATGCTAACAGATGTGTGAAAGAATGTTATTTAAAGCATGACATATTTAACTCAAACAAGCTCCTCCTGCCTTTATACAGTTTCCTTGTTTTTCTAATTAAGTGCTTCTGATCTGTAATCCCCCCCTATGGTGCAGTTTTATTTATTTATTTATTTATTTAACCTGCAATGTGACTTGTGCTTTTCAGTGACTACCTGTTCAAACTGCTCCTCATCGGTGACTCTGGAGTGGGCAAGTCATGTCTCCTGTTGAGATTTGCAGTAAGTACACAGCTTGGTCAGTCGGCTTTAAACTAAGTGAAATAAGACGATGAAACTAATATTTTTCTGGTAATTAAGCTCTTTAACTGTTATGTCCTTTTGATGGATACATTCAAAGTGGAAAAGGTTCCACAAGGCTTACCCTAGTAAGATTTACATAGACCAAGTGTTTATTATTATATTTTTTTTTTATCAGATATAATGAGGCAGGAAGTGAGTGGCATTTTCCACACCCATCAAGGATTATCACAATAACTCTTAACATTATTTAATATATATACAGTAGAGATCAGAGAGAGGGCAGTTATTCTTTTGTGTGCCGATTTATTGTATTTTTTCCATTCCATTAATTTTTCATTCATTTATAATAGAGATGCACCAGTCGATTAGTCAGCACATGGAATTGGCTGTTTTTCAGCTTGATCAGTCTGGGATATAACTGATTCTGTGCCGACTGCACAAGCTTCAAAATGGCGCAAAAGAAATTCACTTATATTTAGAGTTACATTATCAAAAGTTGCGTGCATTTACCAGCCTACAGCCTTTTTCTCCGAACTCTGTTTGTGAATTGGTTTCAAAACAACGAGTGCTAATTAGTCTAGAAACTAGCGTTAGATGCCGCGTGTGCCCACGTTAAATGCTGTGCGCATCTGCGTGCTCACGACTGATCAACACACGCTCAAGATTTTGTAGGCATTTGAGGCGGTAAAGCATTGTCGTTTCCTTGTAATCCTATAGGCGGTACACTCTAAACTATTTTCACACTGCCATCCCGTGCGGTAGGAGTGAATTATCTGCTAAGTTGTTTAGAAATAATAATTATTGCAGATGACAGAGATACCTCCTGCTCAATTAAGTGTGGCACTTTGTTTAATTTTAAGTTAAATGCTGAACTCTTGTATTTGAAGTTTATATTGTTTAAATGATTCCTGTGTTTAAGTGAGAAAACTAATATAAGGATTGGGCTACATTTAATTACTCCTGTTCAATAGGTTAAAAGCCTTGTTTATAAAATTGTAATACTTATAGAATCACATCGGTTAATCGAATTAGCACCCAAGTATCGGGATAATATTGTATTGGGTGGTGACTGGTGATTCCCATCCCTTATATACCGTATCTCTTGAGGCCTTTTTTCTTTTTTTTTGCTAAGCATAGCTATAAAATATAATTAATTCAATCAGTATGTAACTGACTTTAAACAATGCCTATAATCTGTTTAATATACAACTAATTGTGACAACGCATGCTTGTTTTCTAGGATGACACGTACACAGAGAGCTACATCAGCACCATCGGAGTGGACTTCAAGATCCGCACCATTGAACTGGATGGCAAAACTATTAAGCTTCAGATTGTGAGTGATGTCTAAACTTTCAGTTTGAATGTCTGCAAACTCTGGCAAAAAAGTATGGATTCGCCATATGCAAACAATGTTCACCCAGATCTTTTTTTATTTTGTAACAAATTACAGATTTGACACAAAACAATTTTGTTTATTAGTTGAAAGTTCTGGGAAACGAATCTCAAGCAAGTTAAATTTGTTTGAGTTTTTAAAAAAAGTGATTGAGATGTTAGCTTTGCAAGATGATTGGGACCTGGACTGCTGGCTAACCATGTTATTAAGATGATAATGTTTTTCTCCAAGAAAGAAAAACACTTTTGCTTTTATATTACTGGAGAAATAAGAAGTGTCATTCATAACTAAATAACTTTCATTCATTTATCTAATAGATTCATGTATGGCCTTACTGGCCTCAAAAAAACAAAAAAAAAACCTAAACAGTTTAATTTAGATATGTTTGCATTTGAAGTGGTAAAATGTTGCTAGTCCTTTATGTTCCTGCATGTAATGTGCTGTAAACTATTCACACAGCACGGCAGCCTGTGTGATAAGAGCAGTTGCTTAGAACTGTAACAAAATCTGGAAAAAGAAAAAGGATTCACAATATAAATAGAATTGGCACCCAAGTATCTTGATATCGGATCGGGAGGTCCCTGGTGATTTCCCGCGTGGCGTTTCTATGTGTATATCCCATTTTATTCAGATTTCTTACAGTTGTCACAAACATTAACTCTGTTTAGGCTCGGTTCTTTTTTTATTTTTATTTTTTTCAGTTATGTTATGCATGTTTATTTTGATGCTTTGACATTTTCCTTTGTCTAGCCACATTTTTCAGTTTATAACCTTTTAATTTTTTTCATACTTGTATTATGTTTTAGACACAGCTGAATGTGATGAACCAACACCTTTTAGCCACACCCTGTGCTGGATTTCCTTTTTTTATTTGTTTTATGTGTGATGTGTAAATGTAATTATTTTGTTGTTTCAACAGACACTTCTCTTTATGTGGCCATGTTTCTATTAATTAGATACGTCCAACTCATCATTATAGTCTAATAGCTGTTGCTATATAACTCTATAAGCCTTATAGTCTGTTTTAACTGGAGACTCATTTGCATTTTTGGACCTTTGCAGATATTTGTTTTTAGAAATGCAAAGTAGAATGTGAATCCATAATTATTTCCTTTATAAATTTCTCTGGAAAAAAAATTGAATTAATAAAAAAAAAAATTATTTAGTTTGAGACATGCTTCACAGAGCCAGAATGTTCAGCTAAAAAAATTAGAAATTGTGTTATAGCCATGATTTGTTGTTCAAGTTTGAGTTAATGTTTAGGTCTGGTGATTCCATAATTTTTGCCCTGGGTTGTCAGTTCAAAACTTAAGATTGAGTTATTACATACAAACATTGTCCACAAAAATTTCAGTTGTTGGTTTAGAAGACAATATAAACATTTCATTTTTTATCCCATTGTCTTGTACCCATTGCTTTATTTCTTTTATAAAATAAATTCTTACAAAAGATACTAGTTTTACAGTTGTTCCTTGTAGTCGAGTACGAGTACTGATTAACAATTGTTTATGCTTTCCTGAATATACACTTTTTATTTATTTTTAATTCTCCGGTCTGTTTCTCCCTCTCAGTGGGATACTGCTGGTCAGGAAAGGTTTCGCACCATCACTTCCAGTTACTACAGAGGAGCGCATGGCATCATTGTGGTGTATGATGTTACTGATCAGGTAATGCAACATGCAGTATTAAGCTCCTAAGATTAACAAAGCTTGGACACATCTAATTCCATGGTCTTGCTACATTGTAAAAAAACAAAAAACAAATGCTGAAGGCATCTAAAATATATGGCTCATAATGGCTCTAATCTGAGGTAATGTTAATTGGTGATGTTTGAGGCTGGTAACTCTTTAAATTTTTTCTGCAGCAGAGGTAAGTTTTGGTCTTGCTTTCCTGGGATTGGCTTATGCAAATACACTTGATAATACTGTTCTTGCAATAACTATTCCAGAACAGCTGACCTTTGGGTCTTACTGTAGTTGTTGTTGTTACTTAATTACCTAATGCCATATGTGTTATTTAATATATTTTTAAAATTTTATATTCAGTATTATTCTAGAAAATAAATCCAAACTTTTTGACTGACACTGTATATTGTTAGATTTAGTATTTATTGCTTATTACTTGAATCAATAAAAGCCTTTTTATGAAAAAACATTTATGAAATAATCAGTACAAGCTAGGCTTACATTTGTAATAGAATTATGGGCACACCTGACTTCTCAGGCAGAGAGTCAGGGTAAAGGATGAACTTTTTCGAGATTGACAATTGTTAATGATTATTAATGATGAGCTGAGGTTAAAATAGCTAGAAAATGAACCTTTCTACAGTAAAAATCAACAGTGTTTTACACCATTGAAATATTTCTGAAGGTTTTCTTGAAATTAGCTGGCATTAAAGTTTTGCACACCGGTATACTGTGTGATCCAGTTAGGGGGAGGTGATGTGCCACCTACTGGCATGGTGACAATAGTTGAGGTAGCTGTGTGCAGTATCCTTACAACGCAGCTAATTGGCCACTTAATCTTGTATGTCAGGGGGGCAGTTTAAAGCATACATTCATTTTGTGCACTTTACTGTTGTGTAAGTCAATTTGTTGAGTGTACATTACTGTGTAAATCTGTTGGTGCGGTATCAGCATTGTACAATTTATTTAGTCTCGTTACTCTCTCTGTAGGAATCTTACAACAACGTAAAGCAGTGGCTCCAGGAGATCGATCGCTATGCCAGTGAGAACGTCAACAAGCTGCTGGTTGGAAACAAGTGCGACCTTACCACTAAGAAAGTAGTGGACTACACAACAGCCAAAGTATGAAGCTCTAGTGATCTCATGCTCTAAAAAAAAAGAAAAAAAGAATAATAATTAAATAATTGAATGGCGCACATTTTTGTTTAATTTGTTACTTGCCCATTTTAATCAGAAGGTGTCCTTTGATGTTTTCGCAGGAATTCGCCGATTCTCTCGCCATCCCTTTCCTTGAAACGAGCGCTAAGAACGCCACCAACGTGGAGCAGGCCTTCATGACCATGGCTGCCGAGATCAAGAAACGCATGGGCCCGGGAGCTACAGCTGGAGGAGACAAACCCAACCTGAAGATCGAGAGCACTCCAGTTCGACAGTCTGGTGGTGGCTGCTGTTGAAGAGCATCTCTCTCGCACATACACCCACAAAAACATGCCCTTTCTGCCCTCCCATAAATACATACATAAACACACACACACACTTGCATACATCTAGGAGCATAAGAACAGAAGGTGAAGATGTTCTAACATTCGCATGGGAGTAACCACTGCATTCGAAGCCAGTTTTCTAATGGCTTCCTTGCAAGAAGTTTGTAGCTTCCTCTGTGAGATCCCGGTCCTCTCCTTGGTTTTATACTCCTAGACTTCCACCCTATCTCTCTTTCAATATTTGTCTTCTCAAACCTTGACCTATTCTTCTACTTTAGTCTCACCTGCATTAAAAATTTCCACCCACAACCCAAACCCTATACAGACACAGTGATTTCTGGGTCTTTAGAAAGTTACCTGTCTTCTGACCGACAGGTGGCGATTAGGAAGTAAATTTGGCTTCTGGAGGATTCCCTATTTATTATATGCAGAGCTGAGGGAGGCGAGTGAGGAGAGAAAGTTACATAATGTTTGTCATGACGTCTCTCCCCAGTCTTGCGTTCACAGATCCAACACACGAATCACAGATCACATACTTGTTAAATGTATAAAGAATGAAAAATCTAAAATTTGGCAATATTATACGTCTCATTTTCCGATCTTACTAGGATTGTTATTCATTTTAAGACTATTGTTTTTTTTTTTTTCCTAATCAGAATTATTGTATAAAGGCTTACTGCTGTCAAATGAAGGTGTTTGGCGGGGAGGGGGTGGAAAGCTTGATGTCTGGGGGTTTAGGCTGAGTGACTAAAGCTACTGTTCCCTGTTACCTCATTAAGCCCCTCCCCTGTCATTTGTTTTGAGTGTATTCAGGAGCAGGGAAAAAAAAAAGGTTAAATCCAGACTGGAACTGAAAGGCCTAGCGGTGGCACAATTTTCTCTTCTGTATTTTAAGTGAACGTCAGTTGTTGTCCTTCATCACTGGACGCTTGGTGCAGTAAGGCAGTCGTATACGTAAAGAAAATAATGCAAGCTTTTGTTGCAGAGTAGGATGTTTTTGGATTGCGATTTGAGTTTTTTTTTTTTTTTTTTTTAAGTTTTTCTGGTGTGATGGATTTCACATATTCCACTCCGCGTAGGCCGTTCTGTCTTTTTGCATAATTACTGTAGCTTTTCCTCCAAGATGTCTTAGGTTTGACGTATGTGTCGACATCTTAGCGTTTCGACGAGTTGGTCTTCTACAGAATCTGTATAGGCGTTGCGGATGTTCCACTGTACCAGATGTGTGTCTGACTCAACCCATCACTCCTGCAGAACTGTGTGGTCTTTGTATGTGTACATAAAGTGTAAACATACATGTAGAGGGATTTAATTTAAAGTACTCATGAAGGTGTGTGAAGTCAGTTAGATGTTTGTACTGTTGTCTTATCAATAGAGAGGATCTTGGGACTGACTGGTCTTGGCTAAGAGACCGGATATGATTTCCCACATCCTCTTGCAAATGCAACACCCCCCCAAACATTTGGTTTGAAAAGAAAAAAAACAAACAAAAAACAATTAATCTGACCCCTTTCTTCATTTGGCCTAGACCTGCTCAAAAATATTGTCTCAATAAAATCCATTTTTGGCAATATAAAGGTTTTATGTATGTCATCAAATTAAAACCCCTTTACTCCATTCAGTGTGGTTTAAACTTCTGATAACAGAACGGTGTCCCTGTACTGACTGTTTTAGCTTCAAAGCCCATGAGCCAGTGTCAGCCTCTGGTGGACAGCAGACAGTGTTTTCCTCATAATATATAGATTGTGGTTCTAGGAGAAAAAATAAATAAATATAAAAACCGCATAGATGCTTGTAGAATTCATTGTTTAAGTGTTGACCTCATCTTAAATGAGTTGCACCAGTGTCCTTCATTTTGTAATATTCGATTACTAATAAACTGAGCCATTTAAAACTACTTTTAATGCCATTGCTAACCTCAGATTAACCATGTTTCTTGGGAGATTAGAGACCACGTTTAGCGAGTGATGGGATCGGTGGAATAAGGGTGGAGGGAGCAGTAGCAGGCTGGTGGGGGTGTACAGGGTGGGGTTGGGTTTAGTGTATTTAGGAACATTCCTTCTATTTCGATTACGTGACGTCTGCAAAGGAAAATATACGTCTCGCTTTAGACTCCATCACACTTTAAATCTGAGTGCACCCAGTTTATGTCCATAATGCATTTTTATTTTTTTTTCCCCTCCACAAAGCTTGCTGTTCTACTGATTTTAACCTATGAAATGAGCTATTACATTGTGATGCTGTGTGTCTGATTCATGGATGTGGGCCTAGGGGCAATATCGTAGAGGGGCGGGAGGTTATTGAACGTGGGGAGGGTTACTTTTGAATGTGTTGAAATTTTGCCGCGTGCTTTTTTTTTTTTTTTGGCTTTTACTTTTTAACTTGTTTGTTCTGTCATTTGCACATCTCTGTGTTGCTTTGGGTGAGGCACGATGAAGGTACGGGCGACGGTTGCAGCGAGCACCAGGCCGGTAGTTCTTCCCCTCTCCCTCTGCTTGCTCACTCTGGTGCTCTCTTTCATAGCTCAGTTTGATCATGTTTTTCTTCTTTCTGTACATATTATTATAAATATATATAATAAAAATGATCAATGTCTTACGTCTGGCTTTTTTTTGGGGTTCTTGTGCCTAGGACGTCATAAACGTAAATGTAGACAATAAGTCTTAGTATGAGGGTGTGCCCCAGCCAGATGCTGTAAAAGTACTGTATAAGAGACTGCAATGTCCACACTGCGAACACAGACCTTTGCCAGAAGAATGAAGTAATCTTTAAATTCATTTCATTACTTTAGTGTAAAAATGCCCATTTCCCCCCCCTGCCTGAACATCTAATATTTTTTGAACAACAAATTGTTTAATGGGGTGACGTGACCTAGCCAAAAACATTTTAAACAACGTATGGTCCTGGGTGACTTTAAAGCATATATCACTGCTGTCATATTCTCAGCTTTTTAAAATGATTTAAAGTGTAGTTACTTTTACTCAAGTCTAATGATGTATCTGTTAAAGGTTCCGAACATCAGTCTAAATTCGGTAAAATAATTGCAAACACTGCCCGTGTAGGCACTACTGTCACGTTAGTCTAGATCAACATCAAGCAATTATATAACCATGAATAAATCTTTCTGCTTTTGACCTACAATATAAATAGCCTCTGTACTGTATATCTTGTTCTGCTCCTTCCATGCTAAAGGCAGCGTGCATCATGTTGGTGGGGAGGCAATGATGACCTTGAGTTATTTATAGTCAGGGAATGAACTGCAGTCTGCAGACACGACTGTACCAGCCCGCTCAGACTTCCCTGAGAAAGAGATGAATAGACCGAGGGAGGGAGGAGGGAATGGAGTCCACTTAACTTTTTCTTTCACTCAGATTTATTTAAAATGTGTATTGTTTGTCAGTTTAAAATTTTTTTTTTGCAAACTCAAACAAATTACTCATCGATCCTAATGTCTGTGTGTATTTTCAAATCCCGGCCCCATTCACACAAATTACTTCATCAGCATTTCAGGTTCAGGCACAACAACCACCAACGTGCAATAAAATGATCTTTCTTTGCTTTTTCCACAATAATTTCACGAAAATCAAAGCAATTGTTTTGTAATTATTCCATCATCTTTATTTACATATTCTCTCAACATTTTCTCAGCACGTTGATCTCTTGGTGCAGTAACAGTTCAGTACTCCTCAAGTCCTTTTCTTTCACATGCAGTCCTGCTGTCTCAGTCAACGGGGCCTTGGAAGATGAGCTTGACGTGGCCGTGCTGGCCAGTGAGCCACGTGCCACAGAACGGGCATGCTGCGTGGAAAGCGTGTGTTCCGTGGGGCAGTGGGATCTGGCTCCAGCCTAGCGCTGTTTTTTCTGAGCACACGTGGCCACAGGGGCAGAAAGCGTGTGTCGGGGGACCCGCGTCCAGATACAGGCCACCCTCGCAGCCCAGCCACAGGGGCACGTAAGGGCCCACCTTCCTGCACATGGGACACTCGCGCTCGGCTGCCCCAACCGCCTTATCTTTCTCCCTGCGGAAGCCCCAGTTGTGGTAGCCGTGCACGTGACCGCAGTTCATGTAGACCCATGGCTGCTTCTTGTCCACGGTGGCACGTTGCGCCAGGCTGGGGAAGGCCAGCGTGTTGAAGCCCACAGGACACTGAGGACGTGCAGCATTCAACTCCTGGCGCAGCGACTCAAGCTGCTTGAGCGTAGGCGTGCGCCGTAGGCCACTCGGGCTCCGCCACAGCAGCGTGGCGCCACACAGGTCAATCAGAGAGCCGTCCTGCAGTGTGTTTGACTCATTCTCGACCTGCGGGAGTGCAAAGCCCACACACTAGTAAGGTTTTGGACAGATCCAGGGATTTCTAGGCTCAATATTTTCAGATAACTAACATTTTTCCAGACACTTGCATTTTTTTTGCATCGTTTTCCGCTACAAAGCTCATCATATTTTGTTATACTGTGAATCGCTGTATAGGGAATCAGCTTGAATAGGGACTGCCTATTGAATAGGAATAGGAACTGCCAGGGAATCAGCTTGAATTTTAACCAGGATCACGATGGTTTAGTTTTGAGCAATTATATTCTCTGGTTGGTTGACCAGTTGTCTGTTTTTTACCCTTGTAGCAAATTCCAAGCATGATCCCCTACTCACCAGTTTGCCTCTCTGTTGAGCCGAGCGTGTCTCTCTCAGTGCGAAGACGTTCCCACACACTGATATCTCCCGCCACACCCCAGGAGTAGGCTCAGACACGAATTCCCCCGCAGGATGCATCACTAACACCCCGTTGGTGGTCAGCCCATCCATCAAGCCGTCTGAGGTCCGCCATTTAGCTGCCCGCTCCTATCACAATGCCACAGAGCGAAATTATTTAGCCCATGAAGTCGGATTTACCATTTTAAACATCCGATTTTAGTCAATAAGGCGTAAATCACATACAGTGCTCTCCAGAGTCTTTTTATAATACAATATTTCTGTCCTCATGTACGTACAGTACATTTCTCAGGCTTCTTCTCCACCTCCCTATTACTCTCCACCTCCACAGATCGGCAGTGGGCAGAGGGAGTCTGTTGTGTGCCAAGGACATTAGTGTGTGTCAGGACTCATGCTGTGGTAAATCTGAACATGAATCACTTACTGCAACAAAACCAACACTGTTCTTTGTTCAACTGCCTCTTAGTTCCATTTCTGTTTAGCAATAATGCCTTTTTCATAATGAGGAAGACATTTTTCGCTTCCACGGCACTCTAGCAGGGCCTCCTGTGTAAAATACCCTGTTAGGTAAAATTCAAAATGGTATTATGAAAAATGAGTCCTGGCTCAGTGATGAATTTCTATCAGGACAACTGAAATTTTTTGCAATGATTTAAATAAATTCACAGTGTACATTCCTTTTTGCAATAATACATATGCTAATATTAAAAGCAACATGTTGGGCAAAATCCATGTTTTAGTATTTTTTTTTTTACATTTAGATAGGTTTCCAGTGTGTGTCTACAAAATAACAACAACAACAACAACAATAATAATAATAAATTTTTAAAAAGTGAAAAATAATCCTGCTGTTTGTTCTTTTCCATGGAATTTTAATGGCTGGGGCTTAAACAAGCCAATTAAACTTTCCGCTTAATGTGACCTCATATAAGAAGATGCCCTCCAT
>JAQQZT010000001.1:21696193-21708400 GCA_030068275.1 Clarias platycephalus
CTATCTATCTATCTATCTATCTATCTATCTATCTATCTATCTATCTATCTATCTATCTATCTATCTATCTATATGCACACACATACACCAACCACATAAAAACATTATCATTACCTAGGCTTTGGGTTCTCCTAGGCCTTGCAGTTCTGGCCCCTAGGGGTGTCCTGTGTTGTCTAGAACCAACAACAGTTTTGGTGCATGGCTATGGGTATTCGTGTTCATTCATCCACAAGAGCATTGGTATTGTCAGATATTGATGTTGAAGTGAGGAGTCCTGGGGTGCTATTGGTCTTCAAGTTCATCCCAAATGTGTTTAATGTTCCATCTCAGTGTTCATAGATCCACATGCTAGAGTATGTACTCATTTTTATTTCACCTCTTTTAACCACAGGCGTGGAAAAATTATCATTTGCATAACCTCCTCCACAATAGATTGCACCGACTGCACGACTGCTTACATAAATCCCAATATACCCTAAAGGTGAATGTGGCAACCATCTGTCTACCGCAGCACCATGAAAAAACAGATCTCATACACTTGCTATTGTCTTTCTAAAGAGAAGAGGCACCAAAGTGGTGGCCCACTGGGTGGTGGATATCATCAACCTGGAGAATAGACAAGTGCAGTCCCTGCTGTGACATGCCATTCTACACCTACTCTTTATCCTTATCATTGAAGACTTCTCCAGGAAGTCGTTTTAGAGATACCTGGACCTAAGCTATTTCCAGATTTCACACAAATCTCACATCATCCAGTGGTGCAGCATTCATCTCCAACCATCATAATCTTAATCCTGTTCCGGAGTGATTTCATACAGTACAGTACATTATCCGGGTGTTTCTCACTACTTATGTCTAAAGCTCAGGTTGTGTGTCTACCAGATTGCCTTAGAATATCCAATTCTCTCATTGAGAACCAGTACTGACATGGGACAAAGTTTGTCGAAACTATTGCACCATAAGGCGTACCTTTGCGTAAGGTCTCAGCATACATGTACTGTACATGAGGACAGGGTGATCAGTATAGGTTTCACACTACCTGTGGTGTTTAGAAGGGGGTCAAAAAATAAATAAATTAATAAAGAAATGATGACCAGCTCATCCATTGTCTTTGTTGATTTGGGTTGAAATATAAAATGTCTGACACTCAACAGTTATTGCAAAGCCCGACAGACAAAACATAATATATATTTAATATATCTAAAAATTTGGATGTTCTAGATTTTTTATTTTATTTAGCTACATCAAACAAAACATAAGTTATTGATACAGATTAGCCTTCAACTGAAATGTTGCCAATGTACATGCATTTGCCAACAATGCATTTGCAATAGTGTATTAATTTAACTGGGATAATAAATTAATTAGGTGGAAGAGTATTTTTAAAATGTTGGTAAAAGGGTGCAGGAAAGTGCTTAGGCTGCTGAAACTATTGGTGACATTAGAAGGGATATAGTCGCTATTTTAGTTGATTTCAATTCTGAATTTTGCCTGTTTTAAATTGATAGGATAAACTCTTGTAACTTTTTTAATATACTCTATGGCAAAAGAAATGTGTTACAGCAGCATGGTACTGTAAAATATATATAAAGAGACAGATTGACATGAAATATGTTAGCTGTAGTGGCAAGAATGCCAAAAGAATAGTAACAGCATGATATGTAAGACAGGAAATAGGTACTGTACAGTATATCAGAACATCTGAAAAATATAATGCAGATTTTAGTATGTAATAGTAATAAAAATGAGTGACAGCAGCATGATGTATCAGAGGAAAAACGTAATGTCAATCATATCATAATCTTAAACAGCCCGTCCAGATGACTGAGAAGGCTACAGACTAGTAGGTTACCTTTCTTATTCTAGGCGTTCAAGCTGACATTTGGAAGACGGTTTTATGTTTTGTATTCAAATTTATTGTATTTTTCAGACTGGAGAACCCCGGTTCAAGCTCTTAATCAGCACAAGCAGTCACTCATATCCTCTCCTAAAAACAATCAATAAGCAGTGGCTCAGACTGAGCAGCAGGTTTCTCCTTGATGCAGAAAGGAACTCTTTCTCCATTCAGCTTGCAGTCAGATTAAGCTGTTCTATTTTTTTTCTTGCACTCAACCTTGAAGTGCAAGAAAGGAACACTTTAAGGTTTTCAAGGTTTAATGTTTTGAATAGTTTTAATTTCCAAAATGGTTAATAATTGAAAGTCTTCATTATAAAAATCTATTAAAGGAAAACAATAGGGACAAATAAGCAATATAAACCCCCCCCACTAAACCAAAATGGTGGCTCTGTGATGCTGTGTGAGGCATTGTGCTGATTTGTGCTTACCTGTCTCCTCATAGCGATGGGTTACTAATTAAACTGTATTTCTTGTTCATTGCAAAATCTGTTATTTTGATTGATTCATTTATCCTATGAAAAATCATTCTTTTTGATGGGGGTTCACTCTTCTGCAACAACAATGCCAAAAGCAAATGAGTGTTAATGGACTTTCAGTTGCCCTTTTCATTCGCACATGGCTTGTCTTTTTTTAGCGAGGTGTTTAAAACTCAGTGCATGTTTTTTTCTGTTTTGCATCATCCACTGTCATCTCTAGAGACTGCACAGTATGAATCTCAGGAGGTGCTGGAACCAACACATATAAACAGCCAAAGCCACCCAGGCTTTGCATGGTGCTCTTCAAAATGTTTTGTAAAAATCAATTTAGATATTTTAAATATTTTTCACTATGTCTGTATGTGTTTTTATAATCTACTGAATTACTGATTGATATAATTTTCATTAAACAATGACAACAATAACAAAAAGCAAGATACTATGACTACTACTAATTCATTCCACTTCTATACTGCTTTTCCTGTTCAGGGGCTCAGGATACAGAACCCTCAACGGGTGTTTCTGAAGGTGTGAGGCCACTGTGTCATATAAAAATAGCAAAAACAACAACAACAACAACAATTATATTAGTAACAACAACAACAACAACAACAACAACAATAATAATAATAATAATTAGTAGTAGTAGTAGTAGTAGTACTAGTATATTAACTTTTACTACAAGCCTGTTACGGTATATGAGTATGGGATACTCAAGGTTAATTGTTAAGGATTGTAGGATGGTTAAGGTGTATTTAGCTTTTCTTAATTTTTTTATACTCTTTAATTCCTATTGTCCTATTCAAACTCTACCAATTTGGTCTTTGCAAAATTTATTCACTGCTTACGTGAATTTTTTGCGTGAAAGTATTGTCCTCAAATTTTAATAACGATTCCCAGTCATGTGACTAAGTAGGCATTTCGGAAAAGTTCAGAAACGTTGGTGAAAATTTTAATTTTGAGAAGATCCCCGGTCTTTTAAAAATTATTTGAATGCGTTTGTTTTTGTTTGGGGTTTGTCGTGTTATTCGCTGTACACTATATATGTTTTATCAAAATAAACATTATAATTGGCAAATAAACATTTTTAAGCATCAGTTAAACATTGTAAGAGTTGAGAAACATTGCAATTCTTTGAGGTACGAATATAAGGTGTATAATAGTATATAAACATCTTTATCAGTTCTAGTGTTCTAAATGCATTTACCTGGAGCTACATTTGAAATTTTAAAAAATGTTTTTATTTCTTGAAGGTACCCTATTGTAAGAGAATCTTTAACAGTGTTGACATTATCAACAATAACAACAACAACAACAACAACAACAACAACATAATGATAATAATAATAATAAATTTTATTCATAACAAGAATTACAATTGAAAAATTAAAATAATATAAAAGTGGTGAAAAAATATAATTCCACAGTTAACATAACAAAAAATAAATAAAAGATATACAGTATAGCAAACTTGACAAAGAATATGTAATTAAATAGTAACAATAGACAGAATAAAAAACAAACAAACAAATAAATAAATGAACATATAAAAGAAAAATAAATTAACTAAATGAGGAAAAAAATCACAGTGTTTTATTGATTAAATCTGAATGACAGTAAGAGAGAGGATTTGTAATAGTTCAGGAAATGGTTTAGAAAATTGACATTTATGAATGCAGAATTTGGCCATTTAAGGTTGACAATGTATTCAAATGGTTTGTTACTCTGACCGAAAAAGATAAGAATATCCTTTAAAGTGAAAGTTTAATATTCGTGAATGAAATGAAATCTATAGTTTTCAAGTTGCATGATAATACAGTACACCAAACCTGATTTGTCAGATACTCTAATGACGTCCCTACATGCTTAAAAAGAGGGGCGCACGTTAGTGACGTCATTTAATGGCGCCCAAGGATCAGCCTTTAACTTGTAGCTTGGGAAGTCCCGAAAAGCGCGCTAGCTCCTCGTCATTAAGCACATCTGTGGCGGTTAAGGAGTGAGAAACGCCAGTGTAAGCTCAGACCGTGTGGAGTCTGCAGTGTGTGCGGTTCGCCATGCCAGAGGACGATGGTTTATCGCCGAGCCGCAGCAGCGCTGATGAGTTTGTTCCTCCTGATGGACTCTGCTGGATCTCTGTACTGTCCTGTTTACTGCTCGCATGCTCATATGTTGGAAGTTTATACGTCTGGAAAAGTGACTTACCAAGGTACCCGGAGAATGCTACACTCGTCTGGGTTGAGTTAAAATTGTACAGGACATTTGCTCGCTTTATTTGCTCTCTGTGCTGTTAGTTGGTGGATTGGTTTTCTTAATGTTATTCGCCACTTCTTAATGTATCCCTAGAAAGAGAAAGTTCTAGAACGTTAATGAGAGGCAAGTTTTCCTACTTGATAAACCTTTCACCTTTACAGCTTCTACATAGTAACCATGTAATGATGCATGAACCTGCTGTCACTGCCTGGTTCTTATCTGACCAAGAACTTCTGCTCGACTGCTGTGAGATTTTGTTTAAAATATCAGCATTTTTGTTTCAATTTGTCTGTGAATGAAATGCTGCTTGCTACACTACATAGACAAAAGTATTTGTCCAAACCTGCAATGACATTGTATCCAGATACATGCACTTCAATAGGGAGTTGGTTCCCCTTTTGCAGCTATAACAGCTTCCACTCTTCTTGGAAGGCTGTCCACAAGATTTTCGAGTGTTTCTGTCGGAATTCATTCCTATTCATTCTGTATAGCGTTTATGAAGTCAGGCACTGATGCTGGGCGAGAAGACCTGGCTCGCAATCTCTGTTCCAGTTCATCCCGGGTGCTCGATGGGGTTGAGGTCAGGGCTCTGTGTTAGGGCCAGTCAAGTCTTTCCACACTGAACTCATCACACCATCTGTACAGTTTATAGTCCTTGCTTTTTGCACTGAGGCAAAGTTGTGCTGGAATAGAAAAGGTTCTTCCACAAACTGTTGCCACAAAGTTGGAAGCATAGCATTGTCCAAGATGTCTTTGTATGCTGAAGCATTAAGATTGCCCTTCACTGGAGATAAGGGACCTCATTGAAACCCCTGAATTCAATAATGAACAGGTTTGGCTAAATACTTTTGTCCATATAGTGTAGTTTAGTTGATGAATATTTACAGGTTGAGCAAAACTAATTCGCTGTGAGATTCACAGTCAGACATGGCACACGGTTCATAAAAGAAAGTGCCAGCTATTAGACTATGATATACTGTTCTGTATCTCTGACCGTATGCGTCTGTGTGTGTTTGTACTACAAGAGACCATCCGTCAGTGATAAAGAGGCGTTTCACTAGTGTGCTGATTGTGTCAGCATTGTCTCCACTCTTTGTCTGGGGATGGAAACAGTTCACAGGCATTCAGGTGAGAAGGTCTGCATTCTAAAATATAGTATTTAAACATACTCTTCTTTAACATTTATAATAAGTTCCAAAGTCATGATAAAGGCTTTTTATTTAAGACGCAACACAGATGAGTACATGTATGCCGAATACCAGTAAAAGGCATATGTGACGTATTCTCTGAATAAAAAAAAAAAACTATATGCCTTTTTAACAGCTGGATTTAAAATTGAGTCATTAATTGTGTTTTGAATACTGTGCAAGGAATATGTTTCTCACAGTTGTCTATGTTTTTGAAAAAATACAGTGCCGCGAAACAGTATTTGCCTGAATTTTATTTTTTTTTGCATATTCGTCACACTTAAATGATTGAGATCATCAAACAAATGTTAATATCACACAAAGATGCAAAAACCTTTTGTGAAAAAGTAATTGCCCTTAAGCCTAATAACGCAATCAAGCTGTTTGTGATAACTGACAATGAGTCTTTCACATTACTCTGGAGGAATTTTGGCCCAATTACTTTACGTTATCTTTGTGTAATATTAAACTGTATTTAATGATCTCAGTCATTTAAGTGTGACAAATATTTAACTCATTTTGAAAGGGGGCAAATACTTTTTTACATCACTGTACAAAAGTTAATATAACTGCATCTAATGCATTTAATAATCTAATAGTTTATTAGCCACACTTACCTTTAACTTCCACTCATTAACTACTTTCTGAGCACATATTATTTGGGTGTTAAACCTGAAAAGTGTGATGCTGGTACGATTGTAGCAGGAAAAGGAGAGCCTGTAGGTAGATGTTTCTAATAATGTGGCCAATAAGAAAACATGTCCCCAGAAACACACTGTGTTATAACAGATGAGCTAAATAAAAAGACATAAAATACAAGGTAGATAGGTAGGCAGTATAGCATAAGCTGCCAGCTCAGTGTATGACCTCCATATACCACATAGTTTAATCTGTACTGTGTATTTGAAATATATTTTAGGAAAAGGTTTCTGTTGCCGTGGTGTTGCTTTTAATTTGTTCCCATCTTCCACTCTACAGCCGACACCACCCTTACTATCTCTCATGGGAATGCGGTTTGAGGGTCTCGTTCCAGCTGTCATTCTTCCCCTCATACTGACCATGGTAAGGAATGGGTCACGTGTTATAAGATGTAATACAGTTCTTAGGATTTTCCTGAATACACTTTAATGTAAAGGTTTCAGAGTTTCATTTAATAGGCATTTCAGATTTGCATTTTGTTTTAAAATAAAACATGGTTATTGTGCGTAAAAAAAATAGTGCTATTGGATTCTCCTATAGGGTTAGTCAGGAGGTGTTGCTCAATTTTTGTAGTGAAGCAGCTTTGACGGTAGTTCTGGTTTATTTTAATGCAGTTCTAATATGTTTCGCCATGTTACTGTTTGTACAGTAACTTTTGGATATCAAGATGTGCCACTTTAACCCACTTTAACCCAAATCTAATAAACGGCTAAAATTATTTTATTATGCAGATAATTCTTGGAATACAGAAACTTGGTTGTTCCTTTAAGCTTTCCACCACCTCAGGAAAATTGTACCTTTTCTGTCTGTCTGTCTGTCTGTTCTAGTTTATGTGACTGACTGTTGTCACTTGCCTCTGAGATAGCTCCTGATATGAAATTTAGTCAGATAATCGGGTGAAAAAGCATATATATATAAAATAAGTGTATGGCAACATGTATTTTCATGCCCCAGTTCACCCTCTCTGCTGGTCTGGTGGTTCAGATTAATGCGTTGTAGTGTAATGGATCTCCAGGCCTGGGATCCACTAATGTACGCATCCATGACCACTAATACTATTATTCATTTTTATTTGCTTTTTTTCCTTGAGATGGTTTCAAGCATCTCAGCTGTGTAGTTCGTGACTACTGGTACTTTTCCTCACCCTAGTTTTAAATTCATTTTCCTACCTTCTTTGATACTAGTCTAATAATAGTATTTCAGTGAACAAGACTGTGACATACTGTATATAGGACTTTAATTATATGTGAAATTTATTCTTCATTAAAAGGCTCACATTATAGTAGTTCTAATATTTACACAACTTACACAAACCTGATTGTATATGGAATGGTCAATTTCTAGGTAAATAATAAAGTGTGCTTTGTTGTCTCAGGTACTGTTTCTGGGTCCTCTTATCCAGCTGGCCATGGATTGCCCCTGGGGCTGTATTGATGGAATCAAAGTGGCTGTTGGTGAGAAACACACATTTTGTACATAAAAATGTTTATGAAAGTTTCATTGTTTGTATTTTTGCTATCTACTTTGTAATTGTTAAAATCATACTCCCAGTGATGTCATCAAGGCGCCAACTGAAAAACTATCTTTAATTTTTTTTTTACTATGACTGTGCTTTCCTATCCTGTCTTATTTTGCAGAACAACAATCACAAAGCACTCAGTATTCACACAGCAGTAGGACTGCACCTAAAAAAGATTAATTTTAATCAAGTTCATATAAGTGCACTGTTTAAAAAAAACAGTTTCTAAAGGTTGAAAAGTAACAGCAGCTTAAAATATGTGTTAAGAGACCCTAACGTATGATAACACCAAATCTGTTTAGCAAAATAACCGATGCACTTCGATCCATTCACATTTTAATGCTGGCAAGACACCTTTTTGTGTTGGAAATGGCGGGAGTGTAGTGAACCATATTGCACTTATTTGAAATAAAGAAAAAAAGTCCTCCAAAATCAACAAGAGGATGATTTAGGAGGTAAGGATTGTAATAGGATAGTATTGTGTTTGTGTTGTTTTTTATTTATTTATTATTTTTTTTTAATAATTAAGATTTCTACATCAGTAGTCTTATTTATTTATTTGTATATTTATTTATAATAGTGTGAATGATCTGGACATTGATCTTGCCTTAAAAAAATTGTGAGCTACAGTAGTAAAGTTGGACATTTAATTTAGATAATCTCAATATTTTAACATATTGTAATAGTCACCACATTTTAAAAATTGGCTATTATCATTTAAAACACACAAATTTGAAGTTCATGCATTGAGGTATTCATTCAGCATGATGTGCACAGACCCGTAAAAGCTTGCTTCTTTTACATTCTCATTTTCTACTGTATACCGCTTATCTTGACCAGGGTCATGGGAGACCTGGAACCTATCTGAGGGGACTTGGGACACAAGGCAGGGTACACTCTAGAAGACAGGGTACACCCTACACATACTTCATTTACACTGAGACATTCAGAATAGTGCAGATAAGTCTAAACCAAATGAAAAATATGTTTAATATAGCTGATTGATTGTTTCAAATCTAGTTTGGTGTTTGGGAGACCATAAAGACAAGGACTTGTCATTTAGAACAGTGAAAGATTTAGCTTGCTTTTGCTTTTCTGCATTGAAATAAAGGGCTAGGTGTCAAATTAACGCAGAAGAGTTCCTGAGCGGCGTAATAAAATATTCATTAACTCTATCATCTGGAGATCACGTGTTCGGTTCCATCTGAGCAGGTTGGCCGTGCTTTCAGAGGGAGGGGTAAGTAATGCTGCCTCCCAGTGGTGCATGAGCAGCACTTCATGAAATAGGTGAGGTCAGCTGGTGCCACATTTCTCAGAGGAAGCAATTTGCCCTCCCTGGTTGGCATATCTTAAACTTAAAATTTTAAGATTTGCTTCATTAGCCATCCATGATGAAAAAAAAGTCCCATGTTGTGATTGCAATACAGCACTCCAGACACAGAAATTGGAGGAGCCCTTATACCCAAAATATTTAGGAGCCAAATCAATTTATGAGAAGCCAAAATTGAACCCTTTTATAACGTAAGAAGGTGAACACGTGTAGCCTGGCTGATTTAAACTGGAGTTGTATGTCAAATAAACTTTGCAAGCTGTGCTTTTTTGAGCATTATCTGAAGATCTGACCGAGTCCAAGCAGGAGAACTGTACCTGAGCACTTGCGCTGGTTGACTTTGATGGTGTCTGATGTAAAAGATGCAGGGCTTGGATGTGCAGAGAGTAAAGAAAAGGCATTTGCTGAGTTTCGACCGGCTAGTAGCTCCGTTGGACTGCACAGGGGATTCAGCCATCTAAAATAAAACTGTAAGAGTGAAAGTGCTCAGTTAAAAGGGAACTATGAGCATTAAGGGGAACAAGTGTACAATGGTTCATCACGTTGCTAGAAGTAGACAAGCAAAATTGTCCATCTGTCATTGTGCCTCGCTGCAGCGCAAAATAACATGGAGCTTTGCACAAGACCTGGCATTAATTTCATACACTATTTATTGTTCTTATTATTAAGACATAAAGTAAATAATAATTTTAAAAATAATTATAACTTGTACGTAATCTACTTATATTGTAACCAATAATTCATTCATATTGAATAGGCTATTAATCTGCATAATATTCATTTTTTAAATAATGACAGGATCCATCTTCTCAATTAATCAAATCACATTTATTTACAAGATGCATCTGTTTCATAGTATTGTGTTCTGTAATGCATAGTTTATTATTTAGATATATACGTGTTGAAGTGTGAAAATTTGCAATAGCAGCAACAAATTCTTCACCTCGGATATCTGTTGCTGCTCTTGTGAAAAATTTGCTGAAATAGAATATGAAGTACATATTGAAATAAAAACCAATAGATCCTGTCATTACTAAAGAAATAATATTATCAAGATTAATGTCCTATGCTATATTAGCTAATTCACATGGCACCAGAGTATGGGGTACACATGACACATTTAACTAGAGCACATGTGAAACTTTCACGAATGTACAATGGTTTGATGAAGTGTCTTATGTTCGAGAGCGCTCTCACAGCCTTGCTGTTCTCGTGTGCCACAAGGCAGTCACAGAGGAAAGAGAATCTATAACAGAATTAAAGACATTGCAAGCCTTTTAGATTTTAATTTTTTTTATTTTTTGTGGAGGGACAGATGCCACTGAGGACTGTCTGGGTAAAACTAATCAAAAAATAAAAACTTTAGATGCATTGGTGACTACTTCAGTCGCCACCCAGAGCCTTGTAATAACATGATAACCCCTAGCCAAGACTTTTTTAATATAGTACTTAATATAGTGAACTAGAAAGAAAGAGTGCTTCCACTAGCTATATACTAAAATTTGATTGGCTATTTAATCAGTCTTAATTTGTCATCATTCAGGCTAAATTTGGATCATGTCCAGTAAATGCTTAGAGAGTATACAAATTTTCATACGTTTTAATGCTAAACTATTAAAAACAGTACAATTTACTAATTTTGTTACAAATATTAATGTAAATTCAGGTGAATTTCCATATGAAATATAATACTAAGCAACTGTAGAGGGAAAACTCTCGCTGCGGGTGGGATTAATGACAACGCATAAAGAAACTGCACTTGTGTGAATTACAGTACATATAGGGGTAACATCTGTATTTTACATTCTAGAACTGCAGATGTTTTTTTTTTTTATTAATTTATTTTTTTTAATGGTTAATGTATTCAGCTGAATTTGAAATGAAATTAAAGTGTTTTGGGGCATATTCAGGGTTTAAACTATAAAAATAGGCATTTATAAGCATCTTTTGACCACATCCCAAATTCACGTTTTTTTTTTCCCCTTCAATTTTCAGGTGCTCTAGGAACGTAACCCCCGCGAATTTTAGGGGGTCGACTGTATTTTCGGCTGTGCTGTAGTCTGGTCTTGTGTATGCGTTAATGTTAAGTGACTTGTCTCTTGGCTGCAGATCCACGCTTCTGGGCGCTGTGTCTAAGCGACATGCGCTGGCTGAGGAACCAGGTGGTGGCACCTCTAACAGAGGAGCTGGTGTTCCGCGCTTGTATGCTACCAATGCTGGTGCCTTGTGCTGGACCCACCACAGCCATCTTCACATGCCCACTTTTCTTTGGTGTAGGTGAGTATAAGCCTGGAACTTAAACTCCAGCTTCCAAACAACATTTGGTTCTGATATGGTTCATGAAAATTCTCTAAATTTTCAGTGTTACTTTTGTGTCTGTGTGTGTCTCTGACTGGTGACGGCAGCACATTTTCACCATGTGATTGAGCTCCTGCGCTTCAGACAAGGGACCATCTCAGGAATTTTTCTTTCTGCAGGTACGTACAAACTTTTAAACGATCACTGTCTCCATATCAATTTCTATCAATATAAATCTTATACATATGGCTTATTGTGCCTAATGACTGTCTGTGTTTGTACATGTTGCAGTGTTCCAGTTCTCATACACAGCAGTATTTGGAGCTTACACAGCCTTTATATTTCTCAGAACAGGTACACCGAGACTGAATCTCATGTTCAGCCTTACTTACTACATTATAACATGATCATAAAGCAGTATAACGTCCCAAACACCCAGTAGGACATGTGGTCATTTTTATTTGTAAGAGCAGGTAATAAGAAATGTACCATACCATATCATACCATTTAAAAAAATAAATAAATAAATAAATAAATTATATATATATATA
>JAQQZT010000001.1:21716713-21729896 GCA_030068275.1 Clarias platycephalus
TGCTGTTAATTGGTCATTTTTCAGGCTGATAACTCTAAATGAACTTCTCGTCTGCGGCAGAGGTAGGTTTTGGTCTCCATCAACACTAGAAATTGAAAATGATGTAGAATCAACACTTGGAGAACTTATTATATGCAGTTTTTGTAAATTTCTTTAATGACCTCATGTTTCGTCTTGGCCTTCCAGACCTAGGGCACTCAGCAGTGGGACCAGTTGTTCAGAAACTATTCCACAGCCTGGAAGTAGTCTTCCTGCTGGCTCCAAAACGTCTGCCCATGACTGCTTGTGTTGCACCAAGCCGAAGCATTCCGATAGTCCTCTCTCTGCTAGCATCATCTCAGTGGGGCATGATGCTATCAAGACAAAATGCACAATCAGAATGTTTCTTTATTTTTGATACCAAGACATGTCAACTGGACATCATCACTTGACCTGTTTTGGGCCCCTATTCAGAATAAACTAACGCTCTACTGAGCATGACTGTAATTTTACCTTACGTGTGTTGTTAATGTAATATGCCAGACAAAATGATGAATTATATTTCAGGTTTTTCGATCTACAAACCTTTGTATTTTTTTTTATTTTTTATATAATGTAGTGTTTCTTTCGTCCTTAAGTATATATATTAAAAGAAATCCATATGAAGGTCATAATTGGTCATGCAGGTTGTATGTATCCATACTGACGGGTTAAGCCGTGCAGATACAAAAGTTATGGCATATCTTTAGTGGATGACGGTTCTTTTGCTCCTGTCAATATTTCTATCAAAAGACATTTTGTTGAATTGTTTAATGCTCCTGTGATTCCTCTTCAGTATTCGCAGTGGAGAAGTTGACTGAGCTAAAGCTCTGAAAGGAAACCTTCATCTTCTGTGATTTCTGTTTTGGGATTTCTTTTCTGCCACCAGCATGGGGCAGTCTTTCAATCTCATGGACATAAGTACATACAATCAAAAAAAAAGTTACAAGCACTGGAAATAATTTTATAGTTCTTTTTCACCATAGACCAGTCGGCCACAAGGGGAACTTGGGCTTAATGTGTTGAAAAAAGTTCCCCTTGTGGTCTGGTCTAACCCTAACATTCTTTGGGTTTGGGATCCTTTGGGTGCTAAGGGTTGTGGGGTGGGCCCTCCATGGATCAAACTTGTTTTTCATTAGTTTTAGATCTGGGGAATTCGGAGGCCAGATTAACAACCTTTAACTCGTTGCATTTTAGGCCCCATACAGATGTGATGCACTGAGCTGTTGGCATTTCTGTGGGATTGAAGTGAACAGGGGCTAGCATTTGGGCATAAACAAGCCTTGAGCGTCCACAATGCTGTGACAGTTTACAGGCATATAATTAATAATCAATGTTAATTATATGTGGTGTTAATCTTATGGCTGATGTATTGAATTTGGGTTTACTGAAAAAAAAATGCACATTTAATTAGGCTTTCCCTCGTCAACGCCAGGATTACAGATGAAACCGTTAACCAGCTCACATAACATAGCTGTCTCCATCCAGCCTATAGTGACACTATGGTTGATTGCATGCTCTATAAATATGCTCCGTATGCCATTTGAATTAACCTTGCATCTTTGCTTCCTGTTGTCTCTTCTTTATCTGCGATGATCCCTCTCTCACTCTTACCCCGCCACAATGCATTGTCTCTTCCTCTTGGAAGAACAGGTTGGTGACCCTGTCTAATGCCTGCCTCTTCCATATTCACGAGATGTCCTGTGCAACATTTATTAAAGCAATATGTCATGAGAGTGTGTACATTACAGCAAAATTTTTATAACAGGGTAGGGTGCTCTTAAAAAGTGCTAACATCACTGCTGCACATCCCTTCAAGTGGCCTACTTCTTTTAGAAAATGATGACAAAACAATATAATGAAATCAAATAATTAAATTTATAGTTAATTATACTCACTATAAACAATTCTTCCTCTATGCGTTCTTTGCTAAGCAACACAGCAGCCAAACATTAGGCTATACTATGGACCGGACAATGACTGTAGTATACACGTTTCATCGATTTAAAACCTGGCGCATGGATACAAATTTTAATTATGTATTTGTATTGGATAAGCAGCTTTTAAATCATCTCAGCCAGACAGGCTGGATTGGAACCCAATATAAATATCATTGTATAAATGTGTTGGGAATTAATGATGCGATATAAGGTTTCTCTACCATGAGAGACAGAACACTTATATTTGGATTACGTTTGGCTTAGAGATCAGAGCAATACCAGAGCACTGCATGTTACTTATTAAATTGTTTTAATATACTGATGTTTACCAGATGCTGATTGTTATCTATAAGGGTGTTCGAGTCAAACCGGAACTTTTGATGGTTCAGAATAACAGAACACAGTTATGAGAGTAATATATAATCATTATATAATCACCTGCTACACTAATGCACTTATTCCAGCATTTCACTAGTGCTTGGATACCTTCAAGGTAGAACATTTTCTCAGCACGCCATGATCGGACTGCCTGCCCAGGAACTCCTTTAATGGCTCAGACATGTGGAAATGGCCTGTACGGGGGATGTGGCAATAAATCCCAGCCTAGTTCCTATAATGTGAACGTGGTATTCATGTACAGTTCCCACAGACAGATGTGTTTCTTCCTCAATTTTGCAACAAGTTATCTGGACAAGGTTCAAGGACAATCATTCCAATTGCTGAATATTCACAGGAACGACTGCAGTGGGCTCTGCGCCACCTCGGGCCGGATCGGTTTTACACCTTCATTCATGAGACATTTCATCACAAGTCTTGGTTTGACATGAACGCCCCTTGTATTTTGTCTGCAGGGATTTCTGCACTGGGTTTAAGGATGAGTGCACATGAGTAAAAAAAAAACAATAGAAAACTACAGTGATTATTCAATAAAGCTTAAGTCATCTGAAGACATATACTCGTTAACGATGCATGTTCATATCACTTGGAGCAGGAACGTAACATTAATGACATCGCTGTTTGTATTGCAGTGTGTTACAGGAGCAGCGATTAGGTGGGAAAGGTTAATACAAAAAAGATTTATGCTTTCTGAACTTTGGATCCCCATGGAATGACTGTCATGTTTATGTATGTGTGTACAGACCGGTCTAGCAGAAGTTTGTCCTTCAGGTTCAGATCAATCGGATCAATGCCTGCAGATCAATGCACGCATTCATGCTAAAGTCCTTACATTCAGTTTCTAACAGGCTAGGTATTGATGTGCTTGGCTCTATGGAGTGCAGGATTTTCACATTCACTCCTTTTGTTTTTGCATTTAGTGTTTTTTTTTTTTTTTTTTTTAAGTGTGTGTGTGTGTGCGTGAACATAAACACAACTGGTGTGAGGTTAACCCAGGCCACTTAAAGACTGCTACAGTAAATGCTACAGCTGTGTATTGACTAGAAAACATTCTTTTAAGCATTCTGTAGTCCAACAAGAACAATTCTTGTTTTTAAAGATATGTGATATGTAATATTTTTCTTATTGCCAAATAATTACTATTATAGCTAAAATGAAATGTGTTGTATTTAGATATATTTGCACCAATGTCATTAATATCAGTGTATCAGAATTTTTTTTAAAGGTCTGAGATGAAATCATTGATAATGCTTACAATGTCAGTTTTTTGTACATGTATATGTCAAAGATGCCTTCACTTTAATCCCTTTATATAATATAATTAAGGTATTCTTGGGCCAAGCTTTTTGACTGCAACCTTTTATCTAGTACACAAACACTCCACGCACCATAAATAACTAACATTGTACTTTCCCCCCTTAAAATCCATATCACTATTTAATGATGGATAAAGTAAGTATAAAAATGCACAAAATTCTGCCGTATACCCAACCAAGCTAGTGAGTGGGAATATGCAGGTGACCAAATTGGGGAGAAACTATCCTTATTGCACCCCTATTGAATCAAGTGGCAAGTTTATTGCATTACTTCTGTTGTTCCTAGAGGGGGGAGGGGTGGGGGGGTGCTTCTATTAAAAATAAAATGACTTATGAGGAAATGAAACAGAAAAACCCTGGCAGTTACAGCAGTACATTTGGATGAACAAGCTTCATGGACTATATGTTATAGCTTCACTACATGTTGCTTTAAAACTATTTATTATTGTTCCAAATGTCAGTGATTTTCTTGCTTGCACTCACTCCATCTGAAACTGATTGCTGCCCATTTATTGCTGTGCATCGATCTGTTAAGAGTGGAATTGGATGTTATTGTGTAAAGGTACGGCATCACTTGAAAGTGATGCTATTACAGGCTGATGCAATGGTGATCTCAGCCGACCATTGATTCTTAAGTCATTGAATTGTGCATGAGGGAGAGGAAAGATCAAGTAATGAACACAGCTTTAAAATGATTGTGCTGTACTTTTACTTGGACCTGCTAATTCCAGTTTAATATGTTCTAACGTTCTAATTCTAATTTGAATTATTCTATTCTAACTACTGAACTTAAAATATCATAAAAATGTAGCTCATATGTACATGGATAAGAATAATGTTAATTTGACCATGTTACTAAGTTGATACAGGGGTGAGTCAAAAATGATCCGCACTCTGATTATGTTAAAACTTCTTCTGTCTTATCCACTGTCTCCGCAGTCACTGTTGTGCAGGTGTGAACATGTTAGTGTCAGTTCATTAGTGCGAGCAAAAATGGATGCCTTACTTGTGATTTGAATGAAAAAAGAGCAGCATGCAGTGTAACTTTTTTTTTTTTCGTGCTCTATGGTTGTACCTGGTGGTTATTTATCGAAGACTTCATGCACAATATGGAGAAAGTTCTTAGATGAACAAAAGCAAACAAAATTTGGCCGGATACTCTCAGGAAAGCAAAAGTTTTCTACTGGTGACAAGAGATGGATTCAATAGTATGGAATAGAAACATCCTCAATCACCGACCAAGGAAAAGTCAACCATTAGCTGGAAAATTGATGCGTACAGTTTTCTGGGATTCTCGATGGCCAGGATTGGAACATTATCAAAATAAAGGTTCAACAATCAACAGTACTTGTTACAGTGGGACGCTTATTGAAGAACTGAAGCCTAAACATCGGATTAAAGACTGCTATCCAAAGGCGTTGTGATCTTGCATGATGATGCATGTCTGTACATTCTGCCCAGACACTCTGTAAGAACTTTAAGGTGTTGAAGCATCCTGCCTGTAGTTCCGATCTTGCCCAATCAGACTTATAATAAAGATTCATTTCTGATGAAAAAGTGAAGACAGCGGTGCATTCATGGCTTGCAGCTAAAACTTTTTTTAAACAAGGGAATATGAAAGCTTGTTGACAGATGGAAAAGTGTATTGAAAAGCAAGTTTTGAGATCATGTCTAAAATGATTTATTTGTCAGGCAGAGTGCAGATCATTTTTGCCTCACCCTCAGACTGTACATGTGGTAATGTTTAGGAAAGTTCTTCTATTATTACAGTACATTTAGATTTAGCCCAGTGAGTGGTTAAAATATGCCTCATGTATGTGATTCGGCCTAAAACAAAATGTTTCCAGAAGAAAGTTAGTCAGCATTCAGGAATGGTTGTAGTGAAATGTGTGATCAAGGGTGAAGGGTGTGGTCTCAACCTCTACATTAACTGGGCCAGGGTGTTCTATTATAGTAAAAGGATGGTCATCTTTTTAATGGGTTTGACACCATGGGTTTTTCTTAGCCTGAATAAGTAGTATGATTGTTATGTTTAGAAAAAAAGTAACTAAACTAGCCTACAACCACTTTTAAAAGTTCTATCAGACTTTCTATTTCTAGCATTAATTTGGAAACACTGTTAGTAGCCCTGATAAACCTTCTCTGCTTTTAGAAATTTAGCAATGTTCGGTTAGTGGACAGAAAACTGTTGTTTGATTTTCATGTTCTCTTTGTTTATTCGTGCGCTTGAAGTATTCCGATTTTTCTTTTTTCACAAACAGAATGCAAAGAATGCAATCGCCTTATCATCATCATAGAAACATGTTATTTAAATGATAACATACATCTACATTCTCCGCTGAAAGTGTGGGAAAGGCAAGTATTTCACTTCCTTAATAGGAGACTGAAGGGAGAAACCCTTGTGCCAGTTACAAACAAGTCGCTGCAAAAACATCAGCGCGTTGATGGGGGTGTGGTCGAGTGTCGCCTGCGTCGGCAGCAGACAGACAGCGGAGCTGAGGAGCACAGAGGCATGAGCGTGAAAAACAAAAGCAAAGTAAAAGTTTCTATTATGACTCACAGTCCGCTTATTGGCCTTCAGTCTCTGAGCATGTCACGCTGGTGCCGAAACCCTGGACTGAAGGAGATGGACGCCATGGAGTCCTCACCGCTTACAGACATCATATGCTGGTTTGCTGCCATCCATCATGCTGAGCAGAGCAGAATGCTGGAGGAGTTTATCACACGGCAGCATGAATCCAGGGCCACCATCCAACGTCGCTTCCGGGAGTGATCCAGTTGGCAGAGGACCATATGATGGCATCTCTGGGGGCAGGTCATCCATCCTGTCCTTCTTCTTCTCTCTCTCATCCCTTCCCTAATGCTCTTCCCTGAAACCAATTCTTTAAACCCATGTTTTGCCCTGCCTATCCTCTATTGCCTTTTTCTTCTTGGATGTCCCCTCTAACTGCTGCTTTCTCCCCACAGGTGAGACATTCCAGGCCCATTGCGACTGAGGTAAAGCCCAGGCAAAACGTGAAAGTGTAAGTTTTATTCCTTGAGGAATGATCCCGACTTTCAATTGATTGTTTCACACAAAGTACTGTATGACTACATTTTGTTTTTTTTTTTATAATAAAAAATCGATACCAGTATTGACACCGATACTGGAATGTGGAACTGACGCATCACCTATGATGTTTCTTATACTGTGGAACATCATAACAACCTCTTGATATTTTCACAGAGCACAGTTCGTAGTCTGTTTGTAGTGTGACATTTATGTCTGCACCAGGCTTGTTACACGCCATCACATGGTATTGGATGTTGGTCTTGGAGCATTGGTAGTGTTGGTAATTGTATTGATGTTCCCTAAGCATGTTTTTTGGATTACGCTGTCAATAGTGTATTGGATGACAGCTCCAGGGAGGCTTCCCTCTTCTGCTTTCCTTCACTACCAATGCTTTTCATATGCCCTTTTTAAATGAATGTTTCCTTTATTTGGGTTTTACCCTTAGTGAGACGTATGCCGTGCTACAGTATGTATGCGCCCTCCCCTATTTCCACTGTTCCGTCTCATAAATTATTCAATCCTCTCATTCTTCAGTGAAAATTCCTTGATTAGAATTGAAGCTTAATGGAGGGAGAAGTAGATGAAAGTGGATGAGGAATCTCTTCTCAACAGGCCGCTAAAGACTAAGGAGCTCTTCATAAATTCCCAGAACATCTGACATTGCCAGCGCTTGCAGACTTTAATACAACCGGAGAAACTGTATCTATCTATCTTACTGTTTACTTCAACCTTCATTTGCTTGTGTGTGTGTGAAAATTGGCCTACTGGTGAAAGCCAAATCGCAGTAACTAAACCGACACAAAGACTCATATTGACATTTCTCCTGCCAATCTTCCCCACCACCCCTGCATTAGTTCCTTATAAAGCAATCCCTTCAAGTGGCTCTTCATACACACCCATTGCAGTCCTCATACATATGTAAAGACCTTTAAAAAATGCAGCCTGTAGTTTAGTGTTTCAATCACTCTTTTTAAAGACTGAACCCTTTTGCCTAATGCAGATGTTGTACTGAGCAATAGTCTGAGCTAAAGCATTGACCTGTGATGACCTTATAGTCTCCAGAGTGAGTGAATTGACTCGCTCATTGTGTTCATTCAAATAGGAAAACTCTAGACGCAATCACGTCTCTGATTAGGAAACATTTGGGGAAAATTCTGGACACCTAGTGGTGGGTAATCTCTTAATCTGTGACTACTTAAACAAATCACTTATTATTGTTATTATTATTATATGACTTACACTTGAGTCAAGGTGCCTTACTCAGTCTTACAGTTTAAAATGATACAGTATAAGTATGTTTTGGTTGCTCATCACGTATTGAAGCAAAAGTTATTCATGTCGGTAATTTGAGAAGCAGATGCCTGAGCAGGTCACGATCAGAGTCGTGCTGTGTGCTTGCTCATTTCAGCTCATCACACTTTACAATTGCACAGCACAAAAAGGCAGCCGATCATTAGGCACTAGTGATCATCTCTGCAGGAAAGATGTCCAAACACACGACTAGACTGCTCAGTGGTTTTCACCAGTAATATGATTGTAATTTGGTGGAATAACTGGCATGGCGAGTGTCTGCTTAAGGAACTTTCCAAATGATTATAGTACTGCATATTACACAGAGTTGCTCTTAGCTATTATATATCCATACATGCTTACAGTACATACAGTGGAACCTTGGCATACGAATTTAATCAATTCCGGAGGAGAAATTTTGTATGGTGAAACACATTTTCCTATAGGATGTTCCAACCATCCAAAAATATTACCAATATCACCAATTTCCAACATTATAAGCATTTTTTCTGCATATAAAAACAATCACAACCTTTAGAAAATACATGTAAATTAAGTAAAATATGAAATAAATAGACATTAAACCTCACTTACATTGCTAACATTCTTGGGACCCATGGTGCTATGTCTTCACTAAATCTTGCACAAAATGCAAAGGAAAAAAACAACAAATTTTGCAAACTTGCTTTGCTTGACTTTCCACTGACATTAACAAAATTTGCACAACAGCACGACTTTTATACAAATGGCATTCATTATTAACTTATAATGTGCTCTTTTATTTTACCAGTTATTTTACACTACCAACATACAGGTATATCCTTCTGCGACTGGTGAAACCAGCGTTGACCTGGCGACTGGCAGTTAGTGTAATTAGCAGTGTAAAAAAGTATTTTTATGTTTTTACCGGTAGTACTCTATGTATTCAAATAGTCAGTTGTATATATCATGTAAGTTTGTCTTTATACTTCCACTTATTATGCTTTAGAACGTCAGCTAACTTGCGGTTGAATCCAAAATAGCATAAAAAAGGAAAGCTAGTGCGCTATGTAGCGTGTATAGGCCCTTGTTCCACAAAGCAAGTAGTGCCATTAATGAGGAGTTAGAGAGGGATTTGGGATTCAGCCTTGTGTTGGAAGCTAGTAACCTTGGTAGCTCACATTAGCCGTGAACAGAACAACAATTCTCTCTGGTTCAGAGACAATTCAGAATAACTTAGAAACAATCTAAGGAGACAAAGTGTTGTTTAAGATGACAGAATGTTATCAGATGTGTTTTCTTGCTGAAAGTGACTGGTTTTTGAATATGGGTTTAGGCAGGCAGCTTGCTTTCCCCTCCACTAGAACCCTGGTGGTGAGGAGTAATACGCAGAAAATAACAATGCTGTTAGTCTTTATATCACGACTCATGGAATGCCTCTTATTAGATTACTAACAGTTGAAACTGAACTGTTACAAAACCCAGTAACCTTAGCACAAATGAACAACGCTATACCTTCACTGATCAACAGCTCTGCTATGATCATGCAACATCACTGTTTCATTTGCCCTACCCGTAAAAAAAACTAAACAGAAATAATTATTTTATTGCCACTTGATATCAGACTTGAATTTTTCTTTTCTTTAAGTACTGTGTGCAATTTTGAGGATTTCCTTTTGCTGTTAATTATAGTGCAAATATGAATTAACAACCTAATTTGTTACATAGCTATCTAGATAAGAGCAGAGTAAACTTAAAAATTATTGTAATAAAATGTGCTCAAATTGATGTGTTAACAGATGCGGGGTTTGGTAGAGAAGGTCTAGTTCTCACTCCATTTGGCACAGCAAAAGAACACGGAAAAGGTAATCATATTAACAGTCCTGCCTGTTGCTCCTTTCTCATGTAAACATAAGCAAGCATGGGGCAGTGTGATTCCTGTCCCAGTGGATCTCTGTTAGCGCTTATTGCCGGTCCAGTAGGTGCAATAATGACTATATGGAGCGGGGCAGTGAGCATGCTGGCCCACGATTGCACCACATACTGTATAGAAAGGTGACCAAATCACTGAAACATTGGCTTGTAATATATTATATGCAAACATAAAAGTTTACTAAAGTTCCGCTTTAGTATTTCAACTGAATGAAAAAAATATATAGATTTGTGAATGAGAACTTAACCTTTGAAGTATGAATAACATTTGTTAAAAAGCTGAGGTATATAGCTGGGCTTCCCTTATGGACAAGCCACCATGCTCTAGTTTCACAGCCGTACTATTCAATGTGAGTACGTGTGAATTGATTGGGCTAACTAGTGCCTAGTTTTCTTTCCGACTGTATGTTGTAAGAGTCTCCGGGGTTTTCCAGATCCCTTCCCCCTCAATCCAAGTCTCTCTATCTGTCTTTCTCTTTTACTATTAACTATGATAATCTCATTCAAAGTGCTGTTGGCAGTCAGTGTGAGCTCCCAGTCAAGACATTTTGGTTGCGAACGGATTACATTAATAAAATAAAATAGTATACAGCCACTCAGTTTGCAGTTGTGTGTATTTGTTTTTGGAAATGCAAAGTATCTCGTTAAAGCTTTCTCTGTCTCTGTCTACTCACTGTGCGCTGAATGAGTCAGGTTGATGTTACATCTGTCATTTAAATGTGTTACAGCCACATAACAACTTAACTGGCCATTAGCCTCTCAGGAAACAAGGTAATGAAATAAAGTGGTTTCCAGAGAGGAATCTGAGCCATTGTTTAAATGCCCCAGAGAGTGCATCCTGCACATATTTAAACCAGATGAGATAAACAATGCTACATTTTGAAATGTTCCACCTGAAAGGAATCATAGGGAACACAAACACAAACAAAAAAAGAGCCACTCGGAGCCACATGTCATGCAGACGTGAGGTTATAGGGCATGGGTAGTAATTCCAGGGTCCTCAAGAGACTCTGAGCACACAAAACCTTTGGAAAAGTCTGACGAGTACTTCAGCCCAAGTTTGATCTTAAACAGCAGAAACACAATACATTGAGGCAGAGTTTCAAAAAAGAGAAACATGTTTCTAAATATAAATCTTAATATAAAATGAAAGCAAGGCTAAATATATTTTCCCATTCAGTTTAAATATACATATATACTTTACTTAACATATGTGTAAGGACTTTATTATTTAAAAAAAGAAAGAAAAAAAAAGAATAATATACTGTATACTGCACATAACAGCAATAAAGTGTTAATATTGTAGGTGTTAAAGTGTTCTAAGTCTGTTCTAAGGTGCCATGTGCATTCTGGTAGAACAGCAGTACAGTATCTTCCCTCTCTTTGTAATCACATCCCATCAGATTGACTAGAGATGGGGTTTTGCTACCTTCCTTATTATATTATTAAATAAACTCTGAATCTTAATGAATGTATGAGGGTTATTTATGCAACCCAGAAGGAATGATCTGTGCACTGAAAACTGTCATAAATAATGACAGTAATCACATCTCATGCCGCGTCGCATTATCATTACAAGGACAGAGCATGGGATTGGTCTCGCTGGAAAGTAGTAATGTATCCATTTTTGCTTTTTTATCTAAGTTCAGATGCACATGCACACCTGAACACATAATGCCTCTACTACAGTTTTGTATATGTGTTTTGTGCAAGGTTTTGTGTGAATTTTGCCTCATCAAATAGAGAATGATTAAACAGAAACACTTGATTGCTCATTTCTTCCAAAGGGGTCCTGCATTTTACCTTCACAAAAGATAGCATTATGCAGAAACAGCACCTGTCTATATGGTAAATAAGGATGTGTCTCTGGTTTATTGCCATGTGCATGTATTTTGTGGACCTGGGTCTAATGCATGGATTGAATGTGACAAGATTCCTTCTAATTCAGACCCTGAGCTTTACATCATTCATCGTGTAAAGATAGTATAATTGAGTATAAAATGAATATTTCCTATGATTCATATATGTATTATCCAGTGTAGACATACTGTACAGTATAAACCTTCTGATTAAAGCTGAGAATGTGAATGATACCCTTAATAGGCACTGTTTCATTTAAAATCCAGGGTTATAATGTTGGACAGCATGACAGCAGACATCCTGAGTTTGTAAAGTTTCTGTGCATGTTCTCTCTCTGTGGTTTTCTGCCACATTCTCTTGTTTCAGCTAATCTCCCAAAAACATACCAGCAGGTGGACTGCTGATGATATACAGTATTACCCTAAGTGTAAATGAGTGTGTGAATGTGTTTGTTCATATGGTGCACTGGACTGGCACCCCATTCAAAGTGTATTCCTGCCATAAAGTCTGTGGCCCCAACATATGTTCTAGATTTAATACAACCCTGACCAGGATACAACGATTGTTAAAAGTTTGTGAGGTTAAGGGAGCTTGAAACTGCCAAAATCTTGTATTTCGTCAATTGTCTATGGATATTACATTATTTTCCACTGAATTGTGCCAAGCATTTGTCTCTTGATTAATATAATATAAAATAATAGGTATGTGAGAGAGAATATTTTGGTTTGTGCATTTTTTACATTTTGTCTGACAAAATCATGAAATGCACTGAATTGAACTGAACTGTTAGGACCAATCAGAGTGATACACAGTGAAAGATTCCAGTGTGGTTATAGGAAGAATAGACACGCCTGAAACAATGCAACCATTCAAATTAGTGGACAGAACTTATTCTTTGCAGCAGCCTTGTGGTATCATGAATTCTGCAAATGCTTTTCTAATATGTAGGGACATGTCGACATGGAGACTATAAAACAGATCCCTGAAACGAAATTCTTTAAAAAAAAACATTACCTGTCATCACTCATTGAACCACTTCATCTCTCTCCTCTCTCCTCCTTCATTCTGAAATTCCCTAGCCTCTATCTAATCTGACATTTTCTTAGCCATTTAGCAATACTTGCCAGTCGAGGGAGTTGTCCTGGAATCAACGTTTTATTTTACACAAGCACAGACAGTGGTTCAATATTTGCTTACTACTTCAGACACACGACCTCAGATTGGAAAGCTGTAATATCTGGCATAGCTCTCTGTTATCTGTTACCTTTCTTATACTACATACAGTATATCCGTGAAAGTCCATTATGAAGAGCATTATCATAGGTGGGGAGTGTCTGATAAGATATACTGGAACTGTAATATATCATATGATGAACAACTGTCAGTTTCTCACATGTTAT
>JAQQZT010000001.1:21729991-21755175 GCA_030068275.1 Clarias platycephalus
CACACACACACATAGCTCACTTTGAATCTGAATAGCGTGTTCCGCGTATGAACTACCTCTCTGATGTTAAGCTACAGTACTGTGAATAGTATGTCACCCTGAAATGTCATCTTGCACTTTTAAGTTGTTTTGCTTTCCATTTGCCAGAAGAAATAATTCTCTGTAACTATTTCAGTGACCTTTGGGATATGAACCTCTCAGAGGCTCAGAAGTTTCCCTGGAAATAAATTTACCCTATATGCTGCTAAGGCATAACTCACAAGGGGCATATACACATTTCTGAAAATAAAATAAAAGCAGTTTGTGAAAAGGAGCTTAACGATTATGTAGTGTGTATTTGTGTGGAAAAGTGAGCAGATGAGTCTCAGAGGGGTTTAATTATAGCAGCATTCATATTAAATTATTTCAGTAAATGGATGATGATTAAATTTGCTATAAAAATGTAAACGTCCACCAGAATGAACTTGAGACTTATTATTATTATTATTATTATTAGACCAGTGTTTTTTTAGGGTTTTACCTGTTCTATCACACCACTTCTAATCAGAACAAGCTGTTACATTAATTAGGTGAAGCAGGGATGTGAACCACTGCTTTAAACTATGTGTATCTGTTTGTGTCTGATCTTCCAAATAGTTTTTTCTTTCTTAGGAATTAAACCCAAAGCAACCTAAATTGGAGTTATTATTATTATTTTTTTCAATTATTAATACCACTGTCCTGGGAAACACTAAAATGCACTGGATGAAAATACCTGGGCTAGAAATGTCAGCACTATTTTAGTGTGTGAATTCTGGATCTGGCAGGTCCTCAACATCCACTACATAACTTAACTTAATACATTTTCTCATCCACAAGTCTTTTTAAAGTAAAGCTTAGGCAGTTAAGTTAGGATTGTTGTTTGTTCTTACCCATGATATGTTTTATATATATATATATAGCTTTCTTTATCTTGCTAGCTTTAATCCTGACCACTTGCTTTTTTCCTGCTAAATATAAGCCCCCCACAGACATTCTGTCTGCCCACCACCACAGAACTCAACTGCCAGTTCTCCCCTGTCATATGACATCTACTACTCATGCTACCTTTGAGATGAGTAAAGCCGGCAAACTGCTGCTCATTCTGTATTACAGTGTATCAAACTTGAAGGAAAGCACTATCGATCTTTTTCCAGATACATGAGCCCATAGACAGCCATGATAAGCTAGTGTAGCTCTGAGAAAATATACCATCTATCTTCCTAAAGTGTATGGCCAGTTTGCTCCTTTGACTTCCAGCCTATGATGCTGTGGAATTGTTAGTATTTGAAATTCTGATCTCCAGATATTAGGGTGAACGCATTTCTGTTGTTCACCCCTTTTCGGGTTTTTCGCCGGATGCCCTTCCTGACACAACCCTCCCATTTTATCCAGGCTTGGGATCGGCTCTGCATCCAGTGGCTGGGGTTTGGCCATTGGTTGGAGACTGAGGAAATTAATGTAGTCCAGTAAATCTTGTAAGATTCTCATTGTATTCCCACTTATTACACTTTATTATGCTTCTACACTCCTTTAACTTCTGGGTTCCAAGATTAAATCTGAAGTTAAATGGAAAGCTAGTGCACGACAGTGTACAATCCATTGCCATGCACAGCAAGCCTTGTGTAAGGAGCTAGCTAACTTTGTAGTAGTAAATAAAAAAAACATGGATTGTTCAGAGGCATTTCAGAATGACTTAGAAGCAATTACAGTTAAACCTTGAATTGCGAACATCATTTGTTCCGGAAGCACGCTTGTATATCAAAATGCTCATATATCAAAGTCAATTTCTCCCAAAAGAAATAATGGAGACACAAATCATTCATTCCACAACCCAAAAATATTAATATAATAAGGATAATAGATAAATTAACCTGCACTTTACCATTGAAAAGAATTGTAGTTGTAGTGACTGAGACCAGAGAGGAGAGGAGGAAGAAGTTTGCTGACAGAAACACTCACTCACATAAGCGCACATAATTTTATCCAGGCTTGGGATCGGCTCTGCATCCAGTGGCTGGGGTTTGGCCATTGGTTGGAGACTGAGGAAATTAATGTAGTCCAGTAAATCTTGTAAGATTCTCATTGTATTCCCACGTGTGAGCACTGAGACAGAGAAAGGGAGACGATTACACACAATACTGCTCGTATTTCAAGACCTCGCTCGTTTACCGAGTTAAAATTTATTGTTAGTGCATTATTAACACTTACATCCATGAATGTTGTTAATCGATGGTAACACCACTGGGACATTTAATTATATGTACCTCCCCATGTCCCATGTCCCCATGTTCTAAAAACTGTTCCAGTGGTGTTACCGTCATTTATCAACACTACCTCTTATCCAATCAGATTGCTCAGTTGGAAGTAACTGTTGTATAATATAAACTGAATGTTGTTTTTTCAGCTGCCCCATTTAGGGGTTGCCACAGAACATAATCTAATCTGCACATTTTTGATTTTGACACAGGTTTTATACTGGTTGCCCTTCCTGATGCAGGCTTGGCATTACCTGCAATCCTAAAGCCTGATTGTATTGGCTGGGAACTCGAACCTGTGTTTTTTACATGGCAGACGCGAAACCTGTCGCTAAGTCACCAGTGATTTAGGATGCACGTGATGCATATTAATTTGTAAGCCCAGCCACTAAAATAGCATGCTTTTAATAAATTGGACCACTGCTTCCCATTATTAGATATACTGCAAAAGATAAATTACTGAAAGTCATCTCGGTCAATATGAAAGTAACAACGAGAAAAAGAACCTTTTGTAATAAATATTCTGCTAGCTTCATAAAGCTTCATAAATGCTAATAAATCTGACCATGAACTTCTGTATAAACCTTCTTTTTTTTCAAGAAACTCTATATCAGAGTTCTGAACCTCTTTCCCTTCATATACAATCCATAATTCATGACAGAGGGTCATTCAACATATCCCGAAATAGCTTTTCAAAGGTATAGCGTCTCTGCTGCAGACACCTCATCACCTGGAAAGCTGAATACACCTTTTTAGTCCTTATTTTAAACTCACCTTATGATCCAGTCTGTTCTGGCCTCTCACTCAACCACATACGCTGTGACATCTCCCCTTCTTTACACACAGATCCTCTCATCTTGTCTTTGATCTTGGGGGTAATGTATATAAATAATTTAGCCAGTGTGCTGTGAATAGTCAGTGCAGTACAGCATATAGTTTCTCACCAAATAAATGATTTATACCGGCTATTTAAGAACCATCTTAAGGACGAGGCCAGAAAGACCCCAATAAGCTGTCAGATAAATAAGTTAATAAGACAATTAAACACTAATAAACAAATTTGTGTACACACTTGTAATTGTTAGGAAACTCACATAGTTATTCATTTGGACTCTCTGATTATCATAGTGCTTGTTTTGTCATTACACAGTTACACAACAGATTGAAAAGTAGTGTACTTTTAGACTCTTGATCCTTTATACACACCTGGTTCTCCAAGACTATCCATGTGGGCTGCTCTTTTTAAATCCGGAAATCAATGTGACTTGAGTTTACTTGTGTGGTTCTCATTTACAGTACCTAGGGTTAAAAACTCCCCCCAGCGCAGGATCGAACCTGGGACTGTGAAGCAGCAAAAATATCCTCAGCATGTTCTGTTTTGTAATTAACACACTTGAGGTTATGCTGTTGTACTGAATATCAGCATAGCTGTGAAAATCTAAAGATATCACATCCTTGCTGTTATTCAGTACAACATTGTGACCTTTAGTTTGATATTTCAGACAATACTTTTATTATTAGCTGATTATGATTTATTTGCCAATGCATATCCTTCTGTGCCTGGCAGACAGTTAGTGTAAGTAACAGGGGTGAAAGATTTAAATAAACACTTAAGAGATTGATCAGCGTGTGATGAGTGGTTAGAGATTTGGGATTCAGCCTTGTATCAGAAGCTAGTGAGCTTTGTAGCCATAAATAAAAGAACACGGATGGTTCAGGGGTGATTCAGAATGACTAAGAAGCAATTAGTAAGGAATCAAAATATTGTTTACGACATCATTATATTATCAGATGTGTTTTTTTGCTGAAAGTGCTTTTGTGATTAGTTTCGAATGTGTTTTTTTGGTAGGTAGTTGCTCTCCCCTCAGTCTTACTGGCCTTATGGTGTGACCGATGGTTAATGTAATTAACGATTCTTATAACGCCATGGACGCAGAGTGTTACGTTTAGTTAAACGTCCATCATCACCACTCATGGAATGCCTCTCGTCCAATCAGATTGCTCAGTCGGAACTAACTGTTGTATAGTTACAGTTAAATGTCTCAATGCTGTTACTGTCTATTGTCCCAACTTGTGAAATGGCTCCCGTCCAATCAGATTAGGCAGTTGGAACTAACTTTTCTATAATCTTTCATTTAGAGCTTTTGAAATTTTTTCCTGAAAATTATACTCTCGAAGAAAACCTCTGATCATACTCATCATAGTATTATACAGTATAATATACACGATGTGTGTTAATTTAACATAGATAATTACAGAATATTGGTTGTTTTCAATGGGGGAAAAAATTGCCACATTAGTAGGGAATGTTTGATAAAGACCACTTGAGACAAAAAATATAGACCAGAGGGTTAAATTAATTCGCAGTCTTTATTGTTACCAAGATCAACCTTTTTAAAGAGATTACATTGCCAGAATACTGTATATATTTTTGTCCTTTTAAAGGTAGACATGTACAGTAAAAGGGTAAATGCACCACCAGATCATCAAAGCAAAATCTTTGTGGACTAGTTTGATTGTAAATGATCATAGTTCTAATAAAATTAGTCATAGGTTATTAAGAAATAACCATACAATATTAATCTATTATTAGATCCTTCAATTCCCACTTAAATTTCATATTTTCTGATTATTAGTCCTCCACAGCTATGATAGGACAACTTTACCTCATCCTAACCTATGACTTCCATCGTGTGAAAAAAACAGTGAAATCAATGCTTAAATCAGTAGTACGGTGTTGTTTGTGGTGTTGAAGTTGCCAAGTTCTCCAATAGTTGTACGTCTTGTTCCACAATGCAGATGTTACTCTGCCTGTTAAAATAATGTATAGCACACATAAAGTCAACAGTGATAGAAGAGCTGCTGTTTTTTCTCACTTTTTTATCTTTCTCTCTCACACATTTATCTTTACGGTCTTTTACATGTGCTTTCTGTCCTCCCCATTAGGATACTTTATGGAAGCATAAACAATTCCACAAATTCCATGTTACTGTCAGAGCTTTGCAATGTCCCTGCAATCTCCAACCTCTTTTTGTTGTTATTGTTGTTGGTGGGGGAATTCTTAATCTTTCATATCATATTCTTTATTCACATAAGCATCAGGATTTATTTCCTTTTAAGGATGTATGGGTGTCTGTTAGGGCCAGGAGATGTGGCCTTCAGCCTGGAACTTTAAGTCATTCTTAACCTTCCGTCTTTCTGGTTTGGATCTTTTAGTGGTATGGTGTCTGCCTACAACATGATATTTTAAAGTGTCCAAGCAACTGTTTTAGTCAGGAGGATGTTCAAATATAGTAGCAGAGTGGACTTTCTCAGGCTTCTCTGTCAGTGAGAATGCGGATGACTGAGAGTACACTCTGAAACGACCCCATGGAAAAATTGCTTCCATCTTACACAGTATCCTCATGAGAGCAGATCTCTTAATTATATTAACTGCAACAATAATAGTCATTCACAATATGAATCATTTTTAAAAATAGAAATGGGTTAGATCTGATTACTGTATGCTTATTATTTTAATACCACTTACAATTAATGTTCATGGGGGGCATGGTGGTTTAGTGGTTAGCACTGTACTGTAGCCTCACGGCTGTGGGGGGTCGGGATTTGGACTCTCACTTCCAGTAAGTTATTCTGAGATTGCACGTTCACCCCGTGCTTGGTGGGTTTCCTCAGGGCAACCTGGTTTCCCCTTCAAAGTCCATAGACATGTGTTGTAGACTGATTAGTGTTCCCAAATAACCCATAGAGTAGGATTTGATGTTACTGTGTGTGTGCAAGTCCAGGGTGTACCCTACTTTGTGCCATGAATTTCATGGATCCTTATGTGACTCCACACAGGATAAGTGGTCCAAAAACTGAATTGATGAATAAATTAACATATATATTTGGGGCAATATAGTGGAGCAAAAGGTATTGCTTCCATCTCCCATATAAAGCTCTGTATACTGTCTGTGCAGAGGTCTACAGACTCTGAATGAACTTACAGCCTGATAGATAAAAGAGAAATTGTGATTTAAAGCATACGTAAGAGCATGCTTAATAATAATAATAATAATAATAATAATAATAATAATAATAATAATAATAATGATGATAATAATGTGAATTTAAAAAACAATGAGTCTTACTTTATTTGAATAAACAAGATGCATCTTAAAAGCTCTTCAGCCTTTTTGATAGAATCATCATTTGCCATTAATGTCAATTATGTAAATACATGCGCTAAATACAGTATATGCTGTCTAAACACTGAGCTACAGTATATGGTATTACTGTTAGATGGCCCTAAAACTGGTGGATTCAAAACTATAAAATATGTTGTTTATCCATCATTAAACTTTTGTTTAGATTGATGTTCCTTCATGTTAAATGTGAACCACATGTTTGATGTTCTGGGTACTTTTGTCTGTGGGTCAAATGTGTTGTTGTTTTGGTATTTATTATGCGCTGGAAGAATCTCAGCTGGAAAACCGGAAAAGCCAAAAATAGTGAGTAATGAGAAAATGAGGTTCTTTGACTCGCATGTAGTCTTGCACACGTACACACATAAACACACACTGCTGCCCCGCCACCCGTCATTCCTGACCTCTATTACCACCATGTGACCACTCCACTTCCTGTCATATTTTGGGAGGCTGAGTGAGAGCGTGAGAACAGCTTTGTCTGGGCCATGGAGAAATCCCAGAACAAGAAGTACTGTAGACCCCATCTTATTCACTTAAAGTGTGTACAACACAAAAAGTTCAGTTCCATATCTTTATTTTCTCCTTGTTTGCTCCTTAACATAGTCACATGGTTTCGTTTCACGTCTTTTCCTCTCATGAGTCTTATTTCTTTCTGGAGATGGTTCAGTCATATGCTTTTGAAGAGGTTGTACATCCTCAAAATCATCCACATAAATGTTTTTTTTTTTTCTTCATTTCTTACACATGGCTTATAATAGTTCTTCCATGCTGTGTGCACCTGAAAGACAATATTAATGAAAAATGCTTATACACTTGATTTTCTATCCATCTTTTTTCTTGTGCAGTGCTAAGTTAATAACAACAGGACTACAATTGGCTCCTTATCAGGTTCCTTTCATTTATTAATTTGGCAGCTGAACAAATGCACAACCGTGTTCTCACCAGCTACTCACTGTGTGACTGTTAGCTAATAGATTCCATATGTGGGAACAAGGAAGTCCAGTAGTCTGTGTGATGTAAACATGGATCCATTTGAATTTGTGCCAAAATGGCTCATGCGATAAAACTAACTATGTCTAAACTAGTCATTAATGTTTGCCACACAGTCAACTGTGGGAACTCAGATCTTTAATGTAAGAAGAACGATATCAAGTAAATGGTGGCTCTCCAGACTGAATTAATTATACAAGAAAATGGCCGGATGAGATCAGGAAAACTGGTCAGTCATCCCGGAGGGGCCGCCTGCCTGGCAAACAACCCCCATGATGGACATCTGAAACCGGGCTGGTTTTGCTGAGTGAACTGCTATGAGGTCATTAAAGCCTGCAGAACATAATGGAACACCCAGAAGAACCCAGCATGGTCTTTTATAATGACTGTATAATGAAAATACAGGTTGGGGATTCGGTCATGTTTTTATGACTTTACGGCAAGCAAATGTCCCCATAATGCTTTTTTTTTTTTGCTGTTTGAATAGTGACCATCTAGAAACGCTTTAGCGAATTGCAATGCATCACATTATTGGCTAATACAAAGATCACACGATTATAAGGCCACAGAGATCCAGGAGTGCAACTATTTCAACTATGACTGCTTTTCTCAACAAAACGGACATAATAATATAATAGCGTGAAAATATGCAGGGTATTGTTTAAAGAAACGAAACCCAACTATGCAGAATGTATACTGTTAGAGAGTGTTTGTCTATTTATGGCCTAAATTAGCCTGAACTTCCCATACACACCTTTTATGCAACCCTACATAGAGGTTTTAGAGAATCTAATAAATTAATGAAATCCTCATACTTTCAGTAACTAATGTAAACCTGAGGTGGCACAGTGCCGTGGTGGTGAGCGATTGTGCGGCTACAGGGTTGAGCATTCAATTCCCGCCTTGGGTCTATGTGTGTGGAGTTTGCATCTTTTGCCTGGGCTTGGTAGGTTTCCACCATGTACTCCAGTTTCCTCCAACAGTACAAAGACATACAGTACAGAAGAACCTACCTCGTGTTTCCACAGTGTGTGTTGTGTGCATGTGTGCTGGCTGAGCTGGCTTAAAAATCCTTTTCATCTGCTTTGGTGTCTTTTTTAACTCTACAAAAGCAAGTTTTTCCTGTGTACAGTGTATATGTTATTATCCTCTTCCATTTCATGTCACGCTGACTTAACCCTGCTGCCTTGCAGCTCCAAGATCCTTGCATGTTTACTGCATGCTTGGTGGATTTTCTTAAAGTCCGAGATTCTCCCACAAGCCCGAAGATAAGCATCTTAAGCTGACTGTTGTTTCCAAATTGCCTGTAGTGGGTAATTGGGTATGTGAGTGTGTGATTGTGCCTTTCAATGCCACCCCATTGAGGGTGTACCCTGCCTTGTGCTCTGGGATCGGCTCCAGGCTCCTCTCGACGCATTACAGGAGAAGTGTTATAGACGATGGATGGATTTTCATGTCAGACCATTTTCTTTTAACCTCATTATAGTTTGTCTCTAGATTTGGATTTTTCATGTGCTGTTGCACTACTTTATAGTTTTTTATTGACATTTAAGTGAATCTAAATAACTGACGTTATACCTTTTAGCTCTGTTCAATAGTCATTTAGAGTTTCCAGTTGCCTGAGCACTGGCATCTTTAATGGGGTTTTGTGGGCATCACTAAATTCAAACGAGCTTTGCTGGAAATATGCTTTGCACTTTATGGGTGATCAACATTGTTCTTTGTTGGATTTGCCCAAACATTTACATACAACTTTACTAAAGGCTCTGATAAAAGAGGCTCAGCTTACAAGTTCCCTTTATTAAGCAAGCCTCATTTTGAAAACCCGAATGGTACCATTTAACGTGGAATTGTTCTATTAAGTCAGATCACACACCAAGCTGAATACTTCCTCTTGGGTTTATATTTTGACAATATGACTAGATTCTCCTGAAGTGCTGATGGGGTATGAATAATGGATACTCAAGTGGTTGAGGTAGAAAATAGCAGGCTTTCAGTCTAACTGCTCTCGATAATTTTTGGTTTTCAGCTCCATCCGTTATAGACATGGTTGTTTCTACACGTTCTCGTTTTGGGAAGCTTTGAACAGCATAACATTTCTAAACCAACGTTGCTGTAAAAAAAAAGGAGGTGATTTTGGTACTGTAGTTAGTCTTAACTAAACATCATCAAAACACACACACAGATGGATCAGATGGACTGGCCTTTGGTCCCTGTGGACATGGATGAACGGGTACTCACGATCCTGTCACTAGTTTGCTAGTATGTAGTTGGTGATCATTCATAGCCTTAGCATCAACCTCATTTCTTCTTTTGTCTGTTCCAAACACTTGGCATTCAGCATCACCAGTACACTAATCTCTGATCATCCGTCATCATCTGCACCTGTTTCTCACTGGTTAAATGGTTCTAAGTTAAAAGTTAAATGGTTTTTATGCTTAATGGTCCATGTGTCACTGTGTGGCTTTACATACAAAAACATTTCTTCGAAACCGGTTAGGTACAGGGACTGGTCTAACCTAAAACCTTGCCAAAAATGAAAACAATAAATGTCCTTCAGGAAGCCTGGAGAACTATTCCTCAAGGCTACCTTAAGTCTGGATTTTTTAATGCAAAGTATAAAGAAATGGCTCAAGACTTTTGCACAGTACTGTATACAGTACATACAGTATATCTTTTTTGTTTTAATTTCAACTATGACTTTTCAAGAAAATCAAGAATTCAGTATTCCAAATTATTAGAATATTAACTAACATCAGTTAAAAAAGGTTTTACTCTCATTCAGTCATTCATTCAGTCAACCAGCGACTCTGGTTATCACTTTTCCTGTCCAGGGCTTGTGCCTATCCCCTGACCAGAGTGCCAATCAAGGCACACAAGCATGCACACATTTAGAAATGCAAGTTATCCTAATCGGCATGTTTTTGGACTATGGGAGGAAACCAGAGGAAACACACCAAGGATGGGGCAAACATGCAAAGTCCACACACAGACATTTGGTTGGAATTGACCCTGAAGGTGTGAGGCCAGAGTGCTAAACACTATGCCACAGTGCCAGAATAAAGGATTTACAATACAGAACTGTTTAACTTCTGAAAAGTATGTTCATTTATGCACTTAGTACTTGGTTGGGGCTGATTTAGCATGAATTACTGGATGAAAAAATGGAAGCGATCTGTCTGTGGCATTGCGGAGACATTACTGGTGACTAGGTTGTTTTGAGAGCAGCCGTCAGATCGCCAGTGTTGTTGGCAAAATTACAGCAAAAACACTTGAAATATTTCACTTTAAATGTACATTTACATCATGAATCAAAAATATAAGGTCCCCTGTCAGGATCTTATGATGTCACTAGAGAACACTCAGATCACATCTTCAGTCACTGCCGCAACTACGGTATGGAGTAACCCTTTATAATCAACTGTCCTTTTCCCTTCACATTGCTAACCTTACACACTCTTGTTGATTCCTTCTTAATAACATCAGAAGACGTTGTCCATTTCTCTTAACACTGGTCACTTAGGTGATTGTTCAGTCCCTTGTTATTTCAGGACTGAATTACCAGAATATGGCTGCACATGACTTGTTTTCATAAAACTTCAAAGCGCTTATGTAAGTCGATCTGAATAAGGGCATCTGACAAGTGCCAGTTTCACATGTAAATGAAATTATGGAAAAAAAATTACTATTGTATTAACTTAAATAGTCAAATTGTTCAACCAAAATTTTGAGCTACACTTTCAGGGGGATCATTTTACATCTTTCTTAATTTAACATGAAAGCATGAAATGGTTTAAATATTGCAAAACAAAACAAAAAGAAAAATTATGATGAAATACACATGTGAAGATGGCAAGCATGAGAATGTCATAAGCAGGATTTAGGTCTGTAGTTACATACAGTATGGGGGTTGAATACTGATGTTTGCAAATTCAGTATTACTATGCATGACTACAGCTCTGCATGTGGCTCAAATTTTTTTCTCCTTTGTTCATGTTTAAAATGCATACTGTATCTAAATATCTTTGTAGGAAAAAGCCTTGGAATAGTTTCATATAATGTTCTAGTTTTAAAATGCTACAATATTGATGTTATGGACATTGCATTGTTTGGTTTTGAAGATGCAACATAATATCCAGCTTTAAAGCTTGAAACAAACAGAAGTCAGACTTGCTTGCATAGTCCCTTCAGCTTTCCTTGGTACTTGCAGTATAGCATTAACATCTACCTACTGTACACCCTCAAGGTTTACCAATGTCTATTTTCACTCCATGTTGCTCTCACATGATTTAACAAGTATTGTAATTAGTAACTTGTGTAGGGACAAACTGGAGAAATCTTTTTCTATAAGGCAGAAAGGAGAATTTGTGTAAAAATACGTACCCAATAAAGTGGGTTCCTTCCAGTCAATAAAACAAGCTGCCTGGGGTCTGCCCACACATTGTGTAAATCAAAGGGCAGAGCAGAGCATGGAGATCTGTAAACACTCCTCCCAGTGCCTCCGCACATGCAGGAGAGAAAGAAAATGTGTATATATGTGAGAGAGCATGTGTGTGCGAACGAGTTTGTAAGTGTGTACCAGGAAGAAAAGGTGTCATTAATGAGTCAATGTTTTACAATGTGTTACTGGTCAGGTTGGCATAAAGGAGATTATAAAGGTAATGTGTGGGCTGGTGTATGCCTATACGTGTGTGAGGGAAAGTGTTTGTGTGTAGTAGACCTCCCATACTGTACATCTGTGCGTGTGATTCTGGCTTTTGTCCAGCTGTCACATAATCTTTAGGCATCCTTAATGCAATATAGAAGGTCAAGAAGAGCAGATAGGGGTGATGGGAAACACACTTGCCTGTGATGACCTTGAACAATATATTCGTAATGAAACATATTTAAATGGATGGATTTTTAATCACACACACAAAAAGACAGCTAAACAATTTAAAAATAATAAGTGATTTCTGTTTATCTATAGGCCAAGCATAATTTATTTAACATAAATCCAACAACGATTAGACTCATGGTCAAGACTTTTGGTCCTTTGTGTAATGTGTACATTGATTGGACAGTATTTGCCTGCTATATTTATTGCATATTATTGCATATTTTTTTAAAGGAGACGTATACATAAATAAGCTAGCCTCAATGCACACAAAATCTGGTGGGTCTTGACTCACTGTGAAAAAGAATCCACCAAGTGGCACAGCTTTTTCAAGTTTACTCAAGTTTTTAGAGAAATTTGCTAGCCAAACAAAATATTTTACATTGCTGTTTAGTTGGCCCAACGTGTACCCAGCTCAAATTCTTAACTTGACTTAACTTGTAATTAAAATATTTAGGTCAGCTTAAGTAATACTGGCTGTTTGCTCAATTATATTTCTCTAGGGCTGACTTTTCATCTAGTCAGAAAGGTAAGTTGTCTACCAGTGTAGCCCACTGATGTAGTTGTGACATATAACTGTGATTTAAGTGATTCAGTTGGTTCAGTTTGTCTAAAAGAACAAGTTGGCTTAACAGTAAGAGAACAAGGGAAGTTTTGTAAAAACAAAAATAAATACATTTAATAAAATGTCTAGTTATAATAAAAATTGAAGGTATAAATAAATCTAAATACCATGTATAAAAGAATTTTAAAAAGAGTTTCTGGAATTCTAATGATGGGTTAATATTGTTTTATATTAAAAGAGTTTGATATTTTTAAGGCTTTTACTTTGTCATTCTCAGGAGTAAATACAAGTTAACCGATATAACACTTATAGCTGAGCATTAGCGACTAGCTGAGTAGGGGTTACAGTAAATTGCTGGCTCAACTAGATTTTTGTAGTTTATTCAGTCTGGATCTACAAATTTTTCAAGAACACCAGTGCTACCGGTTGTCTAAACAAATACCCCTGTTAGAAGTTGGGCCAACAATGCAATATTAATTCATTCAACATTTATCTAGATGAGTTTTTACAGTGCTTATGGTTGTTGACAATAGGCTTTGTGAAACACCAGCCTGGGCTAGAAAGACGTCATCCCACGTAATTGCCATTCAGGAGCTTCAAGGTTGCGTAGTGGCCTCATACCTTTGATTCCTGCCTCGGCTCTGTCTGTGCGGAGTTTGTCCCAGTACTTGGTGGCTTTCCTTTGCGTATTTCACTCACAGTTATTGCCCTCTCCAAATTACCAGTCGTGTGAATGCACAAGTGAATATGTGTTCATAACTGCCTTGTGATGGATTGGCACCCCATGCAGGGTGTTACTCCACTTTGTGGAGAAAAAAAAACAGAGAGCATGAAAGAGATGAAGACGCTAGAGTTGTGAGAAGGCAACAGTACCCGCTGTGCCCCTTTCCCACCACAGCTCAGTAAGTTTCAGAGATAAATGTATATCACCAGGACATGGTTTATTTGCAAACATAGTTCATGCGTATGCACTCTTAGTAATGTATGCATAATTGATTGATATAACAAATTTCATCAAATTGCTTTCTAATGGCTATTGAAAGGCTTTTTATTGTGGGGAGGATTAATAATTCATATATTTGCTCTTGGCTCCCATTCCACTCCCATGCTGCATCTCTTATTAGTCACTTTATTTAACATTGTTCGCAAATCTTCTTTTTCAGTCACAGCACTCTTGGTGTAGGCATTATCTTCAACAAGCTTCCTTCCATATCTACTCTCAGCTTCTAGTTTTTGTTCATGCTTATATTGTTAAAGCTAAGATCACTGAGATTCACTCCATGCTCTCTCTTATTACTCATCATCCCTTGTTTGTGATATCTAGAGGAATGTTGGAGAAAACATTGGCTCACAGTTTTTGGCTCACAGTACTGCTTGGTATCTTTATGTTTTATAGATAATGGATTCTGAAAGTGGAAGGTATGAGGTATATGTGTATATAGAATTACATAAATAATTCTCCATGTCAGGACCTTAAAACAAGATAATTTAAAATGGCCTCAAATAGATAACATTACTGTAGTGACATGATGGTTGTTTTGAATAAGGTGTGGCAATGTCATTTGAGGTTGTGAACATAAAACATCACATTCCTATGTGATAATCATTCAAGAAGGATTTTTCAACAACAAACACACTCAGGTTTTAGGATATATATATATATCATGATTACTCCTCCTCAAGTCATGGCCAGAACACACTGCACGATGTTGTCCATGACCAAAATACTATTATGGCAGAATAGTATACAGTATATTCTGTAACTTAGGTATAAGGATTATTTTGATTATGGAACATCAATGCTGGGTGATTATTGCACTCAAATTTGATGGTTTTGATGTAATGTTCACTTTTATATTCTGAAAAATATGAGCATTCTATATATGCTTTTTTAAAATACAGTATATGATTTCAGTGCAAAACAAGATACATCCATTGTGGAAGTTTTGAGGAAAAAGTTGTTTTGGAAAAGATTTTTTAGGAAAATAAAAAATCAAATTGTTTTCACAAATAAAACCAGAATTAAAAATTACCCTAATGACATGGTGTATCCTTTCTTATTAACTTATGTAATATGTAGCTTATGTTTTGTTGCACATTAAATCTTTTAGATTACAAAGAGGATAAAAAATTATATAAAATCTTGTTAAATAACCACACATAGCAGTTTTTATATAAAATAAAAAGTAATAAACCAACAATAAAACCTTTTTTTTTTTTACCTCGATGACATGGAGTGTCTTTCTTAATAGCTTATGTAATCTTGAACCTTCCAGTGATCAACATCATTAGTTTTTCTAATACTTTCCTTCAATATTTTAAATTCTTGTTTCAGGGAGTTTATAACACTTTCAATATAGACTGACACATCATATCAGTTTATAAAACTTTGAATATAGACTGAGACACATCATGCTTGTGTAGCTATATCATTTAAGCAATGTATTGTTGTCTTTAAATCACTTGGTCTTCAGGTCAGTTCTGTGACCCAGGATGTGAGCATAAATCTGGTCCAGATGTTAACACTAAGGGTGCTACTTTAGGTCATCACATTAATGTGACAGAGAAAATACTTTCAAGGTAACTTAAAGGTAACATGGAAATGTTTGTACATTTTTACTTGATCTTTTATGGCAGTGCTGTGTACCGCTTAAGTAAAGGGCTGTTGCTTTTAAATAATAATTAAAAAAATATTTCAGTAAATGCGTGTCTTAGTTTTAGTCAGTGACTCACTACTTGATTTTCGCATTTATTATATTTGTGCTGTCAAGATGAAATTATGTCCAGTCATCTAACATCCACAATGATGCAAATTAACCTCTTGAGGTCTCTTGTATTCTTTCCAACACTGTTGTCATTCGCTATAATTCAGCCTTAATTGAGTTAGCACAATGTTTTGGATTCTGCTTTTAAAAAAACAATATGTTTGAAAAGCCAAACAAAGAAATGACCAACAATCCCATAACTGACATTACGTTTTGTCTTTGCCCAAGGTCTTTTTATTCCATTGTTTAATTGAGGCCCAGGGGGTAATAATGCTGTGTAAGCAAGGACTCCAACACTGAAAATTCCTGGCAGATTTACAAACGGCCAAGTACAACAGGGAAAAGTTTATGCTCAAGCTGAGAGAAAAACGAATGCATTTTGGAAGGCATCCTCATACTAGCATTTTCCTACAGTGCATTAAAGGGAGAAGGTACAGTATGCTTCAAAAGATATCTTTAAACTGATAAAAAAAAAAGAGAGAGAGCTGGGAAATAGAGCAGAAAGGAACACAATGAGCAAAAGAAGAAGAGAAGTTTGGGAAGTAGATATTGGATTTCGCTTCAGCTGAAACAATAGCACCATTCACCCACAGTAGGAGCGCTCTCTTCATCTGCACTCACAGTGTGATAGCTAAACCAGTGACCTGCAGGAACAGCCAGCTGCTCTGCACAATATCACTCCTGTGATCAACTGACACGTCTGTCTCACTAACCCGTAGCCATATTATCTCTCCCTTCTACAGAGGAGGCAACCAGGGAGGAGTTCACTGACGAGATTTTGGGGGTGTCATGGGTCATTCCTACCCAACCACTAAATCCACACTTGAGAAGGAAATTTCAGACATGTTTCAGTCTAGACTTTTATGGGTGTGGACTAATGTAATGCAATTGGCTGAGATTTCTAATTAGATTTACATATTCCTTCTCCCTTCCTTCGAGACTTGTTTGAACAGTTTGAATGCATGATAAATGGTACCAGGTTGGGCAACGCAGATGTATTATGGGTGTCTTGTTTAAAGCAAGAAGGCTTTTGGAATCTATTCCTATTAAACCATCCAAGGGTGTTAGCCTTTTTCCAGGTTTTGAAAATAATATAATAAATTTTACACCGTATCTTGGACTGGTTCCTGTTTAAAATGTTGTGGTATATAGTTCCCAGCAGGATTGTCTGGGTTGGTAAAGCTGAAGATGCCCTTACATAAAATAATAAGTGCTAAATATCAATACAATACAATTAAGTTAATTCTATAAATTATATTTGATTTCTTGCAGGCAAACGGGAGACCCTTTATATGCTGTCAGTGAAATGATATAAATTCACCTTTAAAAATCAAGATGATGAAGGCTAATGACTATTACAGTGGAGGTTCACTCTAGCCACCAGTGCATAGATAAAAATTCAGACCAATGTGAGGTCAACTGTGACAGCCTTCGTATTTCTTTAGTATACGACTTTAATAGTATACGACTAATATACGACTATAATGACTTTAGTAATGGATTCAGGATGGGGATAAAGGAAAATAATGCTAAAATACACTCGGTACACTCAAGTTGGATTGTTAGAAGCAAAGTTTAAGTTAACCTTAACCAAAGTTCAGGTTTAGATAAAGAATTGATTAAAAAAAAAAGTAGATCATATAATTATGCACTGTCTTTCTGTTCCATGTTCAATTACTTCATTAAGACTTGAATGAATAAAATCTTCTCCTAATAAATGCAATCATTAGTGGGTGCACTTTAAAGACAAAATACATGCAAACACATTCATCCAGCAAGCGCAAGTCATCGTTCTGGTTTGTATTAAGGAAGCATGACATTTTAAAGACGACCATGAAGCAATCTAGATCATGCTCTATTTTTTCTAAAACGAATGCATCATATTTACTAATCTGATCCTGCCCACCAAAAATTTTTTTTTTTTTTTTTTTTAAATAATGAAACTTTTATTAATGCCTAATCGGGAAAGAACAATAAAGTCACAATGACCCACTAATTTCCACCCGAAAAGATTAGGGGTTGTTTTGTCCTTGTATGGTGCTTTTAGACAGTTCCTTTACTGCATCTGGTCTTTGCCATGCATGTTTGTATTAGCATTTTGTAATCATTTACATTGTGGTTAATTGCCAGCAATCACAACTAATGTTGCCTGATAAGAAACTTTTCTTTCTTCTTATCAGTCTAAAATCTTGGTCAACATTTGAAATAGTTTAACTAAACATACATTGCTGGTCCTGTTAATGATGTCATGATGGGGTCTTTTGCCAACAATTTCTCCTATGGGACATTCATAGAATTCTGCTTGTTCTTTGGTACATTTGCTTTCTTTGGTGGCACAAAAGTTTAATTTCAATTTTAACACTTAATAATTGTCTCAGGATCGTTCTTATTTATGCACATGATCCGATATAGTTACTCATAACAAAACCTGCTACATGGTGATCAGCCATAACAAATACCAGAACACTGTTTCTGAAACATGATGGTGCCTCACTGATGCACTGGGATTTGTCACAACGTGTATGAAGTCACGTTTATGTTTTTTTTTTTTTTGCCAAATACATGCAAAATGGCAAAGATTTCTTCAGAAGAACTCCAAAAGCCCATGTGGAGGAACATGAGTTATGCTATGAGTCATGATTTATCCTACCTTAGTGTCAATAGTAGCAGTTATTGCTAGGTTTTACGTGACTGAGATTTGGGGAATTTGGAGGTTAGATCAGCAGCCTTGAACTCTTTGCTTGCTGTGTTGCACTGAGTGTTCTCTTAGCTAGCACTAATGTTTTTAATTTTGTCCTACACTGGCACTTCTATGGGACTGGAGAAGGCGGACTGGCCTTTGGTCCCGACAGGCATAAACAGTGGCAAGGAAAAACACGATGGCAATATAGCAATTCACCAAATGCAAACAAGGCCAAATATTTAAATATTCATTTAATAATCTATTTAAAATTTGATTGTAAACATATTAATGCTGATGATCATGATCATGCAATCACTGCAAGTTTTTCAAAAACTATATACATATATGCTATAGCAATTCAGCCAGTAACTGTATGTGGAAACCATCTAGTTAATTACGGCCCATCTTATTCTTTCAGATGATGAACTAGAAATATAAATACATACATTTTCATGGTCAAGTATATTGTAAATAGTTGTCAAGACACAACATAATGTGGCACTTGTTTAATTCTCTACCTACTTAGATTTTGATAGTTAATTACACTGTATTAATGGACAAACTGATAAATTATAATTATTTGTTTATTAATTCATGCTCAATAACCACTTGGACTAAGGTGTATATTTTAGCCAATCCCAGCAACAGTAACCAATCTCAGGATTGAACCAAGACCCTGGAGCTGTGAGGCAGCCACATGACCCACTACGCCACTATGCTACCCATGTGAAAGCATTTGTGGCCATTATAACTCTTTCTGTTTCTGATTCTGATCAATCAGTGGTTATGATATAATGTGTGCACAGATGGTACTTTTCAGGCTTTAATTGTGGTTTTGAGTGAATACATTTGTGGCCATGTGTTGGCAAATTTTCTCCTTCTTCTAAAGAAAACATGCCTGAAGTTTAGAACTGACAAGGCGTCCATGCTCCACTGGGTACAGCCCAATGAAAAGTACCATGTAAGCCTAGGTAGAGGTCAACATTTAATTGTAAGGAGTGTTGAATTGTTAAGGTGGCATTAAATATTCTGTCCTTGAGAGACGTTTTCTTTCCCAATGCCATCCCCTCCAAGCCTGTGATAAAGGGAAAACAAAAAATATATATTTTATAGAGACAATTCCTATTCTTAATGAATTCCTAATGTCTTTGCCATACATTTAATAGTGACCTCATTATACATTTTGAGAGTTTTACAGCCCATAGTGTGTTTCAGACTGTTTTAGATTTACAATTAAGAGAAAATGTAATGTAAAAGTTTAAAATTCAGAAACTTGCATAACTAGAGCATGCCTCTAGCGAACTCCACCCTGTCCATGCAAATCCCGTGTAACAGAGTAGCACTGAAGTCTGTACTTCCATCTGAATACTGATGTGCACATTTCCAGCATTAAATCTTCACTTCTTATTTGCTCTGAATATAGTCTGCACATACCAAACTACAAGCCAACAGTCTCTTTCAGAATTCAGTATAAACAATACTATTAGCATTCTTAGCAAATAATGGTGCAGACCCTTTCAACATACACTCTTGGAGGAAATTTTTTTTTAAAGGTCCTTTAAGGTTTATAGCTTTCCAGAATGGAATTTCTTCTGTTAGGGGAAACTTGATGTTGTAGGGTTCTTTATAGACTTATTAAGAGTTCATACACAATGACAATTAAAAGACGGAAAAATGATCCTTCATAAACGTTCACAGGGTTCACCAGATAATTAAGGGATCTTAGCTTTACAAAAGATTTTTACTTGGAGCATTTTTTTAAATCAGGGAAACATTCTGATGTAGGGAAACATTTAGAACCTTTAAGGGTTTCACCAGAGGCACACATGGAGAGCCCTAGGCGTTTGGTGGCTAGCACACATTTCACTACATGTGTACCTCTAAGAACCAAAGATAAATCAAGCATTAGTGCAACCGTTACAAAGTACTTGCTCAGTGAGGTGAATATATTGAGTGAATTACTTGAATAGTGAAAGAAAATCAAGCAATGATGGAAACCAAAACAATCCTTATCATAAATATTGTCAAATGAACAAAGTATGCTATGGTATTTTAAAGCCCTCCACACCTATTAAAACATCACATTATATCGTGAGTCATTTCTTCAATTATCTGCTTGGTAGAAAATGAGGAATGCATAACCTGAACCAGCTTAAGGAAAAAAACTATTGTTCTCCTGTGAGGAGAAGCGGTTATTCACTGAAACCAGTATCTTTTGAAGACAGACAGACACATACGCTATAATCATTAGAGAAGGGAAGTAAGGAGAGTGAGACGGACACGTCACATAGCACATCTCCCTGACGGGACTATGGGCGGGTGATAAGGTGAAGTTATCTCCTGCACACATACGAATGATTCGAAAGCCAGACAGCGACAGAACACAGGAGGGAAAAAAGACATTTAAAAGTGACTGTTCTGCACAATATGTTTTCAGAGCAATATTTTAAAGATTATCGATTAATTTCTTTTTTTTTTCTGTTTTGTGTGCAGATTTTCGTGTCAGTTGTATTTCCTCTATAAATCTTCCATCCCTAGACTGAACATGGTTGAACCTGGGGAGCAAAATATTATAAAGATGATAAATTCTGGACTGGGATGGTTTTATTTTTATTACACTTCACAGTCTGCTGTACAATTTCCACAGTTTCTCTTCTACAAAATAGTTTTTGTGACCAGGTTTTTACTGTTATAGCAGATACGTATGCTGTAAATCTCACCATAATCAAATGTGCAAAATCAAACAACACAAAGTAATAAGGCCATATGTTGCTTCATCCAATTGCATTGTTTAGTCCAGAATAAGCAATAAAATACAATTTAGGAGAGCATGTGTAGCCAAGCCAAAAAATATAAGAAAGCTTTAACATTAGACAGCCTTTGTTGTTATAAGCTCCAGCTGATTTTGGGAAAATCTATCTTGAAAAGCAAATAATTTCTGCTGTCTAATGGCTTTGAACAAATCCTAGTGGGATGCCTGTCTGAAAAAAATGTGGTGGTCGAGTCTACTGTTACACAGTTTGTGAACAGCATTGTTTCTCAGCTGGCTGATTTACAGTAAATGTATTCATTTTAAAAGAAATTTAAGATTTAAACTTTTTGTATCCATTGCTTTGGATAGAAAGAGATCAAGAGGCCAGGTGGAATAAAATAAATAACTAAACATCAAATACATTTTTGCCCTCATTTGACTTCTGTTTTTTTCCTCTGCATATCTCTATTTTTGCTCTTGTTTTTGCAGCTCTCTATGTATTTTTAAGGATCCCATCCTGATAATAGCTTCTGCCCGGGTAAACGGCACTTTACAAAACTACAGCATTCAGGAAGTCCTGAGCTTGAATCAATTTGGACGGAGTGAGGCGTAAAGGTGAACTTGATCTAAGTGAACATTGCCCAGGGAATTTACAAGCCTCAGTCCCTTAGTCAGTAATGCAGAAGAGCTGCTTATTACTATGCCAGCAGTCATATCATATTTTAACCTCGCTACTTTCTTACTGTTGCTTGGCGCACAAAATAGCTGTCCACTGACATGTGCTAAAGTTTTAGTGATAAATGTTTCATCTTTCTGCCTGCTAAGAAGTTCTTGTTAGTAATATTGAGAAAACATCTGTTTTCTCTCACTGTGTGTGTGTGTGTGCGTGTGTGTGTGTGTGTGTGTGTGTCTGTCTGTGTCATTCCTTGGCATGAAGACTAAGCTACAAGTGAGTGTCATAGAGAAGGATATACAATTTGCCAACAATTCAGTTCATCTTTTCCTTATCACACACACACTCTATGTGCTTAGAACTACATCTCCAAAAATAGTTGGTGAGGATTCAGTGAGACATCATATAATCCAAACCTTCCAATCCAAACCTTTTATACTTGGGTTATATTTATACAATATACTGTATAGTCTTTCTAAAAAGTACATCACAATTGTGAGTGCTGGTATTTATGAAGGTGCATAAAAAATGATCTGCACGCTGAATGTAGGATTTATTTGAATAAACTTTTAGAAAAGACAAATACATCATTTTGCGACATTACTGTATCTCTCTGCTTTTCAATACACTTTATCCATCTGTCAACAACTTTTGGTCTTCCCTATCCTCCCTCAACCTTTCATATTTTAGGCTGAGCTGTGAGCCACGAATCTACCGATGTCTTCAGTTCTGCATTAGAAGTGAATCTTCGTTCGTCTTGGTAGGGCTGATTTCATGGGACCAAACAGGTGAAAGTCCGATGGAGCAAGATCAGAACAATACAGAGAATGCTTTAACACTTCAAAAGCAATTTTTGCAAAGTGTCGACAGTGTGGGCAGAATAAGCATCTCACTGTAATGAGCGATGTGGATTGTTTAACTTTTCCCTTATAATGTTCCAATACTGGCCCTTGAGAAGCCCAGGAAACTGTAATCATCAATTCTCCTGCTGACGGATGACTTTTGAACTTTTTTTCTTGGTCGGCGATTGAGGATGTTTCCGGTCCATATTCTGGCGTTTACTCTCAGCCTCATAAATTAGTTATGAATCCAGGTTTCGTCACCAGTCATTATTCTATTTAAGGCACTTTCACCTTATTTGGCATATTGATCCAAATTTTGTTCTCAGATATTCAAACTCCTCTGTTTATTCTCTGAATTGTTTCGGTACCCATCTTGCACCAATGGCACCAGGTACACCCGCACACCACAAAAAAAAAACAATCACTGCTCTTCTTTGGTGCAATCACAAGTGGGGCATCCAGTTTTGCTTTGCAGTTACAAATAAACTGATGTAACACAGTCGCAGCCAACAGAAGTTTTAATGTAACTCAAGTGCAGATCATTTTTGACTCAGCCTCGTATTATCACTTGATGGTAAATAAAATAATTCCAAGCTGTACTGTGAATACTGTATACACACAAACCTAAAAAGAAAAATGACAATCCTTTTATGAAAAAATGGCCAGAATCTGCATCTTATTATATATATATGACCGATGATTGTAAGGATCAAGATCAGTTTTAAAGTTGGTGTCAAAATGTATTATTAGGCAGCCATGCTGAACCAATTACTTTGTTTAACTTTGTAGGAGGAGGTGACATGGAAGAAGCGATACTGTATGTGTTCATATCAAGCTCTTTTCCTTTGTCATGTCATGTAGATAAGTGTAGAGAGGACACAGAAGCGCTTTCACGCGAATCAGAAGCTTTGAAGAGCCTCTAATCTTTGAAGGAGACAGATGATATGCACTTCGTCACACACAGAACGTGTGGACTTTTTAACCTCGGGTGCTTATGTGATGTCACGTGATTTTGAAGAAATTGTGTGTGCTAGCAATCAATCATGTCTACAAAATAATGTCCAAGAAAGTAAATTTGAAATACAGCACCAAGTCACCTTTCCTCTTGCTCGCTTTTTAAATTGAGTTTTCTGTTGTAAGAGTAAAACTAGCTGCACAGTTTATTATAACCCAAAAAAAAACAACAAGTCAGGACAGTAGGTAGACTGGCTACTCTCCAAGGTGTTAACGAGTGTGTGAGTGAGTGTGAACATGGTATGCTGCAATGAAATAGCCTTCTATCCTGGGTGTATTCATACAGTACCTTGCGCACAGCGTAATGATCTCATGATCTACCATCATTACTGAACATGATAAAGTAGTTCCTGAAGTTAAATGAACAAACTTGATTCAATATGTCTTGTCTGGTTTTCTTAAAAGCTGGCACCTTTTTGGTTTTTTGATAGAATGCAGAAATATAGATATGTTGATGTACTTTATATTGATGCTTATTGAACTTTTTTTTTTTTTTCTATTCTGGTACACATTTATTTGTAATAATCATGAAGAAATGTTCTCTCTTTTTTCCCCCTATTGCTCTATCATGTTTTTTTTTTTGTCTGTGAAATATTTGCTCAAGGATGTCGGTCCTTGGAGAGGCGTCTCTTCAGAGAGGTGTTACAAAATAACTGCTGTAGCTTTGAATTGCAAGCTTGCTTGGATCATCGACCATTTCCCACTTGGTCTGTGCTCTAATGTGGCAAAATAAAAAAAAAGCATACTGTGGCTGATAATGGTAGGAATTCTTCAAACCCCTAAGATAACTGTTTTTGGTTTGTGTTGTACAGTGTTTAGTCTGAAGGAGATACTTAATTGCTAAATAAGGGCTGAACCCAGAACATCTTAATTTTTTGTTTAGAGGAAGATACTTTTTCATTGGTAGCTGAAACCAGCCAAATCTAGCTTGAATGAGTCAGAAGATAATGAGAGACGTCAGCACGCACACACACAAAAAATGAATGAGTGTGAATATGATTAATAAGAATAAGAAAATATTACTGTATACACACAGGGTGAAAGTACACTCTCTGGATTCTCTACACTGAATTAATCACATAGCTCGAACACTGAATGGTTTGGCCTGTGTTTGCTGGCATACAGAAAACTGAAATAGTTATATTATCCCAACCATTCTTTGAGGATGTTGTAAATTGTTTAAAATGTTTTCTATGTTGTATGCATTTCTTATAACTGAAACACTAACACTTAAATGCTTAAGTATTGGATGAAGTATTTTAGAGTTATATTTTCGGTTTAAAAAGACTGTCCAATCAGCAGGAAAGCCTTTCTCTTGTAAGTTTAAACAAAGCCTTTGTTTTTATTACAGCACACAAGGGGACACGCAGTAAGGTCAGTACTGTGTCAGGTTTTACAACACAACTGCCAAGCATCAAGAAGTACAACAAAGTCAACATACAGACTAATGCAGTTAAGCCTGATTTTGAGTATTACTATATACGTACACTCTCACACACACACACACACACACACACACACACACACACACACACACACACACACACACACACACACACAC
>JAQQZT010000001.1:21785644-21797040 GCA_030068275.1 Clarias platycephalus
GTACACCCTGGACAGGGTGCCAATCCATCGCAGGGCACACACACATACGCACATTCACACACTCATTCACACACTACAGTCAATTTGGGAACGACAATTAGCCTAACCTGCATATCTTTGGACTGTGGGAGGATAAATTACTATTAATACAATATAAAGACTACAGTATGTATCTCGCGGTCTAGTTCGGTATACACATGAGTAAGACTGCTGACTTGACAGTTTTCCAAAAGGTGATTGTTGACACCCTCCACAGTGGAGGCGAAGCTACAGAGGCTGTTGTATTGCAACATATTCATGGAAAGTTGACCAAAAGAGAAGGGTGTGGTAAGAGAGCGTGCACAAGATGTAGGGATGACTCAAGGCTTAAGAAGATTGTTAACCAAAGATGATTCAAGACCTTGGGAGAGCTTCACAATGAGTGTGGCTGGAGTCAGTGCTTTAAGAGCCACCATGCACAGACATCCTTGGGAAATAGGCTACAACTGTTGCATTCATCGTATCAGGCTACTCCAAAACAAGAGCAAGAACAAGAGCAAGGTTCAGAAGTGTCTGGGCTAATAAAAAAGATCTTTTTAGATGAAAGTAAAATTTCTATTTCATTTGGAAATCAAGTTACAGATCTTGATGTGCACTGTGAAGTTTCCACATTTGGAGAAGATTTGGACAGTCATCTATGACAAATAGTCATATACTGACAAACTTTATATAGATGCTGATTTCCTTTTCCAGCAGGGCTTAGCACCTGTCCTCAGTGCCAAAACTACCACTAACTGGTTTGCTGACCATGGTATTATTGTGCTTGATAGCCCAGCCAAACTCCTTCAAAGGTCCTGAACCTTATAAAAGAATTTATTTGGTATTGTCAAGTGGAAGATGATAAACACCCAACTCAACAAATACAGATGAGCTGAAGGCTACTGTAAAAGCAAGCTGGTCTTCAGTAATGCCTTAGCATTTCATGCTGTGCCTCATTGATGCAGTGATTTCTGCTAAGGGAGCCCTGCCAAAGTTCTAAGTGCATGAACTAACATACCGTTTTAGAATTTCTGTAGTGTAAATCCTGTAAATTCTAATTTTTGAGATATTGGAATATTGATTCGGATTTTCTTCTAAATTTAACACAAAAAAAGGCTTGAAGTATTTTATGTGACGTGTAATTCATCTATAATATCACTTTTACAATCACTCCCATTGTATATGTTTAAGGTGGCTTAGCGGTTATCACTTTCGCCTTGCACCTCCAGGGTCTGGGTTTGATTCCCACCTTGCAGGTCTGTGTGCATGGAGTTTGCATGTTCACCTTGTGCTTGGTGGGTTTTCTTTGGGGTACTACGGTTTCCTCCAAAAGTACAAAAACATGCAGATTAGGCCTACTGGCATTCCCAAATTTCCTGTAGTATATAAATGGGAATAAATACAACGGCAATCACCATCACCCTTTGCGGTCCCTAGTTGGACTACAGAGGTTTCTAGATGGATGGATGGAGATGTTTAAGTGTTCAAAAACTAATGGAGCCAGAACTTGGAAATTGTAAGTAGAAGCAAGAAGGAAAGAAAGCAAGAAGTGATTGGAAGTGGTCAGTGAAAGAGTAAAGTCAAGCTGCACAGTCTCTCATGTGAAATTAAAGTGAATAATAGCCCAGTAATGCATCAGTGATGAAAGCAAGAGAAGGGGAGTAATTGAGAGAGAGAGAGAGAGAGAGAGAGAGAGAGAGAGAGAGAGAGAGAAAATAAAATAAATAAATAAATAAATAAAGGGGACCTCCAAAGTCATCTCAGATATGAAGAATGGCTTCTGGAGACACTGTTGTCAGTGCAAAAGGGGCAGTGCAGTAATGATTTAAAAATTATCATATTACATGAGTAATTGGTATTGAAATTAATAAAGCATTTACTTTTTTATTTTTTTATTTTTTTTTACCAGAAATCCATGAAGTCGTATGCCAGTGCTACCTCAGAACACAAAAACTCAGAAGTGTGTCAGAGCTGCAACAGCAAAGAGAGACATAACAAGTGTCAGTGCCTTCACAAGAAAGTAGCAAAACATTTCCCTCACAGAGCCTGCAGAGCCTTTTGAGAAGAATCTACACCACAATCAATCTCTCACACTTCACTTTCCGTTTGCCAATTTCTCTCACTAAGCATGGTTATTACTGTCACAGTAAGTGGCCTTAGTATAAAACAGTTATAACTGACATTCTGTCTTGGAACCCTATAATTCTCACATCACAAGGGCATGGCGAGTCTTTGCCATCAGTCAGCACACATCAGATTGCCATTTTGGGAGTAAAAAATAGTTTAACTGCAGGATTAGAACTTAATCTGAGTCTCCCTAGTCATTTCATTCCATAAATATTATTAAAATGTATTAAATAGTTCAATTTCTATGCCAATCTGTGACCACTGACTTTTATAGCAAAAATAAATAAGTAAATGTATGCAACATTTTGCTTAGTTAACTTTTTGTTTTTGTTTTAAATAATTATGAAAGTAGTATATGCATTTGTTGGTAGAAATGGTTTAAAGATCCAGGTGAATCGACTGAGCACACATAATGGACATGTGTTTCTAGTTTTTGGTTTTGCTTTTGTCTCTTATGTCTGGTTCGAGTATTACCTAGGAGGAAAATGGAATGCCTTAAAAGGAAATTCAAAAAGAATAATAGCATAACCATTGGAACATAACTCAAGAAACTTCTTGTTTGTTTGTTGTTTTTGTTTGTTTATTTGGCCATATCAACCTGCTGTAAATTTAAAATTCTATAAAAATAAAAAAAAATGTTTAAATAAACTTCATTATATCTAAGATGGTCCCAACTAATTCATACAAATTTGCAACTATGAAGCATGTCTGATTTGTCATCTTTTTTTGTAAGACAATTCCAATATTGAATTTGTATGTGTCCCTTTTTAAGTGTTCTAATATTACAGTATGTTGCTTTACATTTACTGACTCCAAAGCTGATGATAAATGGAAGTTCACTAAGACAAATCAGCAACATCTGGCAAAATGACACTTCTGATGCTGGCTTTCAGGCAAAAATGGAGGCTATAGCAACACCTGTGCAAATATTCAGAAATTAGCTTAAATATTTTAATAACTAGAAGGAGAATTTAGTGCCCCTTAGCAAATTACTACACGGGCATTCATGTATAAATGTGTTTAGAAAAGAGAGAGAGATAGAGAGAGACAGTTAGTGACAGCTAGTGTTACCATATTATTTATTTTTCTCTTAACACTATTTGACATCTGGCACTCTTAGTAAATGAAACTAGACAGAGCATTAAAATCAAATCTGTTCTGTTTTTGGATGCCTAGCATGTGTCTTTACTGCAGCTTTCACTGGAATAATATGATTCTCTTGGCCTATTTTATGGATGCGTTTCCCACAGCTGTCAAAAAAAGACAGATTAAAATATAGTTGCTGTTGGCAAGCTATGAACTATGCTTACAAAAATATTATAAAGCTTAAATTAAACGACAAATGTTAGAAAAACTGCTTGCTAATTCACAAATACAACATGTTATGAGTTTGTTATAAAACTTAATGTAAAGGTATATTTTTTAATACACTGTCTGGCCAAAAAAAAAAAAAAAAGCTTTAGATGGTTCAAATTATTGCCCTACAATAGATCTGGTAAAGACAACAAATAAAGAAATTTGAAATTTCAACTCATTACTAAACCTGAAAGGTCTGTGCTGAACTGTCAACTCTGTCGAAGAAATCGACAGAAGAAAAAAAGAAAAAAAAAGAATCACAAATGGAGATCACTTAAACACTTGGGGACGATGCATCACAAAAGGAATTGAGAATAGACCTCATACCTTAATAGTACTTAATAGTGAAAGTAGGAACAAACATTACACAAACAACGCCCAGCATTGGGACTAAACAGCTGTGTGGCCACTACTACTGTGCTAAGTACTTATTAATGAGACTTATCAAAAAAAAGCTTTAACTTGCTAGGCAGCATAAAGATTGGAGGAATAGAAAAATGTCATCTGATTTAAAGAGTTCAGAATAACCCTATTCCAGAGCAATGAGTGCATCGGGGTACGAAGGTAAACGTATGAAGCGATGCACCCATCAAGCACAGTGCCCACTTTACAAGCCTTTGGAGACAGTGCTATAATCTGGGGTTGCTTCAGTTGGTCAGGTCTAGGCTCAGCAAAGTTATGTGGCAATAAAATGAAGTCAGCCTGCTATCTAAATGTCGTAAATGACCAGGCCATCACATCAATGGATTTTACCTTCCCTGAGGGCACAGGCATATTCCAGGACTCCATACGGTGAGAGTGTGGTGAAGCAGCAACATCTACATCTTGCAACATCTTTGCAATAATTATTGCAAAGGTAGTAGAATGAATTTTTTTTCCGCTCCAGGCAGTGTATTTTGTATTGTAGTGTATTGTTAATTTGCTATCAGCTGGTAAGGGAATATGTTTTATGTCTTATTGTGTTATGACCTTTGCCATTCTTGCATCCTTTCTTTTTGACCTATGCACACTAAGGTTGTAACATAATGCATCTGTCTTTATTTTGTATTTATCAATTACTAGAAAACTTGCATTATCGCTGTAGCAGTGTACTTGTTACAGTACATCGAGCATGTGTGGTACACTCTGAGGATATTCTCTTCCTGGCTTGATTGATTAGCCCTTTCCTGGCACTGATTATTACACTCTCTATTTTTAGGGCTCATTAGAATTCCTATTGCTAGCCTCACTGGGAAAAAAGTAAATAAAATGAAATATAAATACATCAAATATATTATGATAGATTAAAGAATTATTTGTTAGAGGTTGAAACATTATCAATCTATTTCTGGAAATTTTTATTAATGTCAAGGTTTAGATTTATTTTATTTTTATGGCACATAAAAAATTGTTTTTAAAAATATGGTTTTGCTTTGTCTAGAAATAAATGCTTATCTAGCCAAGCTACCAATAAAACAAAACTTACAGAACAAGTAAGTAAGTTTTTTCTTTGCTTATGATATGTTCAGTGGATAAGAAGGCATGAGTCTCTCTCTCTCTCTCTCTCTCTCTCTCTCTCTCTCTCTCTCTCTCTCTCTCACACACACACACTCTCTCTCATACTCTCACTGTCTGCATAATTAACCCTAATCAGGATATGAAGCAATTAGATCTGTGAATGAATGAATGAAATAATGAATGAATGAACAAATGATGATTCAATTCCTAGACATGCTACAGATTATTACATTATTACAGTGTTATTCTTTATATCTGCTTCTGTTTTGTTTTTTTCACCAGGATTCCACACCGTCTTTGTCCTTTGTATGTGGAATTACAGCCTTCAAGGGTCAGAACATAGATCCTGCCTTCTATATCCTTCTTCTTAATTACAGATTCCAATAGAGTTTTGACGCTCACTCTAATGCTTTTCAAAACCCGTGAGTATTCAGAAAAGTCTTCGGAAGCCTTTTTTTTTTTTACAAGTATATAATGAGATTGTACTCCACCTTGTGGTAATATCACAATGTCTTGACTCTATGAATAAAGATAATCCACCACAACTGATGCTGTTAAATAGGTCATTGATTAAATGAAACATTTATGTAAACGAATATCATGGTTTATTTAACAGCATATGTAACAGGTTTTGAAATTATTAAATAAAAAAAGATCTTTAAATCTACAGGGGAAAAGTTAAAAGCCTTGTAGAATTACACCAGCTACCTGATGGCATTCAGAAGCGATTGTCTTTCATTCTTACTAGCAATATAGTCTTACAGGAGCTATAGTGATATTTATAGTGATGTTTTCTCTGTGAAACATCACAGAGATATATTCTCATTTTCTTCTTTCTATGTCAGCTTTTTATACTCTTAGGAGGTTATAATAAAGCTCCTGTGTTCTATAAATGTGGTCAAAACAATATTCTACAATTTCTATAACCAATTTGATACTGAGTATTATTACATTAACCACTGGGGAGGGTTTTAAAATTGTACCGATTCCCACTTGATGTTTATTAGAATTTTCTATCCTGAAAATAAATGTCCTCGTTTGATCCTTCTATTTTTGCAGAACAATGCGCAAGCTCATATCGCATACTGCACAATTGTACATTACAGAAACTCGGCTGGGAGTTATTGGCACGTCCCTCATACAGTCCTGACCTCTCTCTCCAAGTGATTTTCTCTTGTTTGGGTTATTAAAGGAGTTCCTGGGAGGCCCTTGTTTCAGATGTGAATCATGGCTCTGCAGTGAGAAAACTTTCTATTTGGATGATATCCGCACACTAGTGAAAATCTGGGATAAGTTTATTAGTGTTGCAGGGGACTAGATAGAGAAATTAAAAGTAGTTTTTAACACTCTTCGTCTATAACGCGGTATTCAGGATCGGAGGGAGCCTGAAGTCTATCCCAGGAGACTTAGGGCATGAGGCGGGGTACACCCTAGACAGGGTGCCAATCCATCACAAGGCACACACACTCACTCAGACACTCATTCACACAGTATGGGCAATTTAAGGAACACCAAGTAGACAAAACCCACCAAGCACGGGGAGAACATGCAAACTCCATGCACACAGAAACGGGAGTCGAACCTGGACCCTGCAGGTGCAAGGCAACAGTGCTAACCACTACACCACCGCGCCGCCACACTGAACAATGAAAAGGTCCAGTTTGACTTGAACGTCTCTAGTAGTTAAACTTGGCTAAAAGAACAGAAGAAAATCTCTCGTAATCAACTCAAGCGCACAAACGTAAAGACCACCTGGCTTTCATTATACAGTTTCTTAAGGACTCTCATTAATATTCAACACTACAACACGTAGGTGGATAAAAATCACTTGTTAAAGGCGAGAGCTGAAAGAAAAACACCTGCTGTTCTGTCCAAACATCAGGCAATTCAGTCAAATGCAAACAAAGACAAATAGGTATTCTTGAGATTGAAATCATCTTTTTAAATAAGAATCATAAAATGCTTCTTTAAAAAGAGAACTGCTAGGACTCAGTGCTGATCAGTCTACAAGTCAATATTAACTAAAGCACGCTGAATGAAATGAAATGAAATTGCTCATTCATTAAAAAAAAAAAGAAAAAAAAAAAGGAAAAGTAATCCACACCGATACTGGTTGTGTGTGTGAAAATAATGACTCAATATGCTTCTACAAACAACAAAGACACTCATCTTATCCTTCTGGAATAACTACTCATTTATTGGCTCATTAACCTCAAACAAGTATAATAGACTCTGTATGGATTTGTGCGCTCTTAGTGTACAATTAAACGAAAACAATCCATAATGATGCAAAGAGAGCAGTATTTCCATGATCACTGCTCTATACAGGTTCATTGCTTAGTGTTTACCAGGTGTGCATAAAACCTGCTAGTTTTCCTGGTGACATATAATTCAACACAAGAGGAAAAGAGACAAAGTCAACGTCAGCTGAATCTTTTGTCTAAGCTGCTTTTGATATGCAAATGCTGCTGATACTTAGGATTCGTCCAGCACAAAGAACAACTGTTTCAGTACCTGACCGCATTAGTGTAGTCTTGATATTTTAATCCCCTAGACAGCGAAGATATAAATTAGATTTTTATTTATTTTTATTTCATGCCTGTCAATGGGGTGCAGTGTGATGGGGATGGCTGCTGTGTATTGATTTTCTTTTAACAACTTTGTCCACTGTGATAAAGCTCAAATAATTGTTGCCTGGACAGAAAATAATCAAACCTAATATACTAATGATACAAGAAATTTGTGTGTGTGTGTGTGTGTGTGTGTGTGTGTGTGTGTGTGTGTGTGTGTGTGTGTGTGTGTGTGTGTGTGTAGCCACACACAATGTGCACTTCTTAGTTTAGTAATAATTGATCTCTTAATCAATAGCCCGTGTCTTTTTATCCTTTAGGTCAGTTTTAGCAGCATATACATACAGTATAGTACACAATACAGACACATATACAGTACATAAATCCATTGTGCATTAAGTCCTTTGCAATAATCATGGAAAATAGTGAATGAATTTTTCAATTTTAATAGTCAGAAAAAAGACCCACCTTGTTGGATCCAGATAAGTGTGTTTGTATGAGGGAAGAAAAGGAAATATGCAGGATGCCTGTGCTGCGATTTCTCTCTCAGGATGCTGGAGACTGGAGACAGCTGAGCTATCCTCTCTTCTCTGCTGCTTCTGCGCATCTAAACAGACGATCATCTTCTGCTGCATCCCTCTCACTCTAACATTCTTACACACACACACACACACACACACACACACACACACACACACACACACACACACACACACACACACACACACACTGCCCCCATCCTGGCAATCCAATTTCTTTCCCTGTTCAAAGGAATCAGATTTTCTGTCATTGAGTTCCATTGCCCGCTCTTTCTTTCATTTGCACATTTCTTTTTCACTATTGCCATGAGAACCTTTCACTGACATGATCACAAATGTGGATAATTGACAACCTCTAACTTCAAATTTGCAGTTTTCTTGTGTGTGTGTGTGCCAAACCCAGCACACACTTAACTGGAATTTAAGATGAGTTGAAGCATCCAGATTTGAGCAGAGAAATCGACTAACTGTACTGGACACTGGCGCTCTACGATAGATTTGAACAGCTCTGGACAAGGAGAATGGCCCAAAACTGAACTAAAATGCTGGACATATACTATATGGCCAAAACTTTAAGGACACCTGACAATCACAAACATATGTGGTTCTTCCTCAAACTGTGGCCACAAAGTTAGAAGCACACAAATTTACACAAATTTCGTTGTATGCTGTAGCATTATAACTTCACTTCACTGGAACCAAGGAGCTTAACCTTGGTCCAGCATGGCAAAGTCCCTATGCACACAGCAAGTCAATCCAGTATTCCAGGGTAGGCGTGAAATAACTGTGTTGTGAAATAAGTGTCCTGCACAGAGCCCTGACCTCATACCCACTAAACACCTTTAGAATAAACTAAAATACTGACTGCATCCTGCATCTCTGTGATCAACATCAGTGCCTGATCATGCTAATACTCTTGTCACTAAAGGAACATGGCAACGCCCCAAAATCTAGTGAAAAGCCTTTCCAGAAGAGTGGAACAGCAAAGGAGGAATACATGTGAACCTCCCCATCTGACAAGCTCCAATCCTCTTTCCTTCTCCCGCTTCTTAATTCCTTCTCAGTAACATTTAACATCTGCTCTCCCACACAAGGGAGATACTGATATCACTAATATCCTACTTCATACCCCAGATCATTACCTGGCATCCTTCAGCTTCACCCTTTCTATCCTGCCTAAAACCAACCACCAAATGTCTTGTCTACTAACAGAAGCCTCCACTCTATCTTCCCTTCCTTTGTGTCTTCCTGTACACTATTATTCCAATAGAAGAGAATTAAGAACTGCAGGGAGAAAGTGGAAGTAATCGCAGCTTGATACAGATCTGGTCTCTAACTATGTTCCCCTGCCTACATTCTCATGTGAAGCGACTCCTGCTAAAACTGCCCTCTACTGGGAAAAGTGAAAGTTTTTGCACATGATCCTTGCAAGCTCTGCAACATCTCTTCTTTGTTGGTCAACCAAATGGTTCTTCTTGCTCTGTCCTCTGTAGATGAGGTTTTGCCATCTTTAGCAATACTCTAAGGTTGCACACTCCAATGCCACCATCTGTCCTTTGGATCCAATCCCTTCCACAATGCTTAAAACCATTTCACAAGACTTCTTTCCCTTCATCACAACAATTATCAACTTTTCCATATCATATGGTCATGTTGCTGACCATTTAAGAAGGCAATAGTTACTCCCATACACAAGATCATGTAACTATCGGTCGATATCGCTTGTCTCTTTTGTCTTTTAAATTCTTCAATGCAGTATATACAATCAAATGTATCTTTATCTCTTGCAGAACAACTTCAATGACGCTAACCAATCTGGATTCAAAGTGGCACATACCATAGAAACTACTGTACCATTCTGTCTGTCACTGAGAAACTGTGCTTGATCAGCTAAACTGTCTTCTGTCATCTTCCCTCTGGGTATCTCAGCAGCATTTGACATGGTAAACCACAAGATTCTCTTGCAAGAATCTGTGGCACATCATGGCAATGCCTTACTTTCAATTGTACCTGGAAGGTCGGTGGTATGAGGTAGTGCCAGTACTTGGTCCTCTTCTGTTCTTACTCTATACCGATCTCTTGGTGACGACATATCCTCACACAGCTTTTCCTACCATTGTTATGCAGATGACACTCAGCTCATTCTTTCCTTTTAAGTTTCAGACATTGATGCTTCCACTCAGACCTCAGCATGTTTGTCTGAAATCTCATCCTAGACAGCAGCTCATCAACTGAAGTTTTGTTGTTGTTTCATGTGGTGATTCATCCCCCTGTCAGGACCTTACAATCTTTCTGGATAAAACTCAGATCACACCTTCAATCCCTGCCCGCAACCTTGGGTAACTCTGTACAATCAACTGTCCTTTTCCCCTCACCTTGATAGCCTTACACACTCTTGTGAATTTCTTTTTTATAACATCCATTTCTCTCCACACAGGTCACTCAAGTGGTTGTTCAGTCCCTTATTGTTTCAAGACTGGACTATTGCAACTCATTCTTGCCAGGTCTGCCTCTGTGCGCCATTCGTCCTCTACAGCTAATCCAGAGTGCGGTCGCATGACTTGTTTGTGGAAGAACTGATATGTTCTTCCACATCACACCACTTCACACCCTCCACTGGCTTCCTGCCCATATCAAATTCAAAACACTTGCCTACAAGGCCGAAAATGGCCCAGGACCCACATTACCTCAAGGCACTTATCATGTTCCCATTGATCCTTCAGCACTGGTCAACTGGTCCCACCATCTCTCAGAGATCGAATAAGACATGCATCTAGACTGTTTTCTCTTCTGGAAATTAAGAGGTGCAATGAACTTTAGACGTCCGTACAGCCCGGTCACTGGCCACCTTTAAGCGACATCTAAAGAGCTATCTGTTTAGTAAGTATTTGGGATCAAACAACCGCCATTCCTCCCCCACCCCATGTACTGGTGGTATTTCTACTGTAGTTAGTAACCTAGACCAGTGTATATATTTAATGCCTTATATAAGTCACTCTGGATAGGCTTCACCCAAATGCTGTAAATGTAAACATATGGAGTGGAATATTCAACAAGCAGATCTAGATGTCATGGTCAGATGTCCACATACTTTTCTGTACAGTCTATACAGTATACCTAAAAAAAAGTTTTTGAATACTTTTTTTCCTGCATATTTGAAAAAAAAAAAAAAAAGTGTTGCTGTGTCATACAATCAGGCTGCCCACACAGTACATGCACAAACACACACACACACACACACACACACACACACACACACACACACACACACACACACACACACACACAC
>JAQQZT010000001.1:21819413-21837011 GCA_030068275.1 Clarias platycephalus
GATAGATAGATAGATAGATAGATAGATAGATAGATAGATAGATAGATAGATAGATAGATAGATAGATAGATACTATATCCAAGAACACTTGTACATCTTACATACAGTCAGTAGACATAGGGTAATTAAATACTGTAAAATAGAACTTAACCCACCTATTATTATTTATTATTACAAAAATAATTTAATTGTATGTTTTATTTCCATGTTGTATTAATCTCCCCAGCAGACTTTTAAATTCATTCTTAGACTTTTACCTACTGAACTAGCTAGCATGAGGATGTATTTTTCAAGTTACTTATAAAAGGCATGTAGTAAATGTGAACTCTATCAGGTTATTTTAGTGTGTAAGTGATTTGATTTTTATGCTGTCTGAAAGAAAATTCTGCATTCCTCTGATTTACATAATCTGGTTAGCGTGTATAACTAAGTAAAATCTGGAATAAATGAAAACTAATAATTGATTTCATATCTGAAATATGAGTAGAAAACACTCTGCATGGTGTATGTCAGCAGTAGAGAGCAGCAGTGCACCGCATTGTTTTTTCCAACCACGGCAGCTTAGTGATGCTGGGGTTTAAACACACAATCTTGTGATCTGTGACTCAAATCGTTAGCCACTGAGTGACCACAACCTCACTGCACCTAGCTTGCATTGATTCACCACTTCTACCACTGAACTGCCTCCAGTAAAAGGCTGCATTGAATCAATGCATGTTAGTTTAGTTTGTTGTGGTTAAGCTTTCAAGTCACAGACACTGTAGGAGTGTTTAAATCCCAGCACCATCAGACTGCCTTGGTGGGTCCTTGAGTAAGATCCTTCAGCTCAGTTGTACCCTGCATCACAAAAAAAAAAAAAAAAAAAAAAGAGCCAATGTGTTGAGTTGGTAGTTAATTTAAATAATGTAAGATATTATAATTCTTTGTTGTGTACTGTATGTGTTTTACAGTTATTTGCTCTAAATATTAGAGTACTTTATTGGCAACCAAGGTTGATAATTTCTTTTACTGTGATATTTTATCTTGTGATAAATTTTGAATGGTCCTACCATGCTTCTAAAATGGGAATAAATATTAACTAACAGCGCCCCCTGGAGGAATGGCGGCGCTTTGAGAACGCAGCATCATTATACTGTATATCATAGATAGATAGATAGATAGATAGACAGACAAAAGTATTTACTTAACATTTACCTATTGAGTAACAATTTTTAATCCATATTGATATTTTAACTTGTGATAAATTTATATAATAATGGATAATGGTCCTACCATGCTTCTAAAATGGGAATAAATACAATGGTAATTTTCATTGGACTCCACACTCCCTAGTTGGACTGCACTTCAAACCCCACCACCATCAAGTTGCCACTGTTGGGCCCTTAAACAAACCTGAATAAGTTGGCAAAACTAAAAAAAAATTGAGGTAAACCACCAGGGCCCTGTTACAAATCAAATAAGTAATTGTCTTTATTTTTCTTCAGTTAAATCTGAAAGTACAAAATCTATGAATATTAATACTAAAACTAAAACTAACAGGAACTCAGGATTTATATTCAAACTCCGAAAACCGGAGTTGTAATCCGGACAATTTCAAAAACTAAACAGTTTTGCTAGTAAAGTAGTTGGTTCAAATTAAAGATTGATATTTGCCAATTACAAGAAAAACATTTATCCAGTAATAAATGTTTATTATGAAATATGATATATAATACAACCGATAATCATAGCTATGCTAACCTTTAGCACAGAAGCATGACTGTGAAAGTGATAGTGATTTAATACAACACTTCTATAAACGAAAAAATATAATATGGCGTAAATGACAATTGAGAAACAATAGAGCCAAATATTCTATTTATTTTTGCTATCAATGAAAATAGTTCCCAATTAAGCTTCAGTGGGCAGAGACAGACTGGCAAACTGTATAAAATTATTAAATGTAATAAGTGTATAAACAAAATTTCTAAACTATTGTATGTAGTTTGTCCAATGAAATTAGCTTACTAGAACTAACTCTTGTATATCATGGAATTAAAAATATAGAATTTTTTAAAAGCGAGAATTAAGAAGTTAACGTAATCTTACAATTAATTAAATAATAATAATAATAATAATACCGATGATAATAATAATAATAAGCTTTTAAAAAATCTTATTACAAAAGCTTTACAAATGCAGGATGCTAGCAAAAGTCCTTTACTATGACAAATATTCACATCTTTGGTGAATGACATTTATGGATACAGAGTAGACAAATAGCAAAAGTGAAGAGAAGAACAGCTGATCTTATGATGGAGAGCAGTACTAATATCTCGATCTGAAAATGAGTGTCTGCAAAACAAAACATTTAAAAAATAAATGAATTAATATTTCAATAATTCTTGATTGTATAGACCAATGCAGTGTATTAAAATGACTGAAATGGTCGGTGTTCGACAGTGCTTACCCTTGATATGCAGCTTAGTTTCATTAGCAAACAGTATCTCTCCACATGCAGCCACAGCACAGTAGTACGTTCCAGCATCAGCTTGGTTGAGGTTCTTGGGGAGACTGTAAACACATGTCTGTTTGGAAGAGTTCTCCTTACACTGACCACTTCTCTGTTCTTCAATGTAAACTATTCCTGATGGAGATTCTCCCATGCCATTTCTGTACCAGTATACACTGTGGTTTGCTGCACAGCGATCAGCGACGACTGTACACTGAGTCACGGAGTCTCCTGGTTCAGCCATTGGAATGTTTTCCAGCTGGATATGCGTTCTGCTTTTTAATGACTTATCTTAAGAAAAACAAATGAACATGATTCCATTAGGACAGCATTATAGTTTCTATATAGCACATTGAAAATTTCTAAATGATTAAACTTTCCAAATATCATATTATGACAGTAGCATACTATTATAAATGGCACTGATAAATGTGATGCAGCACAGTTAAAAGTTGTCATCCATTACTAAACATGTTAAAACGTCTTACCTTTCACGATTAGGACTGTGCCTTGTCCGAATGATATGTCATAAAGAAATGTGACAGCACAGTAGTAAGTAGCTGAGTCGGATAGTACTATGTTAGAGATGCTCAGATTAAAACCGGGAGGTCCAATTTTGCCTTTAAACCGGTCATTCTTTTCAAACTCATTATAAAACTTTGCAGGCTGCTGCTGATATGACGTACCAATTACGTATGGCTTCTCTCCAAACTTTTGTCTAAACCATATAATAGTGGTTATTCTCTGTTGTCTACATAGACACACAAGATCAACTCTGCCCCCAACTTCAACAGTTTTTACTGGCTCCTGCCAAGCTTCCTCTTCACTGTATGTAAAATCTGTAATGTAAAACAACAAATACCAAACTTTAAATTAATAATGTCATTAATCAGTACAGGAAACCACCTATTTCTGTAAGTTATAAATACAGTAAAATAAGTTTACTTACCAGTAGATGTGCACAGCAGGAGATAAATATATAAAATCATTTTCTAGAAGATTGACCTGTACATATAACAAATGCACTCTAAAAAGAAAAAGAGAAAAGAGTGATGTAGAAAAAAAGACAATGCCATCATATATTGTATGAATACAGTGATAACAAAATTATAGGCAAAAAACAATCATGATGCAAGATTTTTACTTACAAAAACAACTAAAGCCAAGAACTCAACATGCAGCGTCTTCATTCATCTGTGGGAAAAAGAAAAAAAAAAAACCTCACCACAGAATAACGTCTTTGTAATGCTATGCAGGAAAAGACTCGCTGACAGAAAAGAAAAAAAAAATCACAAGTTGCCTGCACACCAGGAGGTGACATGGCATATTCATCTACATTGTTTTTGTCAGTCTCATCATCCAAAAAAGTTTCATAGTTTTTCATAGTAGCCAATCCATAATTCAAGTGGATTGGCTACTCGAAATCTTACTAGATGTGACTGAGTGTGCGTGCATTATGTTCTGAACGCTGAGCCAGGGTTTAATCCCGCACAGCAAATTCCCCAGTGTTGTATTAACATTTTGGTTAGATGATAAATTTTTAAATTTTTTTATATGAGTCCAGTTGGCACCTCCAGGGTCGAGGGTTCGATTCCGGCCTCATGGTCTATGTGCATGGAGTTTGCATGTTTTCTACGTGCTTGGTGGGTTTCCTCCAGGTACTCTGGTTTCCTCCCACAGTACAAAGACATGCAGGTTAGGCTATTCGCCGTAGTGTGAATGACGATCGGTATCGGATCGCTTAAGTAACAGAAATTATGGCTATACCTCCAGGGTGGGGAGTGGCCATCACGGGATGGCACATGGATGGACCAAAATGCCAAAAAAACTTTTATTCAAGAAAACTCTGAAAGAATTAAATCACCACTGGGGAGTTTACTGTGTGAACAACATTTTTACACACTGTTCATGCAATAAGCTCTGGATCCAATGAAATAAGTTCCATCTTAACTATCTAAAGATGAATGAATCGATGATTAATTGTCATGCAAAACTGCTTTTCATTCTTACTTATAGAATCCTAAAGTGATTATTAGGAGTGAAGGCCACTCCGTACATGAGGTGTTCTCATCTTCAGTCCATTGTACCTCCTACCAGTACCTAATCAAATAATATAGTCATAGAAGTTCCTGTTTGTTGCATATTGCAATACAGGGTAATTTTAAAAGTGAGGCTTTTATACACTAACCAGGCACCTAAAACCGAGATTGCAACCTATATAATTATGTCTGTGGATCTCATGGGATCTCAGTAGAGATGTGTGTTGGTTAGGTCATTTACATCTACAGGGTCAGTTTTCTTTAAAATGTGATATGATGTGACACCAAAAACTACGACATTAAATTATCGAACATTTATGGTTTTTTATTTTTATTTTTTTTACAATTATTGAGAGACCCAAATTATCGTACAAATACGTACATAAATCGTGCATCTGGCAACACGTTCTGAAAGGATGGTTCCTCAGCCAGACGGAGCTTCAAGGGGCGGAGCTTTTACACGTTTAACTTTAACAGCGCGGAAAATGAGCTCGCGCGAGCTCTACTAAAGCATAACGTCTAAATTTTCTTCAAACGGTAATTCAAAATGAATAAGTAACAAATGGACACAAATTCACTGTAATTATGAGGTAAAATTTTTAAAATAATCTTTTAAGTCGATTTGTTTTGAAGTGATGCTATAAAATATTAACCCGTTAAAACATTTATTATTATTATTATTATTATTATTATTATTATTATTAATAACATGACATTTTAAATGCCTGATCAATAATCAAACCAGTTTACATTAAGGTACACATTAAGAAAATATATTATTTTATTCTATATAGCTCACTTCAAGTTAAAAAAAAATAAAAAATCAGTGAATTGAATTTAACTCAGCTAAGTTATATTTTACAGTGATAAAACATCAACAAAATACCTTGTTGAAATCTTGATTTCATTGGCAAGGAGCAGTTACATTTCTGACCAACATGATAAAGGCACCAACTCATTCCATGCCACAGAATGTTTATTTTAATTGTCTATATGTAAATTATTATTATTTAGTATAATTTTATTATATTATAATTAATTTTTTATTATTATTATTAATTATAATAATAATTATTATTATTTTATATTAAAGTTTAGCCTTTTATTAAAGTTTAGCCTGTGTACTTGTAAATGTCGTGAATTTTTGTTTGTAAATATATATATATATATATATATATATATATATTAGAGAAAATGTATTTGGAGATTTTATAGTGACAAAAGAAGTGGCAGAGCAAATCAAATAGGTGCCGGTGCAAACCTGGGAGCGCCAGCAGGAATGAAGGCCCACATCATCAGGACTGGGAAATAATATTATCACTGATCCCATGGGCTTTTCACAAAAGTGTCCTCTATAATTTAGTGAAAATGCTACATGGAAATACTACAACTTCTACTATTGTCCTTCTTATGACCCATACTACTACTAATACTACTTCTTCCACACTACTATTCTTACTACTAGTCCTACTACTACAATCACTAACAACAACAACAACAACAATAATAATAATAATAATAATAATAGTAATTTGAAATAACATAAATGAATGATAGTAGTGAAAATTATTTTCTAGTTATTTTTTTCAATGACATTTTAAAAGAAAGTATTTAATGTTATGTTAGTAATTTTAGTTAATTAATGGATGGACAAAATATGTAAAAGCACATTTACTTTTTGAAGCCGGGAAGTCCACATCTGCAAAAAATGAACACTTTTGTCTCAGTACTTTTAGCCACGGTATGTAGAAAGCATAGAATAGTATGCTTATGTAATATATTAATGAGTTTACATCATTTTATTAGGCCTGCACAGTTTGATCACAAAAATCACATTTGACACGTGTTATTATCAATTATCGTTATTAGCAATTTAAACTGTTGTATCTAACTATGTAATGTGTGATTTTGCATTCAAACATATGCTACTGCCTGGTCATAAAAGTAAGACATAGTTGTTTAATAAAAAAATCAGAAAAACTCACTGCATCAGTTAGGGTTAAATAACGTTTTTCCAACTGAAACATATAATCACTGCAGGAATTATCTAATGGAAGACTAACCTGTTTGCCTATTTTAAATCCAGGTGGTGACTTTAAGTGGATATTTGTGAATATTTATTTATCAGCTTAAAATATATTTTAAAATATTGCTTACTATTAAGTTGAATTATTGGCAAACTCCACATAAATTGATACATTAGCTGTAATAACTTGCAGCTTAAATAATTCCCAAGCTGCATATTGCAATTTTGATTTTAATGCAATAAATTGTGCAACACTTATTTTCATCTCCACTTCTTTAATTTTAATCTGGCCTTGAGTATAAAATAAATTTCTTACAGTTATTTAATTAAGAAAAAAGTTAACGCCTTAATTTAAATATGTTTTACCTAATAGGTGGCAAGGTGGCTTAGTAGTTAGCACTGTTGCCTTGCACCTCCAGGGTCTGGGTTCGGTTCCTGGCCAGGTTCGATTCCCATTTCAGTTTGCATGTTCTCCCCATGTTTGGTGGGTTTCCCCCAGGTACTCTGGTTTCCTCCCTTAGTCTAAACACATGCTGATTGGCGTTGTCAAATTGCCTACTGTGTGTGTATGTGTGTGCCCTGCGATGGATTGGCGCCCTGTTCAGGATGTACCCTGCCTTGTGCCTTTACAGGCAGCTTTCTCTGTTCAGGACATAATTATTATTGATTTGACTGTAGTGTAAGCCTTACTGGACAGGTAATCTATTACCTAAAAAACTAACAAACTATTTCATTTGTCACTAAAAAAAAAATGCAGTGTTTAAATTGTGTTATTACCCCTATGTCTTTAAGAGCTCATTAAAGAGGATTTTGAGCGCAAAAGGATGTACAGTAACACAATGTCTCACACAATATGCGTCACTGACACCCACAGGGTCATGAGATCAGCAAAGCTGCAAGAATGTGTAACTACTGTAGATTATGCATAGCCCATACCAGAGAACTAAACCGACATATCAAAAGGTAGAAAAGACAATAAAAAGTTCCTCCTATGGATAATAACAAATGAAAAAATAAGGATAGATCTCATAACTTAGAAGTAATTCTGTATAATTTAATTTTTCTGTTAGAATAAAGCTCCCATGCAAATGTGTATTATAGAGGTAATGGAACTGATAGAGGGAACTGCTGATTAAAAAATAACTGTGGTATATTTCTTTATTATTAGGATTATTATTATTGTTGTTGTTTTAGAACAACAATGCCCTGTTGGTTTTAACATTTATAATTTATGACTTATTAAAGAGAATATTATTAATTTCTTCCGCATTGGAGCACACAAGGATGTAATGTGATATAGAAAGAAATACATATCATGTTAGTTACTGTATAGGACATTTGGTAAATGTGCAATCTGTTACTAAAAATCAGCTAATTTCATGTATCCCAGTTTATTTAGTGCAAATAATCTTTGGGAAACAAAAATGAAAATATTTCACATACCATGTATTTGGTTTGAAAGCAGCTTAAAGAACAAAACAAATCAGTGCCATCTGTTAGCATTGGATTTGCTACAAACATACAGCACAATTTATGCAAAGTGGATCAACAAGGATGTTAATTTATTATAAAATATGAAATGCATTTTATTAATGTAGGCCTAATGTATTATCTTCTCATAATCCTATTGAAATTAATAGATAAGCATGGATAATGTGTTTCCATAATCATAAAACCATATAGACTTTCTCAGGTTTTACTCTTTTTCCAAGGTTTCATCCAATAGGGATACTTTACCTTATTTCTTTTGTTATTATCAGTGTTACCTGGAATTCGCGCAATAATTTGACAGACCTCAGTTTTTATTATTATTATTATTATTATTATTATTATTTGTATCTGCTGCAGCTTTATTTCATGCATAAGCAACTTCTGACATTTACAAACACTTGGACAGCCACTTGAAACGCATGAAAAAAAGAAAGGAAAAATATTTTATTAGGTACATAGATTTGTGATCCTGTTGCAATAAAAGGGTCATAAGACACAGGGGTCATAATACACAGATCACCCACATGTGACATCATTACTTGCTACTAAATTCACAACGCTGAACAAATAGTAATAGAAATCTTTTTATTCTGCTCAGTTTTGTTGACCCTATATCGACAACACATGGACAGTAAACATATTTTTATAAGCTAAATTAGTGCTGTAAGTTCATTTTAAACATTTTCCCACTAAGTGATTAATCTGCAATATATTATTATTGCAATAACACAGCACAAAAGAACAAAAGTTCTTATAATAGAAAAAATCACCAAGGCGTGGATTTGTTCAGAGCAACCAAGACCTAAAAAGATTGTTGAATAAACAAAAACACAATGTCATTTAAAATGACAAATTTTAAGTACATTCTTGAATTTTTAAAAAGACAAAGCTCTGAAAACCCACCTGTACTGTTCATATCCAGCTTAGTTCCATTTCCAATCAGTATCTCTCCACACACAGCTACAGCACAGTAATAAGTTCCAGCATCAGAGAGACTGAGGTTCATCTTGGGCAGACTGTAAACACAGGTCTGTGGACGAGATCCAGTTTTAGGGTTTGTCCTACACAAGTCATTCCTGTCTCCGTGAGTGTAAATGACTCCGGGTTGAGATTCTCCAGAGTTATGTCTGAACCAGTACACGCTGTGGTCTCCTGGACAGCGATCAGTGATGACGGTACAATTCAGAGTTACAGAGGCCCCGGTGTGAGCCGGTTCTCGTATAGGATACTGGAGCACAGAAAGACTATGCAGCTGTGAAGCTATTAAAGACAATTTATTACAGAAATGATTACAGAAATATGTTTGTCAAATTAACATGTGGTTTTTCATTTTTTAGAGAGCTTACATGTTTTACACACTTGTGTCTTTCACATGTGGACTTTTCAAGCATAATGCAATGTAATGTTTATATAATATAAAGCAGTAAATTTAGCATTAAAATATTTATAAAAGTTTTTCTTTTCCTGAAATTGTATAAATTTATTGGCTCACTCTTTTTAAAAACAATATTGATTTAGTTATCACATATTAGTCACATATTAGAGTTTACATGTTTTTTTTCTCATAAAAGATAGTTACAAATGATAGTTACAAATGAATCTAATTTGAATAAACATCATAATTACCTTTTACTATCACCTCAGTTCCTTCACCAAACTCCATAATGTTGGAATGAGCGCTTCCACAGTAATACGTGGCCGAGTCCGAAAGCTGTAATCTTCTTATTTCCAGATGAGTCATGCCTTTCTCATTTAACATGCTAAAACGAGTATCATTCTTGAATTCATGATGGAATGTGGCCTTTTCATCATATTTGTAGAAAGTGGAGATGAGGTTAGGCTTCTGACCAAGTTTATGTTTATACCATGACAAGTGCATTGCCATTTCACTTCGGTAAATGCAAGTAATAGTCACATTTTCTCCTTCTTTAACAAAAACCAGACTCTTATTTGAATGAAAATCTGTTTGTGTTTTGGCAAGATCTAAAAAAATTAAAATACACAAAACAATCGATTGGTTAAACACATTTCATAATACAATATAATACATATTTCTTTTAAATAATTTGACTTACGAACTGGACAAAGAAGTAAAATTAATCCCACAGTCAGCATTTTTTTCAGTTTCTTTACATAGTTTGACTTCTGTAGAAATTATGAAAATGTGTTTGATGAACAAGTCATGGGAGGATGTGCCAAAAGGAAGTGTGTCTTAAATAGAGGTATTGTTTGTGCTAGGTGTGGTTATTGCTCTTCAGATGTGTGGTAACTTGACCTTCTTGTGTTCCAAGTAAATTTCACACATGTGCAAAATATGCATCAAAGCAAATCTTAAAAAATGATGATGTCATCAGGTACTGTATGTGTGAAATGGTTTAGCATCAGATGCGCAGGCGTGCAACCATGCAGCCATGCTTCTTTTTACAGTTGTTTTTCTTTTTTTTTTTTTTTTTTTTTTAAATCAGTGCACATTACAGTAAAACTAGCTTAATTTTCATTACAATGTTTAATATATATTAAAAAAAAATTCAACAATTACCACCATCATCAACATTACCATCATTAAGTTTTTTTCATGATTTATGTTTTATGGGATGCACTTTTGTCACAAATTTAGGTAATTTGTGGTAAGAATTTGTTAAGATTTCACCTGATTAAGTCTAGCCTAATATTCATCAGATAAGTTGGCAAAAAATTCTATGTACACCTTCACTGTTTATGTGTAGCTTTTGGGGATCTAAGGACCCCTCTGATAGAAACATGTTACTACAAGTAGCCTGTTTTAAAATTTCATAACATTTGTGAAGACTCTGTGCTCTATTTTCAAGCCTTGACTGTGAACATAATCTGCTGGTTAATGTAAGGATGTTGTTATCACTGCTTCTAAATTAGGCATATGTTCACAATGGTATAAATTTCTTTTAATACAATTTAGATGATTTCAATATCAAGATGCTGGTGACCCTCATGCTGGTCACCCTCATAAAGTGTGCTGGTGCCACATTCTGAAGTGAAATTAGATTTTTTTGAAGAATTTGACAAAAACACTCAATAGGCCTTGAAAATAAGAGGGCCTTAGGTAATAAGACCGGAGACAATACAGTGCTGTATAATCTACTCTTTGTAACAGGCATCAGTGACGAAAAAAATGAACGAGGGTCATTTGTAGTAATGAATGGAAAATGTAAGTGATAATATGAATGAAGTTGACCTTTGGACATTTCATGAGATACTCATAAACCGTTAAAATTTTTTATACAATACTAGTCAAAAGCTTGGACACACCTTCTAATTCAATGACATATTTTGACATATACCACCAACCTGAACATGTTGCAGACCATGTACACCCCTTCATGGTAACAGTATTCATGGTAACTAAATAACTATACAGTACCTACAATTCCGCAGCGCAAGAGAGAGAAAAAACGTTGGCTCAGTTGTGATGACGTGACGCTCGGTGCTCGTAAACCAAGGCAACGCTCGTTTTTCAAGTCAAAATTTATTAAAAATCTTTGCTCGTCTTGCGGAACACTCGTAAACCGCGTTACTCGTAATCCGAGATTCCACTGTATTCATATTTTATATATTATATATATTTATTTATATTCCTATGGACAGCATGTGTTTTTCATTTCTGTTGCATAGTCTGTGTAAGTTCTGAGGAAAATTAAGAAATGTGTCAGATAAACAGAACGTTTGTGCCAAACGTAAGTGTGTCTTAAACAGTGCTAGTTTGTGCTAGTTGTGGTTAGTGCCCTTTCAGATATGTGGTAAGGTGACCTTCTTGTGTTTCACACATGAAACAGAATTTTCGATGCCTATGATCTGCAGGTTTGCTGTATACAGTAGGATTAAATCATAGACTATATACAGTAGTGGCACATGGCAAGACAGGTTCAGCTGGAAGGATGACGTACCAACACCAGCATTTTAGATGCTCCAATACTGAACTGAACCTTTTATATATTGATATTAAGTGTTATTTACAAAAATAAAGTAGCTTTTTATGTACCGAATTCTAATTGATTAGTTTAGCCTAAACATAAGAAATATAATTTTTGTTCAATTTACATATTTTACTTGAAATCAAAATTCTACCCTGACTTTAAATCTATTTATTTATATATTCATTTATTTATTTTGTGTGTGTGTGTGTGTGTGTGTGTGTGTGTGTGTGTGTGTGTGTGTGTGTTTCTTTTTTATGAAATTGGGTTACAGATATGGAATAAAAATGCAATTACAATCTACATTCCTTACCAAAAAGTACACTAATAGTATCTTAATTTTAAAATAAAATAAATAAGTATGCTTTCAGTTTACATTTCATGTACATTTTAACAAAAAAATCCTGATAATCTGATAGGACGAGAGGCACTCCACAAGTAGTGATATAGAGCACTGGGATGTTTAATTATAAATATCACTCCATGTCACTCACAGGTATTCTAACAGTGTAATCTAACAGCTTATTCAAACTGTTGGTTGCTGACTATCAGTTACCAGCTAAAAGCTATGTTTGCCAAAAGCAAAAGGATATGTGTTGGTCGGGCAAAATACCTAATTTGTGCCTACAACTGCATCAAACCCATGCTGATATTCAGCACAACAGCACTTTCTCTTGTGTCATTGCAAAAGTATTCATAACCCTTAAACTTTTCCGCATTTTGTCACATCACAACCACAAACATACATGTATTTTATTGGGATTCTTCTTCTTCTTCTTTTTCTTCTTCTTCTTCTTATTATTATTTAATTAATTAATTTTGTTGCGAGGCTCTTGTTATGTAGCCTATGAACAATTTTGATTAAGTTAATGGGCTTCATCTTTGTGCTGTTGCAACCATAATAAATGTGGTTAACACAGTGTAATGCAAAATAGGTTGTATATAAAAAGTTTTATCTTATGTTCTCACCTACGTGCTACTTTTGTGATCAGAAATAAAGATTGCGACAAGTTGATGTGGTTAAAGTGAATATGGGTACAGGGGGTTGACATTTGAAATCTGCTGGCGCAATGGGATTAAATGACCCAAATAAGTGCACAAGTTAAAAAGTAGAATTTTCCGAAACCAAGATAAAGGTTTTAAAAGTCCAGCCTTGTTTCTTGATACCTGTGGGTTTCACTCCCTTACCCAATGTAAGTTTTTATTACCGAATAAAACTATAAGCTGAATATACACTATAGTGGATTATCCATCATTTATCTTCAGCATTATATAGGCAGTGGAGGCGGTGCAATATATACTGTAGGCTCCCAGGATATATTCCAGATATTTTATTATAGTGTAGGATTAGTTTTCCTTGTCTCCTTGTAAAATGAAACATATTAAGATTGATTTCTATGTTTATACTAAGTATTGTTCAGTAATGTGTAATAATGAAACGGTACAGAAAGTTCTTCTGTGGGGGTTTATGCTGCTTTATTAGCGCACCACCAGTAGGAGGTGTATATAACTAAGAAATGGACTTAGATTTGATTTTGCTAGACACTGCACAGTGTTTGTCTATTATACCAATAGTAAAGCAAAACCACACAGACCCAATTTTCATACTATAATTACATAAAATAACTTTCTTGTATAATATTATTTTTGACTATTAGAAATACAGTAGAGAACTAAATATTTAAGCAAGCCACTAAGTGTAATCTAAGTTTCCAAGTTCTAGGACATTCTATTAATTTTACATTTGCATTAGTGCTATAATGTTCACTCTGACAGGATTTGAAAAGTAATGGAAATGTTTTTTTTTCTTCTTCTTTTTTCTCTCTTTTGATTGTAAGCACTACACAATTTGACAATTTGCTGTTGCAACTACATGTCTATTGTGTTACTATCCTGGCTTCTCTCTATCTATCTAAAGGAACAATATTTGTATAACGTTACTTTACTGGCTGAAAGACTGAATTTGATGGAGCACTGAAAACTTTTATTTAACAGGGAATAGACATTCAATAAATTCTGCCCTGACTTTTACAATTTCTTTATACAGCTAGCATGAATCATCTGTGGATTGAACTATAATTTTTATTTCTGTATTTTAATTCTGTAATAATTTTTATGTTTATTTGTTGGTTTATTTATTTACAGTATTAATTTATTTATAAACACTTAAGTATTTCTTTTATTTATACACCAAACATTAATTTCTTACTCATACTCTGAGAGCTCCAATTTGCTTGGAGTTTCCTTTGCACATTTTCCAAATTTTTTACATCATGTATTTAAAAACAGATTATGCTTAAGGCTTAAATGTTTAATGGATATTAAATGCAGAGCAATTGATGTGCTAAACAACAAATATTTTACGAAACTACTACAGAACACTTAATTATTGTATTGTATACAATTTAAGAGAGAAAAAAGCAATAAGGCATATTCTAGACAAAAAAGGTCATATATGACCCAGCTTCAATATGCGTGCAGGAACAACTTACAGTGAAGCACTGATGGCTGTCTGTACTGACCTGGAAAACTTCAACATGTTCCAATTCATGCCATCATTATTCACCATAGACAATGTTTTTGGCGGGGTTTATTTTATTAACTGGGTTTTTCCCCTCATCTGACCATATAACAATGAAATCTAATGTGTATGGCACTCAAACCATTTTGAATCTTTTAGAGAATGATGGAAAGATAGTGCTTTGGGAGACACCAGAGATTAAGAGATTTACCTAATGGATGACAATCTTTTCTGCAAATCCTATTCTTCTTTTGGATATGGACTTTGACACATATGGATCTTCAAATCCCACTTCACTAGCACAGAGAGAAGGCCAAGGAAAAAAGACAGAAATCCCACTTTAAACCAATGAATATATTCAAAGAAGGAAGAAGTGGATAAGCATAACCTTTTACAATAGGATATTAACAACTTTTCCATTACACACATATTATACATTTTCACATCTGACCACAAGGTAATCATACCTCTCTGTTTTATTTAATGATAATTCATAAATCATATTTATATTTCAATGTCCTGGTTACATGGTGATATGGTGGGTAGTGTTGGGTAGTGTTGGTTCTTTTCAAGTTCCTGGTTGGGTTTCTGTCTATATGAAGTTTATATGGATGGTCACCCTGTGTGGTGGGCCTCTTGTGGGGGTCCTCTTGGTTCTCTGTTTATTCCAAACTCCCCCCCTAAAAAATACCAGTAAGTGAATAAAATATTAAGGATAAATTAAAGATAAAGATAATTAAATATACATTCCCCCTAGGTACAGTATATATGAGTGTGCTTGGTCCCTTGTGATGATAGCATCCAAACCAAGGTGTGTACCTGCTTTACACCTACTTGATTATGATTTGAAAAATCCAAATCCAATATTTGTCTGTCGCAAATTTATTCTCTGGTGCATTTATTACATTTCTGGCCATGTTTACACGTAATACGACACATTCAGTTCCCAAAGAAGTCCATTAGGACTGCATCAGCTTGGTAGTGACCTTTACACACCTCATTGAGTAAAGTACTGACCAAATTGAGTATATGTATAATCTCATGGCTGAGACTTTACTGCAAAGATAAGTGTTCTACCCTGGACTTGATTGCATGGAAAAAATTTGAACAAGCAACAACCATTCTCATGAATAACATAATCATACTGTACCACACTTACCTCCATCTACATCTCATACCTTTTCATTCATTTTGATTTACTGTATTAACTTCTATGGATTTTTAAAGATGTGCCCTTATGGATAAAATGATATATATCTCAATGTCACTTGTTTTATCATGTGTTCATGTGATCAGACGTAGAATAAATCTGTAGAATAATAATAATGCGAAAGTAAATGTACTCTGAAATTGTGCATTTAAATTCAGGTAAACATGATATACTGTAATGTGAATACTTGTATATATGTGACATATTATATGCTAAAATAAAGAATCATGTATAAACCAAAAAAAAGCCTATATGCGAAAATATGGGAAATATCTGAGGTTCACATTTGTAAAACTTTATTTGTAAATCTTTGTAAAAGTTAATTTTGTGCAAGGTAGACACTATATTGTTCTGACTACTACAATGATTCGCTTAACTTGCACTTGCCCATTAGAAGGCTCTTCTTCTCTCCCGACTCATGGTTTATTGTGCATGTGCCAAGGCTAATTATCTTCACGAATTAATTCTCCCGAGGTCATGGCCTAGCTGTTTTCTCCCAACATGTTTACATGCCTTGAACCCAAGAGACTAGTTACCTCCAGGTGCTGTGTCTAGAGGGAACACAGGGTTTTACTGTACTGGATCCAACTGGCCTACCTGCTTTAGACTTTAGACATATAAAATGTATTATAATGAATTAAAAGTGTATTGTAAGAAAATAAAATAGGAATAAGCAAAGAAATGAAAAAAATGTGCAAAAAAACCAATGTATCTTGATAATGTCCTCAGTATTCATTATATTTGCCTAGTAAATTACTAACCTTGTTAGGACTTTCCCTCTGACACTGAGCTAATTTAAATAAATAAATAAATATTCCCCTCATGGGGGTCTGCCAAATATCCCCACAACAATACTATTCCTATGCTTGTGTAGGGTTTATATCAGTTCCACTGATATAATTACAGTACCAACACATTTAATTAATCCTATGCTAAACCTCATCCTAACCTTAACCTAGCAACCAAGTTTTTTTCTTTCTTTCAATAAATAAAAAATCCAGTTTATATCAAAACAAAGCAAAACAAAAGTCGGCTCATGGGACCCTACAAAGGTCGAAACTGTCAGATATTCCTAACATTTAGAGATGTATGGTCATCGAAAAGAAAACATGGCCACACACACACACACACACACACACACACCACACACACACCACACACACACACACACACACACACACACACACACACACACACACACACACACACACACACACACACATTAAGGATTATTCAGTAGAAAGATATACTGTATAATATTCATTGTTTATATATAATTTCACTTGATATGTATTGCAACATCTGTGTAAGTGCAAAAGGTCAAACTAAGAATCTAACTGTACAAGAAAGCCTGTGTAGGTTTAAAATGATCTTGTATCATCTTAAACCCTGGAATACACACTCAACAGACACTGACACAAACATGCAGACACGCACATACACACATGCGCACGCACGCACACGCACACACAAACACACTTGATGCCTCAGGAGAGAGATAGTTCAAAGGCCCTTACACTAGGGGAGTTTTCTTCTCTCTAATAGCCCGTGAGTAATTCTGCAACTCTCCATCTCCTCCAGTCCCAAAAAAGGACATAAATAAAAGCCAGGCCAGCAGGAGCCTCTGTCAGAGAAGGAAGTTTAACAGAGAGAGAGAGAGAGAGAGAGAGAGAGAGAGGGGAAAAGTATAGAGAGGCAGAGATAACGTGTTTTATTGGAGACGTTGTGCTGTCTGTGCAGCACTGATATGAAACTTCAGCATGGGGTGAGTTATAAAAATGTGACTGCTACAGATTTGTTTTGCTTACCTGTTAATGAGTGTGTGTGTGTGTATGTATGTGTGTGTGTGTGTGTGTGTGTGTGTGTGTGTGTG
>JAQQZT010000001.1:21837111-21862603 GCA_030068275.1 Clarias platycephalus
GTGTGTGTGTGTGTGTGTGTGTGTGTGTGTGTGTGTGTGTGTGTGTGTGTGTGTGTGTGTGTGTGTGTGCTTATGCCAATGTGACATCCATGAAAGAAATTGTATTCATATCTGCAAAAGAAATTCCAGAGAATATGAAACAGAGTGTTTAAGAAGGTCACTGTGGCTTTTTACTTGCACAAACCGTGAGAAGAACAACACTATGTCGGATTCTCCTGACCTGCTCCAACCACAGCCGGCTGGTTCAGCTCTCAAGTTGTTCCAGCTCAATTTCCGATTCAACACTCACAGCTCTTTGGTTCTTGAGTGTGTGTGTGTGTGTGTGTGTGTGTGCCTACATGGGAGCGCATTTGTGAATATTTGCACACATCATCATAAAAAAGAGATGCATTCCAAGCTCCCACGATGGCCAGCTTCACTCGAGGGAGGTCTAGGTCGTGAGAGTGTTTACGTCTGACTTAGGAGAACATTCGTTCTAGTCTACTGTGCTAGTTTGGCACATGTTAGATCCGAATACACACTACAGCCAGAGTTTGTTATGCTTAAAATGCTTGCCTACATAAGAGCCCATATAGGACACTGTCCACGACCCTGAATTTCCATAAACATGAGAAGACGGTCCTTTCCATATTGATTTTGTTCACATGCAAATGAATGAACAGTAATGCACAAAAGTCTAAGCACATGCAAGTAACTGATGTAGATAAAGATGTCTTTGTACATTAAAAAAAATATATAAACAGCAGTAAACAGCAATTAATCAAAGAAAGTCAATAATTGGGGTGGCGACCCAGTGCTTAAATGATTTTTATCTTAAATGAGTTTTTTTTTTTTTAATTAGAGCTTAGTTTTGCTGAGCATCCTGGAGAACCAGTCGCAGTCCTTCTGAGGACTTTGCCGCACCTGCTTCTATTTTCTTGCATGAACAATCCAAAAGCTTTCTTTTTTTATATATACGAGTCTGAAAAAGTGGTCTTTTTCATAATATGCTGCTTTCTTTTCTGCTTTCTTTTCTTTTTTTTGCTGGAATCCTACAGTAGTGTTTGGAAAATCAGAAATGTTATTTTTTTATAATGAATGTTTAGTTAATAATGAAGTCATAAAATAAACACGCATAACAAAGTTTGTACAAAAAAGACTTTTGCACAGTTCTGTACATGTCCTCACTAACTGAAAACTTCTTCTGTGTAACGTTTTAGCCAGCATGCGATTGCTTGTGTGCAGGGTTTTGTACTTGGTTTTGATTTTATACAGAGAGTTAATAATTGTGCTACATAACTGTAGAATATCAACAAGAGATTTGTGAATTACTTTGCATTTCCCTTCTATGGTAACATTTTAAGTGTGCGTAGGATGTATGTAATGAAAGCAATGAATCAACATCAGCTGACATGCGCTCGTTGTTTATGCATTGAATAGCGTGAAAGAATAAAAAAGGTGGCATTGTTTAGTTTGTGCCCAGGGCAGGGAACACACATTATGAAGTATGAAGGATAACAGGGTTCCCTTTGCATTATGAATAAGAGCATGAATATTGTTAGACCTTTACATGATGTTTTGTAACATTAGTTTCTTTTTAAAACATCTTAAGATTAAGATATAAACATGCAATTTCATTTGCTTCAAATATGACAAACAACATTCTAAGTATTACCATCTCGAAATTTACTGCAAATCCAACGTCATCGACCATTTCGACAGATATAAAGGATCGTTTTTAACTAAATATTTATCAGCGGAATCCGGACTCATCGCCATGGCAGATTTTGAAGTTATTGCCAAAGTCATATGCTTTTCATCATCCAGGAAAAAAGAACTGTCCAGAAAGACAGCAAAAGTGAGGATGATGCATATCGGTCCCCTTAAGAGGATCTTGTGCCTGCTTCCTTGTATTAGTACTGTATCTGGAGGTACTTTTTATAATAATAGTGGACATCTGAGGCTTTCATTCTTTTTTTTTTTTTTCTTTTTTTTAACAAAGTCATTAATTCCCTTAAGGGGAAATAGCTGCAAAGTCAAGATCTCATGTTGATCTTTAATTTCCATTTCAGGATGTAAGCTATTCCAGGACTTCGTTTCTAAAAATAGTAGTGAGAATGTGATGTGCGAAGGAAAAGAAAAGACAGACCTAGAAAAGGTCACAATTTTAAGATTTACCCTGTGTGTGCATGGTAGAAGCATGCTAATTTATTAATTTTTTATATTTGTGTTTAGAGAGAAAGGATATAAATAACCAGAATGTCTGAAGTTTAGCGGTTTATTGCAGGTAATTAAAGACCCATGTTTACAGGGTGGTTGTAAACAAGCTTTTCTGTAAGAAAGCAATTAATGCAAATTATAAAGTTAAACTTGTTCCTAAAAAGTAGAAGAGAATAATTTGGTTTGAAGTCAGCATGAATGAGGTCCAGCAACAATATGCAAAATGTTAGAAAAATATTGTTGTAGGTTGGCGGCACAGTGGTGTAGTGGTCAGCTCCAGGGTGGAGGGTTCAAGTCCTACCTTACCTTTGGGTCTGTGTGTGTGGAGTTTGCATGTTTCTCCCCATGTTTGGTGGGTTTCCTCCATGTACTCAGGTTTCCTCTTTCAGTCCTGTAGTGTGTGTGTGTGTGTGTGTGTGTGTGTGTGTGTGTCCTGCGATGGTGTGGCACCCTGTACAGGGTGTACCCTGCCTCATGCCCTGAGTCACCTGGAATAGGCTCCAGGTCTCTTGAGACTCAGTACAGGACAAGCGGTATAGTCAGGAATGTGTCAGTGAGTGTGTTTTTCGAGTTTTTCAGCAGGAAATGTGCATAATGATATGTTTTCTTTTCACCACAACTATACTGCAGGCTTTTATGGTGGTTATTCTATCATAGACGGGAGAAAAGATATTAGCAGATGAATATTTATTAGTTTAAGATTTTAAACAAGGTTTACTTCATTCCTACTGTGTGCTTTATTTTTTTTTCTTCTTTTATATCTGGAAATTACATTACAAGTTTAATAACCAACATTAGTAGTTTAGTCTGATATGACCTGGCAAGTAAGAGGTTGATGTTAAGATTTGGGATTTCAGAAGATTTTAACAACCGGATTAAAACAATCAAAGAGACACAGGTGTGTTATGGCTTATTATACAGTATTGACCTTGCATGTATTTCCTGCCTGGAATCTGTTCATCTAATCTAATCATCACCTTATCAGCCTCCAGACTCAATCTGTGTCACCAGATGCAGGACAACTGCAAAGAAACATGACCTTCAATCAGAACAGGGATGATTGTAATAGGTAAAATATATTTAAATATGTTTAATTCAATATAAAATATTAATTGTGTCACATTCAGTTGTAAGATTTGTTTTCTCTTGCCACTGGTATAACTCGAAGGATTTCTTTTCCCTTTAAGTCATATCGTACTAGAAGGGTCTATGCATTTTTATCCATCATTTATTGGAAATGGTACATTATTGCTGAGTGTATTGTACATGCACACATATCAGCCATAACAATAACCATATACAACATTAACACATGAACATTGCTCATTAATTAAACTGGTGAGAGAGACAAGGCTCACCTGTCCCCGTTGGGACCAAAGGTTAGCGTCATTTTGTCCGATCCAACAGAAAAAAAAACGTCATCACCGAAAACGTCATTGTTAGCCACAATCGAAACACACCAGAACATCCAGTGCACCACAGTCTGCTGTCCATGGGGCCAAGCAGGCAAACAGCCCAAGACCAACAAATCAGACCTAAAACTTTATCTGGAAGTTTCGCCCTTTCATGTAGTTTTACTAATACTGTAGCTTTGATTTGCAGTACCTTGCATGTGTATTTACACTTTAGTTTTTCTTTAGATTTTCTAGTCATGTTATTGTATTGAATTGTATTTTAGATCTACTTTAATTTTTAAAGGTGATTCACACAATACATATTTTGAGGGCGAAAAACTTGAAGGGTGAATTTTTTGGTATTGACACAAAGGTTATTTAACGCTTTCTTGCAGTACGCTGGTGTTCCATTCCATCAGCGAAAAGAAAATGGATTAATCTGACATTTTCAACCAGTGTAAAGAAACAAATTATTTTATTCATGCAAGTGCTATAATGTATGGTGGTGTAGTGGTTAGCACTGTGGTCTTGCACCTCCAGGGTCAAGAGTTTGATGTGTGTGCGTGTGTGTGCGTGTGTGCGTGCGTGTGTGTGTGTGTGTGTGTGTGTGTGTGTGTGTGTTGTTTGCACCTTCTCTCTGTGCTTGGTGGGTTTCCTCCGGGAACTTTGGTATCCTCCCACAGTCTGAAGACATGCAAATTATGCCAATTGGTGTCCCCTTATTGCACACCGTGTGTGTGCACTGCGATCGATTGGCACCCTGTCCACCTGTCCACCTTGTGCCCTAAGTCTTCTGCAATAGGCTCCAGGCCTTCGCAACTCTATACACAGGATATGCGGTATAGAGGATGAATGAATGAAGTCTGTTATAAGAGTAGTCAAGACACTGTTGGGTTTCTGTGTTTAGAGTATCGTGACTGTTTTTAGCTGCCTGTGTGCAGGATGATGGGAAAGGGAGGATTGTGAGCCCCCCAAATAGGTCGTGCAATTCACACCTCTCTACAATAACATTGGTACAGAGCTACAAATAACTAGCATGACATAAGCTTTTTTGATAGCAAAATACTGTATAAAACTGCCACAAAAAGAATAACTTTTAAATAAAATGTAGATTTGGCTAAATAGAAGATAAAGAAAGAAATTAAAATGTAGACATTCTTTAAGCCCTCAGTGTCTTCTATCATATGAACCATTAAACACTACTGTTCAGTGCCACATCAGCCTGAAACAGGTGACAAATTACATATAAAAAACCCAGACTGCATAAGTATTTCCCACCCAGGTCAATATACATGGTCGAACCACTTTTGGCTGTACTCACAGCAGCAAGTTTTCTGGGATATGTCTCTATCGCTTTAACACATCTGGATCCTCATATTTCTTCTGGCAGACATTCTGTGAGATTGGACGAAGGCAGCTCATAAACAGCAATTTTCAAGTCTTGCCAGAGATATTCAAACAGATTTGAGGTTGGGGCTTTGATTTGTCCATTCCAACACGTTCAGGTTCTCGGTTTTGAGCCGCTCCAGTGTAGCTTTGGCAGTACGCTTAAGGTTGTTGTCCTGTTGAAAGAGTCTTTTACAAAATGGAACGTGTACGATTCCTGTATTTAATCCAACTGTATTGTCTCACAAGGTTTCCAGTCATTCCCATGATGTCACTTGTACCGTGCGTCACTGTGAAGTTTATATTCTCAGACGTTGAGCAGTGTTGGATTTCTGACATACAGTACATAATGGATTGTGCCAAGACTAAATTGTTCATTGTTGGTCTCTTTAGACAAGATGGCTTTTGGTAAACTTCAAAATGGATTTTGCCTTACTGTAATGCTTACTGTAATGCTTCTCCCTTTTCAGCTGTGGATCTCTACAGCTTCATCAGCATCAGCATTACCTTTAGATACTCAAATACTGTAGTATACAATACAGTCACACATGTGACATACGATGTATGCAAAAATTTTAAATATAATGTACTCAAAGTGGCTACTTTATTAGCTCTTTATATTATTACACTCCACCTAAGGGACATTTTATGAGTATCATGTGCAAATAAATTATTTTATAATTATTTATTATGTGTACCTTACAGCACAGTGAAATTATTATTATTATTATTATTTTTCTTCACATTTCCCAGTAAGGAACCTGGGGTCAGAGTACTGGGTCTGCTAGGATAGAAGCCCCTGAAGCAGAGAGGGTTTTTCTTTTCTTGCTCAAGTGCTCAACAATGTCAGCTTGGCGGTGATGGGGCTTAAACCCTGACCTTCCAATCGGAAACGAAGAGCCTTAACCGTTTGCACCACCACTGCCACCATGAATGTTTCACAGCCAAGGAAATTATTCACTGCAAGTAGCATCACCGACATAATGCAGTCACTGACAGGACTCATACTGTAGTTGTCTTTTATATTAGTAGCATCATACTTTTTTCTATTGTCTGATTTTTTTTTTTAATGAATGGCATACAATCACACGTATACTATTAGAAAGGTGTTTGTAGCTGGTTTGAATGCTAAAAATTTTAATTTAAATTAATGCAAAATGTATATTTTTTCATCACAAATAAAGCAAATTTATGTCTGACATGCTTTTACTTAATTCTGCATTTAGATCCTTTTTGATCAATTACAGCCACACTCACCTGAGTCTTTTAAACACAGCGGATTACTGACAACTGGAAAACGAATTGTTGTGCATTTCTTTATGCATTACTCTGAGGTATTATGCTCTCCTGTGTTGTCATGGCACTACAAATTGTACAAAGTGTGAAGTTTCCTCTTTTGTGTGTGTGTGTGACTAAAGAACATGGTGTGACAAAGCGATCAGGTTGCCTGAGGGAAATCAAGGGTGTTCTTACACACATACACACAAACATACATACAGATACACACACACACACACACACACATACAGTACACACACACACTGACTTCACAGTTGAACTAATTTCACCGTGTGAATAGGTTGCTCTGAGGAATACCCAGTAAGCCACTGGAGGTAAAATACAGAGCAATTATCATGAGATGGAATATGTTGAGATAAGAAGTGAGAGGAAATGAGGGACAGAAATGTATCTTTTCCAGAATAAGGCTGCTGTTTTGCTATCAATGCTAATTTTGACTGAAAGCAAATTTCATGCCTGACTTGTAAAAGCAAGCAATAATTTGAGAGATAAGTGGTGGATAAAAGGCTGCAGAACTAAATTGCATTTAAAATACCACATGGATGCACATTAACTCAAAGTTGGATCAGTAATGGAAACTACAGTATACAGTAATACATAATTGATGTACGATTTTGTGTTCCCTGGACAAAAAAAAAAAAAAAAGAAGTTCAAGCTTTAAGAAATAACAATATACTCAGCTGAGTGACTGAAAATAGCTGAAGTTATTACCTTTGACTGAACGATGAGTTCCAGATGGACTTCCATTATGAGCATGAAGCTGTTTATCCCGAATTACATCTCTTGTTATATCTGTGAATGTTGGTATAAATCTTGGGGAGTCACAACGGGGCTGACAAGCATCTTTAATGAAAGACGGATTAGATGGATTGTGCATTGTGTTAGATTTTATGCAACAGTAGGTCCGTTGCCATAGATAACATCTGTGATGCACACAAGCAAGGCGTGCCTGTGAGTTATGGCTGTGGCGCTTTTGTTATGTAACAGTCAAAATGTATTTCTGGACTTCGGAACAGCTTATGTGATTTATCTCTGCATAGCACTTTTTTAATAATGTTTTACAGCTCACAAGATACTATAAGTGGCACAATGTACAGCCTGTACAGCAAGTTTAAAGTCAATTTTATATTAGTTGTGATGCAGAGTAGTACATATGTTGAAATGAAAAAACACATTGTTAGCAGAACTTTAAAAATAGAATATAATTTTCTCATAGAAATATTTTTTGAATAACACGGTTTTAAACTATGAAGGTCATTTTGCCCCACAGGTTGTGAAAAGTTTTGAAAAGGACTTGAAAGTTTCAACAGGTTCTGAAAAACAATCAAGAACTTAATTATATAAAAACCAATCAGCAACACAAAACTAAACAGGCACATTTCCTGAAGATAATGAGCCTCTCCCATGCCTCTACAACAATGGGATCCACAGTTAGGATCAGTTAGGTTCAAAGATCCTATAGAAGTTACCATAGCTTGAATGCAACTACGCACTTCATGTTTCAATGGGAAGTTCCTTCACCATAACATGTCAATGGGGCAAATTTGGATACTTCTTACACCCAGGGGTAAAACTTGTGTGGTATGTTCTGACACAGCTTGCAAGCCTCTTCAAATGTGGTAAATTTAATATTCTGCGCTAGAATCCATTGGTCTCAATGTTAATTCTATTGTATTGTAACTTATACACATCCACTTCTCTTAAATGGTCTGCACCTATCAATGGTAAGAAAAGAATAGGGCAACCATGAACCCTGGGCCATTTTGCCCTTTTGCAGTTGTATTATTTAGCTCCACCACCTGGTGCATAGGAAGGTACTGATCCAGCAGAACAACATGCCACAGCACTTTCACTTTTTTCAAATATGCAAGTAGACTCAGTAATGTAATGCATAATACCTCCATAATAAACCTCCTTTTCTAGCACCTTCATAATGATGGGTGATTTCTGAGGATCCCCACCTTAGATCAATCAGGCCCTTCCTAACCACCCGATGGCAGCATTTGATGACACAAAACAAGGGTTAGGCCATTATACACCACAATTCCCATATGCGAGATGTCATGGGTAGGTAAATAACAAATACAGTAGGGTGAATCTTGGACTATCAGTACACCAACAGGTAAAATAAAGCTATTGAAGCTACACAGATATAATCGGAACAGTCTGCTTACAAGCACACGAAAATTATGTTGCTGACTGTATAAACATCAGTGTTTATTCAGGTGCAGGTCAGTTTATTTATATGAGTAAGTGCTCATAATTAGAAGTTTGCAAACTTTTACCATAGTTATAGCAACCCAAAACACTGACAGTGTCTTGGTATTCTAGATTAGCTCAGAAGTAAACAGTAGTGCATATTATTGAGTAACACAATCTTTCACATAGCAACCCGCTTCACAATACACTCGTATGCACAGTATACCTGTAAGGATCCTGATGAGATAAACCGGTTAATTATTGCATCACATAAAATGCTCCTAATCCTGTTTCTAATCCTGAGTTTTTTTTCTAGAGGATATTCCTTTCGTTTCTTTCATAAAATGAAAATTATACTGAATCTGCTAAATCTATATTTAGTAGGTCAAGTGTCTAAGGAGCCTCCTACTACGCTCGCAAAATCCTGTTTACTTCATGTTTGTCAATTAGACCTGAAAATATCATGAATATCACTATTGGTCATTAGTGGTAGTTTTGCTCAGTATTGTATGTTTCGATTTCCAATTTAAATGTCCATATTTTGTTTATCTGACATTTAAAATGCTAAATGAAAATCTTGGTCAAATATTAATATATTGCATACATAGTACAGTACTGTGCAAAGGTCTCAGGCAACCGATATTTAATTTTATGGGCAACTCCATCCAAAGGTCAACCTTACCATGAAAACAAAGTATGCATAATTCTTAGGGCTCCTACCAGACCATACTGATACACTAAAATACTGTTTATGTTGACTAAACATAAAATCGCAATGTTGAGTGTAAAAAACACCAACAATGAAAAGAAAGAATACGGACAATAAAGACAGAGAAAAGGACCATAAAATTCCAGCAATAAATACTAATTTAATAATTTCATGGTTTATTCATAACTACTATTTCAAATATGCTATTATAAAATTCACTATTTACAGATGTACTTTATATAGTGTTTATATATTGTTTCACAGAGTTTACAGAAAACCTGTACTTTCCCCTAAAAGTTTGTTGATTTAATTTCCCATCCATAATGCTGATAAAATGTTAGATATTTTCAGGATGCTCTCCATGCTCTCAATCATTCTGTTCACGAATATAAGTCCAAATGTTACATGCACTAATAAACGTGTACTAATTTGGATGATGTCAGATGTTTATTTAATGACTTTCTGCTTTTAAAATGCATTCAAGCAATACTTTTCCATCTGAAATGAAACATTACAAGAAAATGTTTTTATGATAAAATAAAGAAGGTAACATTATGCAAAAATTTAAAAACAAGCATGACATTCAAAGTAGCGAGAAGAACTGTGGCAAATGCTTAGAAAAACAACTTCTAGCTACAGTAATTTCCTTATAAACATGCAATAAATATACATGAGACTGCTGATGCATTTTAAAGACAAAGAATATTAGTGTCGCGTAGTTTATTGCTGTTTACCACTCTTTATAGAAGTTTTTATATGGTAAATTTTATATGCTTTATCCTTTATTATTTCGTATTGCATTTACTTTAAAGCATATCTTTACATGTGTGTAACCCTCTTGCACAATACCATACGTTCCCATTCTATCTTAAACACATTAGTCATACAGTATGTGAATCATGTGATTTACACAGAGGCTGAAGGTCCTTAATCCCCAAGATTAATTTTACTCCAATAATGATTTTTTACACAACCCATTTATCAATTAATTACATGTGCCATATTGATTCAGTTTTCACATGTGCTTTTCTCGCATAGACAGTTCTATTTCACGAGCCTTATGATAAACTTATGATCATTTGCTTATTGCATGTAATGTTTTCATAAGGTTTGTTTTCCTTTCATTTGTACACCTTAGATTCCTTATAAAATAATTCGATCTGCATGTAATATTTAGACACTCAAACATGTCCTAGATTCATGCAGGAAATGTCAAAGAGGTCAACCGTGAGGTTGTTAAAGAAAAGTTAGTGTTTTTTGCTGCCGCAGGTGTGCAGAAAATATCCCTCCATCACATCAAACAAGCTCATTTCCTCAGCGATCATTTGCATCGCACATTTTAAGTCCTAATCGCCAATGCAAATGTATTCCAATAAAATTTAGCATCAGAGCTTTTCCAGCCAAGAAAAATCTGCCTTGTGTTTATATCACCTTATTTCAAAATTTCAAAATCTTATGAGATGGCACAATAAAAGTGCCTAAATGTAGACAAGTATACAAGGACACAATCACATACATGTCCTCTGTCACAGAGCAATCTTAGGAAAACTGCTTCTTTAATAGGTCATTAGATGATTATCATTCTTCTAAATCTTTTTCGTTTTGAGTCACTGGCAGCAAGTTGATCAGGGAAAAATGTTTTGAAATTTGAATATCAGCTTCACAAATGCCAAATATATGTCTCATGTCTCTTGTACAGTGAGTGACTGCACATCTCTTAAGCATGGAAGCATTGTTTCTTGCTTTAATTCCCTTTCAAAAATATAACATTGAAGTGCATCATGGTTAAATGCAGAGAAACTACTATGAGTTTTAGTTAAAGGCTTTTAAAAGAAGAAGATAAAGTGATTTTCAACATAAATGAGAGCCTTGTGTGTTTGAGAAAAATAATTTGCCAAAATAAGTCTAAAAATAAGGTTTATTGTGTTCTGCAGGCAAACTGTTAACATGTATTCTTACTCGATCACATATACATGTCATGTTTCAGAAGAGCAAACAGTCCATGCATGTGGAGTAGTGCATGTAAAAAAAAATTAAAAACTCATAATGAACTCCAATAACATAAGGAAAAACAAATTTCATACATATATATTTTTTTGCTCTTTATAGCTCAAATGTCACTTACTTTTGCTAGATTTACCAACAATTTACAAAAAATTTACTCCTTTATAGCTAAATATCAGCTTTTTAAAATATTTCAGCATAATCTTTTTTTTAGCAATTTTACTCATGATTTAATATGTCTAAATGATCAATTTTTTAAACTTACATTTAAGTAAATTATTTGACTTTATAACTCCACTTTAGAGTTCTACATCACCAATACTTTTCATCCTTGAAGGGTATATTGCTGTTTTCGCTCAGCATTTAGATAAATGTTGAAAGTTGGTACCAAAAGAGACTGTTATTTCTACTGATAGGACAGTGACTACCTACCTATGCTTCCTGTCCTTAAGCCTTAAATGTAAACTTCTCTGCCATTGAGACAGTTTTATGATGGTTCTGCAGAAGCCCTTCAAAAACAGGGCAAGTAAGTTCAGACTTGAAGTTGAAACAGTGATGGAGTTTCCTTACTGTAAAGAAATGTGAATACAGGTGTACATAAACCCCCCCAGCCCCCTCACCTCCTACATTTGTATTTATTTCGAGTCATCCTGGACCTTCTGAAGCTCAGCAGGGATGGCTCTGTGCTTTTTCAAGTTCTGAGAGAAAAAGAGAGACAGATAGAGACGAAAGAGAGGAAGAGTGAGAGCAGGGAAGTGTTTGTAACCCCCTCCCACACCAACCCTAACCTCCTTCTCTACTTCTCTACCACCGAAAATCACATCACATCATATCTACCACCCTCGTATGCAGCTAGCTCAAGACACTGCCTTCTGTGGCATATGTTCTCCCGAAAATGCGACTTGCGAGCCCTGTCATCATTTCCAAGGAGACATGATGTTATGGAGAATAAGGTTCCTGCTGGAGGTAACTGTGTCTGAAAAGCATGCTTGTGGATGGGGTAGGCATGTCACGTTTCAGAAGAGCAAACAGTCCATGCATGTGAAGTACTGCATGTTAACTTGACAAAATAATCCATATTAAAATAACATTAAGGAAATAACTTCATGTATTTCTATTCTAATTTATTTACTGCTTAATTATATTTAAGTTTATGTTTACAGTGTTGTCTATCCTAAAGTGCTGTTAAAGTACCTGGGCTTAGGGGTCCACAAGGTACTTTATTTTCTTTTTTTCTTGATTCTCTTCCACTTTAACATTAGTAAAGTGTAAAGATCAGATTTTGACTGTCATTATGGTATTGGATTTTAAATTATTAAAAGTCCCTTATAAGCCTGTATGTTTATTGAAGGCTTACGTTTGGAAAACAACTATAAGGCAGAGGGCCTGACCGAAGGTGTAAGAAAAGGCAGTGCTTGTCCGTGCTTAAGAAAGTTCTTCAGCGGTGCAGTGTCTACATATGACTGTGTATTATATCATGGATAGTCTCCAAATGTTAATTGGAGACGACACATTTTTCAGTGTGCTTTGTTATCATGTGGAATATCTTGTACTATACTCACTTTTACAGTGCATTTTACTTCATGTAAATCCATTACGCTCATACCTTTAATCTACCTTAAAGCCTAATCTTTACGTAAATAGTTTTCTCGTAAATTGCATAAGATTTTTCCATTCAGGCGTTGTGTATTAGGATTTCTACTTTGCTGTTATCTTCCCTGGCTATGACTCAAGACAGGGTTTACAATAGCACATTGAAATGTTTAATGTAGTCCGGGGGAATTAAACAACAGAATAGAGCGTTGTTTGATTTGTCACTAAAAGGCAAACCAGAGAAGTTCAGCTCAGGCTTAAATGAGTGACTGTATCTGGACTGTGTTCCACTGCAGCACCATGACTATTGTATGCTCACGTATGAACACAAATGTATCAGGTAACAACTTGATGGTTGCTTGGATGTTGTGTCCATCAACTCTGGTGGCAAGGAAGGAGACATATGGGAGAGAGAGAGGAAGAGAGAGAAAGAGAAAGAGAAACCCCAACCTTTATCTTCAACATGTGCCAATCAGTTTTTTTACACAGTCAGTAATCAGCAAATCTGATTTGTCGAATCTGTGTTATGCAGCTCTCATATATAAAAGGTTACACACCTCATTGAGAATTATTTCACCAATCAAATTACATTACCTAGATAGTGCATATATTCTAAAAGGGCCACAATCATCTAACCCCAATCCAGTACATGTGGAATTACATTTGTGCCCAGGAGAGCACATATGTCTAAGTTTCCGTTGTTCCCTCTGGAGAAAAGGAGGCACCATCTGCTTGTAAGGCTACACCAGACTCTGTAGACACTAGAGGTGGAGTAGAGAGCATAGTGTTGCTGAACACATTCACAGATTGCTAATGTCACTGATTTGCCTCTCTTTTTGTCTTTTTTTATTGCACACTTTTATTTAAGCCTGAGAGCAATGTAGTAATCTAATATTCCTTAACAAAATAGTTGCTGTCTGAATCATTGATTTAAAAAAAAATAAATGGTTGCAATATATACATAAGTCTTAAACAATGACTGAAATCTAATCACAAAACACAGTTCGTTTCTTAATTTAATGTTTTAATGACATTCATATTTGTTTTTAATAATGACAATCAAGATAACAATAAAGTTAATATATTGTGCAATGAAATGCATAAAAAAAATGCAACAATCAATAATTAGTCAAAAAGCCATCTGCAGTGTCACATGCTCAATCAAGTGCTTCGGGAAGATCAGGTACAGAAATTTGTTTGTTTACTGTTCACTTACGAATTTTCTAGGTTTAGCCATTTTCCTGCGGAGGTGGATACCCTGACTTCAGAAAGTAAAAGTCCTGTCACATAGCACAACTCTTCAGCCAGATAGGCAAGAACTAATTAGTGACATCCACTGTTTTGTGCACAGGAAAAACATGATATATGTTGCCACCAATACTATATACCACCAATACCAATACTATACAGTGGTGGCAATACTTTTGCCACCACTGTATAGTTGAAATAAAACTATTATGATTGTATAATGTGATTGATTCTGATCACTAATAAATTATATATTCAGACAACTTGTATTACACAAAATTGATTAATTCAACTTCATACATTAACCTTGTTATCTTATTTATGGTCAGGATCCAGAGACTATTCGGGGTACACTGGGTGTGAAGTGGGAATACATCAAGGGTGGAACATGACAATTATTTTACACAAAACCTATTCTAGGTACCAAAATTAGTTTTATGCCTTTTCACCTTTATGTGCTCACTCTGTACATGATTGTTATATATTGAGGCGGGTTGTTTTGGTGTGATTTGTCATCAAAGATAATGACTCATATCAGCCCATATCATATTAAGTGATCAAAACCAATGTTTTTGTTAGGCTGTTTATACAGTGCTATGTTTTTAATATAATTTATATCTCATTATTCTGAAGAGATCGCTTTCGCAAAGAAGCAATGTGTCACATGATGCGTTCAAGCTTTATGTAAAAAGTAAAAGTTATTCAGCCACTTCTTTAGTTCATATCTTTAGTTTATTTAAATTAAATTCTGCATTTAAAAGTTTAGCTTTCCTCTAGCCATGCAGCCAGGTTCTCCTATCACCATGTTCAGCCATTTCTTTTGAGATTCCTTGAAAAACAGGGCAGTTGTGATGTGCTCCTTGTAACTTTGCTTGTACAGAAACCAGAATTGTTTTAAGTTCCAGTACCTACAGTGACTCTCCTACTCCTTATCCCAAGTGGCACAGATGTGCAGGCAACACAGCATAGGCCAATGACAATTAAAAAACTGTATGTGCTTATATGGAAGCCTTGCAATTTTGTGCTAACAGGGAGGCTTGAGACATCAAACTGTGCATTTGGGTTTTCTGATATGTTAAGAATATGAGAGAATATTATGAGAATGACGTCGCAAAAATGTAGAACTCTAAAAATGAGCATATAATTATTTGGTCATAGAAACAACCAAATACAACCGTAAATACATGTGATCTTGTGTATCTGTGCTACAGTATTTCTTTGCCTATATCACCCAGTTTTAATTTTTTTGCCCAGTCATGGTTGTATAGTTGGTTAGAATTAAATAAAACTCAGCATATTGCCTAAGTTGTGATGGAAAAAAGGATGTTATTCTATATTGCATAATCCTTAGTCCTATACTGTATATGTTTATAAAAAAATAAAACATCTTTTTTAAAACTCCATCCTTCATCTTGCCTAGAACAAAACTGCGACGAATGTAGAGTTTGACAAAAACTAAAGACTAAAATAAAACGTCCCATGAATTCCGTTCCGACTGTTCACACTGAGGTAGCACTGCATAAAAAGAAATCAGATTTGTAATTGATTTAGGAACACATACAGTATGGTAGTGGCTCAAATCTGAACTGAATATATCAGATTCCATATGATGTGTGCTGTTTATACTGGTATGGGGGGAAAAACAGATCTGACTCACAAAAACAGATTTGGGTCATTTTGCCCCAAATACAGTGTGAAGTGGTCTAAATGTCCCTATAAGGATAGGGATATTTAAAAGATTTGAGCGTTTGCCTCGTCCACATGAGACAACCTTTATTTTACTCATTTGAGATTTATTAAGAAACTGTGGTGACTTGGGTTAAGGATAGGGTCGGGTTTAGGTGTAGAAGTTATTAATTCTCTCATGTGAATAATAGATTCTGAAAAGGATGGTAGGACAAATGTGTGTGTGTAAAAGAGGGAGAGAGAAATAGAGAAAGAGAGAGACAGAGAGGTGGGGCACGTGCGTGTAGAGGTCAGTCATCTCGTGCTGCGTACGCGCGCGCGCGATGTCGTCAAGTGCCAACGGTCACTCTGTGGGTTTTTAGCCTCTTTAGCTCCCCCTGCTCGCAGTCACACCCAGTGTGTAACCGAAGCGGAGAAATGTCGTGTCCACGCTACTGAGCGGCTGATTTTTGGTTCGACATGGAGGGTTTACCTCCTGACAGCGACAGGATGGAGGCTTGGCTCGACGACCACCTGGACTTCGCTCACTCGTACTTCGTGCGAAAAGCGACCCGGTGAGTGAAGCTGCAGTTGCGGTGTGTGTGTGTAAGCGCTAAGTGTGTTTATTCCCCGTAAACAAACCGTGAAAGAAAAGGAAAGTGACTGAGGCTGGGTGTTGAGGTTGTTTGTAAACTTTTGTGACACTGGACTTAATTTGTAGGCTTCAGAAAGGCGACGTGACGCTTTTTACTTTTTTTTTTTTTTTTTAATAACCAAAACTGGTTTTGTTTTTCATACAGTAGTAAATAAACGCTGCACTCTGAACAGGATGAGGTGTGAACTGCTCTCAGACACCTGCGCTGATATATACAGTATATACAGTATGTTTGTTTCGGCTGCTTTCACAATTTAGCACACATAAGGTTGGTTTTAAGCAAAACACAAAAGTTTTAAAAGAATGATAAAGTTACTAAACTGGAGCTTTTTTTGTGGCACACCTGGCATCTTTATCATATCTACTTTTTTAACATTCAGTTTATATCTGTGTATCTTCGGTAAATAGTGCATAGTGTATTATAAAAATACAGTGGTTATCACTGTCGCCTTGCACCTCTAGGGTCGGATTCGATTCCTGCGATTCCTTGGATCTGTGCACATGAAGTGTTTGGTGGGTTTCCTCCGGGTACTGCGGTTTTCTCCCACACTTCAAAAACGTCCATATTAATCTAATTGGGAGTCAAAATGCTTGTTTTGTGTGTACGCACCCGTCCAGGGTGTACCCCGCCTCATGCCCAAAGTCTCCTGGGATGGGCTCCAGGCCCCCCCATGACCCTGTATACAGGAAAAAGCGGTATAGACAATGAGTGAGTGATACACAGTAAAGGTAGAAAGGTACCCCACCTGCGATGCGATGCGATTATGGTTTATTTATTGTTGCTGTCTACATTACACTGATACAGTACAAGCGTCTTCTTACTCTCAGCATCTAATTTCCACTCATATCTCATATATATATATATATGACTTGTTAAAATCCTTGTATAATTTTCAAGATTTAACTAGCACACATGCATCGTATTGCTAAACTGATCTTAAGAATGAAAACCGTGAACACCTTTTACAGAGCGAAAGCACAGAGTCACTGAATTTACGCAAACCATTTTTCATATTTGTATACACAAATTCATGCAAACTACCAGCTCTTGAACTGGTCTGGGCTGTACAGTAAATATTCCCTCTAGCCTCAATTGTATTTTTGTTTCTAGTTGTTTAATAGACTGTCGGGTATGGGTGATGATCTATTGCTCTAATGGTCATGCATTTGGTTGACCGTGACCTCAGCTCATCTGTCTGATTAGCGACTTTGCCCATATGGGTTACTCTTACCCTTTTTTCCCTTTTTTTTTTTTTTTTTTCACATACAACAACATCCTGTTATGCTTTTTGCTTTACTGGGGATCAAATAGTGAGACGCAAATACTGGATGCAGCCCAAGAACAAATGCATTGCAGGTCCGCCTCAGTGAATCGACATGTTTTATGCATGGATGGGAGGAGTGATGCTCTTCTAAGTGAGTACTATTGATTTAGCTATACAGACGGCGGACACTTCTGAGTCCATAGAGATTTCACTAAAGTCTGTCTCTCTCTCTCTCTCTCTCTCTCTCTCTCTCTCTGGATAACCTACTCATACTGTCATTCGTAGTTTGTAGTCTGTAAGCCAGTTTTATTTTGATAGAATTTGAAGATTAACTGCCAGCAGATTTACAGCATTGAGTTTAATAGCCACCTGGGTTTTCCAGCTGAGTTGCAGAAGTCAAGGCGTCATTCAGTTTTATATTGAAGCAAAGGGACTTTGGACTTTGAACACGAATGTAGGGGTCTTACGCTGTGAGAAACAACATACAGATCTCTTCAGGTTCTCCTCAATTTATCAGCACACAGCAAATGCCTTTATGTATTTGTGCATACAGTAGTATATTACGCTGGTTTTTCAAGGTATCAAGTAAAATGGCAGTTTTGTCCTGCTGAATACTGCAACCGCTTTCACATGAAGTCATGCACTTCAGGTTTTCAAGAAGCTTGGCCTACATAAAACATTTTGAGCGTAAAAAAGCTTAGAATTACATAAATTTTTTTATGTATGATTATTTATATCCACACGTAACGTAGGTCCTCATGACCTCTCTGTTATTTTTATTTATTTATTAAGAGATTTGTTTCTGGTTTATTTTCTTAGGGAAATGGTCAATGCTTGGTTCGCTGAGCGTGTACACTCCATCCAGCCATCCCGTGAAGTGTCCAAGACACATACAGACGGCTCGAAAACCCTTCTGGAGCCAAGTGCCCTGACGGCTTCAGGCTCCACAGAGACTTCTTCCCCCAGTCCGGTTCCTTCTACACCCACACGCAAGATTTCTGCGTCTGAGTTTGATCGGCCGTTACGGCCTATCGTGGTGAAGGACGCAGAGGGCTCGCTCACCTTCCTCAGCGACGCCGAACGAGTGCCCATGCCACCTCCATCTCCTTCGCACAAACTGGAACAGACAGGAGGGGACCGGTGCGCCCATCTTCTCGAGCTTGTGCGTGATGTGTCCAGCCATTTAGACCTGACAACGCTCTGCCACCGCATCTTTTTACACACACATGAGCTAATCGCTGCTGACCGATACTCGCTGTTCTTGGTGTGCGAGGACAGCTCCAATCGAAAGTTCCTGGTTAGTCGGCTGTTTGATGTTGCTGAAGGCTCCACACTCGAGGAAGCATCCAACAGTGGCATCCGCCTGGAGTGGAACAAAGGCATTGTGGGATATGTGGCAGCCACAGGCCAGCCGCTGAACATTAAGAATGCCTATGAGGTAAGGCAATTACATAAGTCTACATACTACTTCTGCAATTTCTTTATCAGACTTTTTAGGGGATGTTTTTGAGAGAGAGGAACATTATTGTACTCCAGTTCGATGTAATTTAATCACCATCACAGTATTTGCCGTCATCTGTCAAATATTTTTAACTGACTGAAATATTGATTTAGTGTGAGCTAGCTAGTTGGTCGATGTTACTGTATGCATCAGATTTTATTGACTCTGGTGCTTTAAAGTCTCTGGGAACCATGATTGCTTTCCAATTTGGTTAACATTGATCCTGTGGGCAAATAAACCATGGTGTGTGCAAAAGGGGTTCTTAAACCTTTTGCAATTAAGGACCGTTTAAAGTCTTAAATATAGTTCATGGACCCTGTAATCCATTTAATCAAATGTAAGGGTCATTTGTTGAATAATATAAAGGCTATTCTTTGGCACCTTTTCAATCCTGTCCTGGGCTTTGGACCAACACACATTGTCTTAATAGACAATATTGAGTTTTGGATTATAGCTATTCAATTCAAATACAATTCAGTCATAAATATACAGATGGTCTCTGACTTCCCTGTCAAGGTTTAAATTACGATACTTAAATTTTATAATGGTGCGAGTGATAAGCATTTAGTAGAAATTTTGAATCGTGAACTTTTCCCAGGCTTGGCATATGTAGTGTGATGCAGCAGCCAATTAGCCACGCTGTAACGAGGGTAAACAGCTGATACTCTGCAGTGTAACTTGTTACCAGTGTTTGTTGGATATTTTATTATAAAATACACTTTATCTGAAGCTAAGCTATGAGGTGCAGTAGGTTAGGTGTACAGTATTCAATGCATTTACAATATTTTTAGCATATGCATAATTTGGACGTGATCCCGTCAAAAGCCAAATTGATATTCCAGTGTTCCTATTTACTCTACAATATATTTACAGTATTTCTCACCATTCATTGGTAATTGAGCAGTCCTGCACTGGTCGCATCAGTCACTTGTGTTAGTGTTTACACTACAATCAGCATGTTGAGAGGATCTAATGGGAAAAGGCAGTGGCTAGCAATGTAAATAAATTAATGCACATAAATACATATAGCTCTTGCTCTTAAAAATAAGGAAATACCATATTTAATAGCAGAATATTTCTTTAAGCAGATGTTGAACTATTTAGTATATACAGTATACACAGATCAGCCATAACGTTACCGTCAGTCATAATGCCCGATATTGTGTGTTTTCTCCTTGTACTGCCTGGGCAGATCTGTCCCCTTGGGACATGACTCCACAAGACATCTGTAGGTGTTCTGTGGCGTCTGGCACCGGATCCTTTTGGTGCTGTGGGTTGTAAGGTGGGGTGTCCGTGAATCAGACTTTATTTGTCCAGGGCAACTCATGAGGGCTCGATTGGAATTGGGATGTGGGGCGTTTGGAGGCGGATCAGTGTCTTTGGAGTCTTTGCCTGCTGGACGCTGTGTGTGGTGAGCTGTGGTGCACTCTTTGTTTTTGTGCCTTTCTATCGTGGTCAGTATTAATCTTTCCAGCGGTTTATGCTGCATTCTCATCTCTGTGCGATTGGATTGGAGGGGCTGGCTTTTGGTCCCCACTGGTTTAAATGAGCCTTGTGTGCCTATGATCCTATCGCTAGTTTATATGGTATATAACTGATAATTAGTGGTAATGTTATGTGGTGTTAACATTATAGCTGATCAGTGTATAATACCATATATAAAATTATAAGTAGAATATTCTAATAAGAATTTATAAGATTACCACACAAATATTTTTTTTTATTACATTAGTGTGTACCGTACAAGAAAATAAAATGTTAAATAAAATAATGAGATGTATTTTGTCCTGGAGTCTCACACAAGATCCAAGTCTGCTTAGTAGTATGTTAAGCTATACCTTACAGTTCTTGGATCAGTCAATTAGAGTGGGATGTTTATCATGGTGTCCAAACCAGACATTTTTATCTTCTAAATCTAACTATTTATTAATTTGTTTTAAATTTTAAATAGTAGTGGTGTATTGATCATTTTATGTCAGGTTATGGCATGCTTAAACAGTGCATTATGAAGTGAAACATGTTGCTTTTCATTTATGTTAAATAAAAAAATAAAAAATAAACCTCCTGAATAATTGTGTAGATTGTGTGTCCGTGTGTGTGTGTTAAATAATCATGTTTATCATTTTAGCCATTGTTCTGCAACAACACCTTGTAAAAGTATCGCCACAGTTATTCTTATAAAAATGACATGCTCTTTTTAATTATTAATCATAATTTAACTTGGCAATGCAATTAATCAATCTTTATTTTCAGCTATGATTTTAGCTTCCAGTAAATAAGAAAGCACAATAATTACTAAAGTAAATGATTATTGTGCCATATTCTGCTTCACAGTGATGTTCTTATTTAGTGTTTTATATCCAGCACACTTCTCAGTTGAAGCCCAAATGCACTCTCAGACATTTATATAATTTTTAACATGTATTTAAAAATCAGTACAGTGCAAACTATTTTAAACCATCCCTCATTACTTTACATTTCCCATGTATTTTTTAACATAGCTTTCCAAACATGCTGCCGATGTAGTTAAAGCATAGATAGTAGATTAAAAAAAAAAAAAAAAAAAAACAGTCATGGATTTGCCTCCCCAAAGCCCGGATCTGAACACTATTGAAGCAGTGTGAGATCATCTTAACAGAGAACGGAACAAAAGGCAGTCAACACAACATTAAGAGGGGATTGAACAATGTTAATCACCAACTATAGACCAAAAAATTGGTGATAGGATCATTGGCACCCAAGTCTCACATAAGTGGACCAAATTGTGAACACCGTGTGCACCACTACCAGTCGTGCATGAGGCCCTGCACGCAAAGAGTCTGAGGCCACAATGGGCCGGACTCCAAACTTCAGATCTGTCAAATCAAGCACTCGAGAAATATGCCAGACAAACAAATCTGAACCACAGGGTCCCCACCGTGCAACCAATAGCACTCAACGTGTCAGCTGCAAAAGTCCTGGTGCCAGACACCACAGCATTCCCACAACAGGTCAGAGGTGGAGGCACGCCCCAAGAGACGAGAACTGCCCAGGTGGTGCCAGGGAAACCGAAAACCTAGGTGGTGTTAATGTTAATGGTTTTATTGTTATGGCTGATCAGTCCATTAGAAGGTAATGAAAATCCAATGTGAAAACAGCTGTTTTGACGTTCAATAAATGCCTGATGTGTCCATGGGTACTGAGTCCATTGTGTTAAATAATCATGATCTCAGTGTTGACCACAATAAGTGATTATGATTTAATCGGGCAGCCGTATTTTTAACTATAGTACATTTCCCGGGGATTTTCAAATTCGTTGCATGGAACAAGATAAATGGACATATACACTGATATTTTATCCTGGTAACACCCCACTGTTATTTTTAAAGTGTTGACTAAATAGGTGAACATTGATTTCTGTGCGAGTGTGCTGATGGTAAAGCAATATTGATATCTGCTTATGGTATCAACTGGCCTTGTTGTTGATCATGTATCTCTGTCTAGTTATCCATGTTATAGTGCCAGCTGCTCTCTATTACTCTTTGACCCCTCTAAAGTCTCATTGTACATTACTACAGAACAGCTGTTCCTCAGGTGCACCATAATTGCTTTATAAATAGTCTTCTTTACTTCTTAATATATTCTGTGGTTATTGTTACTGCAAACACATTGGCTTTTGGGTCTGGAAGAAGTGTGCACGGTGTGTAATAGTGTTATAGATATGAACTTGGAATAATATAAACATTATCTGTCTTGTTTACTTTATATATTGGTAGTTACGCAAGCCAGTTGCTAGCCAACAGTTTAAATTAGCTCATGGCTGATATTTTTAGGCATTCTTAATTTAGATAATGTGTGCCGCTCCCAACAACAGGTCTATGGAGAGATCATCTGAGAGAAACGGAGAGGGAGAGAAGGAGGGCGGGGGGGCTTCATTATTAATGTTAATTAGGGAGTTGTTTGTTTGAGGCAGCCCGGATTAGAAGCACTGATCATTTGCTTTATAATTACTGGTATGCTTTGTATTTAAAGGAAAGCAATATGTATGCAAAGGTAGATGGTTTTATACATCTGTAGATGGTTTGTAGACAAGCCAACGAGCCAACTAATAATAGATAAAATTCAAGAAATTTTTGGTTTTGCATCTCTAGTTGTTCCTAAAGAATTTAAAAGCTACATTTGTATCTCCAGGATCCTCGATTCAATGCGGAGGTGGACCAGATCACAGGCTACAAGACCCAGAGCATCCTGTGTATGCCCATAAAAAATCACAGAGACGAGGTAAGATACAAAAAGAAAAACTAATGTAGTATTTCTAACTCCTTGAGCTGCTCAAACAATGAATAATCTTCCCAAAGGTTGTTGGTGTGGCACAAGCCATCAATAAGAGGTGTGGAGAGAACACCACCTTCACAGAGCAAGATGAGAAGGTAAAAAAAAAAATGCATTTATAAGTTAAAAAGTGTGGATGGTCAATTAATTGGTTAATTAGTGATGTTCTGAAATATTAGGACTTCAGTCACTGCTTTTTTTATTTATTAATTTTTTTTACATGCCTAAAATTCTTGTATTTTGTTCACATTCATAGGATTTTTCCTCCTACTTGGCTTTCTCTGGGATTGTTCTACACAACGCACAACTCTATGAGACATCACAGCTTGAGAACAGGAGGAATCAGGTATCATGTTCTTAAACAGCTTATAAACAACGTAACCTTTTTTAGTTTTTATTTATAAATTTTTTTTTTAAAGATGACTTTTAAATCTTAGTGTCGTATGTTGTCACTTGTTTTACTCACCTTGTCGTTTAGGTGTTGTTAGATCTGGCCAGTCTTATTTTTGAAGAACAGCATTCTTTGGAAGTCCTGCTGAGGAAGATCGCAGCTACCGTCCTGTCTTTCATGCAGGCTCAGGAATGCACTATATTCATTTCTGATGAAACATCTGTAAGTGCAAAAAAGAATATATATATATTTTTTAAATCAATCAAAAGGACATTTCAGTGATGGTGTATTTGTGGAAAATTGCAAGTTAAAGATGTATGGAATAAACGACAAATTATTACGGTCCCTGTAATTTCCGTTATGTAGCTTAATATGGTTTTAGATACTGAGTGGCCTTAACAAACCTTTCTTGCTTTTAAAGCTGTAAGTCTGAGGGAGCATCCCCCGCACCCATCCCCCCCTTGCGAAACTTTTTGCTTAACTTTCCCAAATTAAAATTCATGATGGCTCATGACTCTGTGACACCACATGTCTTATATCATCTACAAATTGAGTTTGCTTTAGCTACAACATGTTACGAAGTACTTATGGATCACCTACTGTAGGTCTCAGCTATGAACCATGTCAAACTCATGCGGAACTGTCTATGAACTGTCACAACTGTAACTAAGTTAAACACTAATGTTTTGTCAAAACATGCTTATGTTTTGGATACTTAGGTTTAGTGTGCAGGGTTGGATTTACCCATGGATTTGTGAATTATAGCGCACTATGTAGTAGTTTAGTGCTGTTTAGTATTTTAGTGAGATGTAGACATTTTGGCGATGGATTTAGCATTGGGTTTAGTATCAAGTTTATTTAGTGGATAGAATCGGATTTAGCCTTTTCAGCGGGTGTGCTCCGCCCCCTGTATGCAAGGTTTTTGCTCCAGGAGTGACTCAATGCTGTTCACTCCAACGCTAAATGGGCAGTTGGCATATTTATGTAGGCAACAATTTTTCAGAATTCCAAGGGCGGTTGAAAACTTTTTGGCTGCTCTGATTTCTCCCGAACTGTCAAGGCATACCAAAGTTTGATAAACTTCCTGATAATTCATATATGATGAAATTACGATAATTTTAGTATAATAATAGACGAGCTGTACTATTAACGACATGATTCACTCAGAGATCGATTTCCAGATTTATTAAGAGCATTTGAGGAATTTGAACTCACCAAATTACTCAACTGTTGACTCAAAGGACCAAATTTGGGCACCGTGGCCATCGATCACTTATTCTGACGTAGAGTTCTTTTCCATTTATTACTGTCATCTAGTACCTATCTATCTAGCACATTATTATTTACTATTGTAAGACATTTGCAGAGAATTGTTTTCTGTATGCGCACCATGTTCTCTTAAAGACTTTAATGTTGCAGTCATCTGTCCAGTTCCGTCTCATGAAGAGAGGCAGTGCTGGGTTTTTTGGTTGAGTGAGCTGAGTGGCCAGGCCAGTCTGTAGGCAACACTGGTTTCATTTATAGTAGAACCACAAGCAGAAAACAGCCTGAATTGCTTCTTTATTCTATGTTGCCAAAGAAGCAATTACAACATTCACGTAAACACACACACACACACACACACACACACACACACACACACACACACACACACACACACACACACACACACA
>JAQQZT010000001.1:21870942-21900530 GCA_030068275.1 Clarias platycephalus
GTGTGTGTGTGTGTGTGTGTGTGTGTGTGTGTGTGTGTGTGTGTGTGTGTGTGTGTGTGTGTGTGTGTGAAAATCAACATATTGGCGTGTTTACTAAAGGAGAAAGATCATGAACAATAAAGAAATGTTGATCATGTTTATGTCACATTCTATACTTTTGTCACATTATATCAATTTATAAACTCCTCGTTTGATATGTAGAGGACAAAACATGGTGGTTTTTTACTATCCTGGACTCTATAATTTCCAGTAATGGCACATCCCAAGCATCACCAGAAATGATTATACTCCCAGCCTACAAGTCCCAGTGAAAACTTTGCTACTACACTACCGCTCAAAAGTTTGGACACCCCTTCTATTTCCATGGTCGTTCCAGTTAATGTTGAGATGGATCTGCTACTTATGCTCTGTAAAGCATTTATAACTGCTCGAATCTGAGGTGCTGTAAATTGGTGATTTTTGAGGCTGGTAACTCTAAATGAACTTTTGGTTTTGGTCTTGCTGTCCTCGTATGGTCTTCATGAGAGACTATCATGGTGCTTGATTGGTTTTACAAATGCATTTGACAATACTGTTCTTGCAAGAAATATTCCAGAAATAACATAACAACTACTGTTGTTGTTGTTACATAATTACCTCATGTGTTGTTTCATACTCTAGTTTTGAAATCTCCAATATTGAAAATGTATCACTGAACAAAAACAAAGAAATTTACAAGTGAGGCCAAACTTGAGCGGTAGTGTATATAAACAGTAATGTTTCTGAACAAGTGCATTAACATAAACAGCGCCTTTCAGTTATAGCTGACATTGCAGTCCGGATCATGCTGGAAGAGACTACAAATCAAGATCATCTGACTAATTTAAGAATAGTGATATAAATGTTGTATCTGTAAACGAGAATCAGTGGATAAATATTTGCTCTAATTTAATATACTGTTTCCTAAGGACCGTTAAATGTTAAAATATATCTGTTTGATTTTTCATTCACCTAAAGGGGTTTGCCAGTTGGTTAACAAGATGGATGAAGCGTCAGGTGAGGTTAAGGCTTTCAATCGGAACGATGAGCAGTTTCTAGAGGCCTTTGCCATCTTTTGCGGGCTCGGCATCCAGAACACGCAGATGTACGAGACTGTGGAGAGGGCCATGGCCAAGCAGGAAGTCACCCTTGAGGTCAGTGCCATTTTTGTTATGAACCCCAAGGGATGTCCCAAAAATGGAATATTAAAAATGGCTTTATTTATCGTAAAATCTATTATTGAGTAACAAAGCATTTTATTTTACAGAGACGACCACGTCCTCCCCTTGTGTACTAATCTAATCTGAGCATATACTCCCATTCACACTCAGCCCTCTCACCGCTTTATCCCTCCTTCTTTTCTTAGTTGTCTGAGCTCTTCCTCTGATCCCTCCATTCTGGAGCTGTCACAGTCAGAAGTACCCCCAGTGACAAGCACTCTCCTGCAGCTGACACAATGGCGGGGCAGAGCTTTAAACCTTCCCCTTTCCTTCTCTCCATCACACCATCCCTTTCATGACGTTCCCCTGTTATTAATGACCCTCGCAGCAGCAGTTCGGAAAAAATAAATCATGCTTGGCGTCAACAGACGACAAGCAGAGGAAGCTGTGCTGTTTATACTTTCACAGTTTTGTCAGACTGAGCTTGTTAGTCAGGATAGTCAAGGACAAACATGCTGTGACTCAAAAGGCAGGAAGACTGGTGTCATAGAGTGTAAACGGTTGTGCTGATTTAGGAAAGGTTTATTTAAATACACAGCCTTGTCATATGAATAAAATGAAAGGTGAATAAAATTAAATCAAGGAAAAGAGAAATACGTAAATATATGTGTGTTTTTCTTTGTGCATGGCTTTGTGTATGTTTCTCAGGTTCTCTCTTATCATGCCTGCGCTGGGGAGGAGGAGACACGGGCGCTCGAGGTAACTGCGGTAAATTACAATTTATTAATTTATCTTTTCCTTACACATCTTATTCCCCTCCATTGCGTTTAAAATAAATGTATTTGGTTAGCATTCTGAATTCAGTGCCATGCTTTTGCTTTTTAAAAAGCTCGTCTAATCGTCAGAAAAATTACATAATCGATAACAAAGGATTCCCATTCAATGTAAAATCACACAAACTACTGTACTTGGGATTGACATTCTCAAATTTTATAACCAAACCTCATTTCCTGTGGCCTGATGTAAATTTGAAGAATCACAGAGTGGCTCCTCAACTCATGGATGACTTCACAGCCTAGCCAGCACTAGTCTACCTAAGTAAAGCCTGAGAGACAGGATTCAAACAGGTTGTGTTGTATGGGGGAAATGCTGAAAAGAAAATGTTTCTCCATTATTTTCTGCTAGCGCAGAGGTCCGTTCCAGAAAGCTGGGAGTCAACACAACCGATCCACATATTGCTAACAGTTATTGTCCTTGCAAAATGTAAGGTTTTAAAATGTTCGGCCTACACCTGTCAGCACTATTTAACACCTAAACAATCCGAGCATAGATTTAATATGCTCGGAAAAGACACGGCATTGATCTTTTGTACTGACGTGATTTATAATAAATCTATATAGTATATTAAATCTATACACTCACTCACTCATCGTCTATACCGCTGTATCCTGTATTCAGGGTCGCGGGGGGCTTGAGCCTATCTCAGACGACTTGGGGCACGAGGCGGGGTACATCCTGGACTGGGTGCCAATCCATCACAGGGCACACACATACATGTTCACAAATTACGGGCAATTTGAGAACGGCAATTAACCTAATCTGCATGTCTTTGGACTATGGGAGGAAACCGGAATATCCGGAGGAAACCCACCAAGCACACAGAGATAGGAATCGAACCCGGACCCTGGAGGTGCAAGGTGACAGTGCTAACCACTACACCACCGTACCGCCCTAAATCTGTGTATAAATAGGCTACATTCTTTTGATAGTCACAATTACAGATTTATTTATTTCAGTAATTTCATACTGATCACCCATAATATGAAAACTACCTGCCCAGGCTTGTGTCCTCCTTTTGCCACCAAAACTAATTTTGTTGTAGTACTGATTTATCAAGGCATGGACTCCACAAGATCTCTGAAGGTGTTCTATGCCATCTAACACCAAGACATAGATAAGGACCTGTAAGTTATATTCCAGAAAGAGTTAAGCATCTGTGAATCAGATTTGTTTGTCCAGATTTGTTTGACACATTAAACTCTTAGTCATGTTTCTCAAACCATTCGAGCATTTTTTTGCAGTTTGGCAGGGCGAGGGTGCATTATCATGTTGAAAGAGGCTGTAGGATGTGCTGGATATACAAGTCTGATCCGCCTCACTGCTTAAAAGACTGCTTCAAGCATCTTGGTGCCAAATATCACAGAACATATTCAGATGTCTTCGTGAAGTTCATCCCTGACAAGTCAGCACTGTTATGGTGGCACAAGTGGGACTAACATACTGTAAGATTAGGCATGTGGTTTTAAGGTTACAGCTGTTTTTTACTTTTGTGTTAGTATGATCCTTTGTGTGTTATTTTTTTTGCCCAAAGGCAGCCACAGTTCCCTCAGCTCAGTCTTTGAGTCTACTAGACTTCAGCTTCAGTGACTTTGACCTGTCCGATGCTGAGACCACCCAAGCTACCATCCGCATGTTTGTGGACCTCAAGCTTGTACAGAACTTTCAGATGAAGTACAAGGTATATGACCACCACACAGACCCTTAATGCAAACCACTGGATAAGAAACAAATAATAATAACAAATCTACTAATCCATCAATCATATGAAAAAAATTAAACACTTTAAATACTTCTGACATCCTGATGAGGAGTAAACTAGGTTACTGTGCATTTTACAATATTGGGTAATTTAACTTTTTTTTTTGTAGTAAATTATTAAACATTACTTTCCATTTACTAAATGTCAGTGCACCAAAATAACTGCTCTGGCTCAGAACAAAAAGTCTTTGCTAACTTTAAAAACATATCCGTCTCCTTTAATTTAGTTCAGCGTTGCCTGATGAACTCCATACCTCTGGCTATCTGAGCATAGGTACAGTAAAAACGGCTGTGTACTTGGATCTCTAGAACAAAGTCCTTTTATGGCGCTTGATGCCAGCAGAGACTCGAGATGGATGAGGCACAAAGACAGGCTTTTTATTGATTTCCTAGGCAGCGCTTACTCTGAGCTGCATGAGTCTAAGCAGGCTCTCTTTAACCACTCGGGCATAGAGTCCAAATCAATCACAAAAACTCTGCTAGCTGTGACTGACCACCCGCCGAGAGACAACTAAACCATGTCGTGTACACACACAAACTGATCAAAGAACGATACACAGTTGTGATGTACTGACATTTTATGGAGGCACTGAAAGTCAATTGCAGATGCTTTGTTACAAGGCAGCATAACACACTTGGAGGAAAATAATATCGGCCCTTTTCTGTCCTCATGAGATCACAAATGCAAGCGATTAGCTAGTGTAACTGCAATTGACAGGCGAGGAAGAGTATGCCATACCTCCTACCCAAGACACATTACCAATTTTGCTTATTTAGCTTCAGGCCACAGACGGCTGTGGTATTGTCAAGGACTCTGCCTCATAATCTAGCAATGCTTTTAGAGCAAATGCTTTTAATGTTGCACTTGGAGGCATTCACTACACTCTTTAATATCTCTGCCACTGCATCTTTTTTTTCCACACACACACTATATATTATTTTTTTCTGTGGAATATGTTTTTAAATTAGGATCAAGTTAGTAAGTTAAACTTAGGGAGTCTTGTCCTCTACATGGGAATATTGTTGAGTGATGGATGGAGCACATGGCAAAAAAATTTTTTATGTGGTTAAAAAGCCTCTCGTGTGCTGCAGAGGTCTTGTGTAGTGAGACTGACAGTCTAGGATGGTGGGTTAAATTTTTAAGAAAGTTAAACCACAAAGAAAAATCAAATCCCTCAGCCTCTGAGGATACTGGAGAGGAGACTTTGACTGATAATTCAACCTACAGTAGGATTCAGGAGGAAACAGTGTAGGCTTTGCCAGGCTGTGGAACAGTGAGCTCGTCTGCATGTTTCTCTGGATTTGGACACCATCTACAGTATGATGTCATGATTTGATATTTGTTGTGGGAGGCACTGTGGGAGTATGAGGTTTCTCGGTTGATACTTTGTACAATGCTCAAGGTTAAAAGGAGTTGTGTCCACATTGTCCTTTGCAGGTAAAACCATTTAGGATGGTTGTTGAACATCATTGCCCCTTGTCCCTACTCTTGTATGTAGTTTTCATGGATAGGATATCAAGACTCCTGTATAATTAGACTCCTGATAGATTTCCTGTATGTTGAAGGTAAACATCACATCACCGTTATTGTCTGGTGATGATATTCTCTTGGTACTGAACAAAGAGGATTCCCACAAAGATCTTTCCTTTGTTTACTGAACGTTTCTCCTGCCGAATATAATGTGGGTGAGATGTAAATCAGTATCTGCAAATCTGTAGAGGCCTACAGTGGATATTCACCAAAGTTGGTGGTATTCAATATGAGACTAGTGGTACTGTAACATCACTGTTATTTGCAGATGTGTTCTTTGCCCCAATATGCACTAATGAGTTACCTTATGACTCTTAATGAACTTAATATCTTTAAACTGGAAGAAGTTGGGACAAAATTTTTTTATACCTAATCGTCCTTGTATGATGATTTAGTTGGAAGAAAATGTCATGTCCTCTAAAGGGACATTCAAGTCTCAAGAGGTTAAGAAAAGCACATGACTTATGGAGGAAACATAATTTCATTAGCAATTTTCTTGCCAATTGAATTATAAGAACTAGCAAATTTAATTTGTCTTATTCCGTTAAGGATGTGCACATGATCCAAGATCTGTCACCATTATTTTTTGTTACTGAAATTTTGTTTCCATTTTCTCTCTTGTATCTGAGCGAATTACGAATCTGTAACTTCTTTCGTTTTCAGAGCCTGTGCCAATGGATCCTGAGTGTGAAGAAGAACTACAGAAAGAACGTGGCCTACCATAACTGGCGGCACGCCTTCAACACGTCTCAGTGCATGTTTGCCATACTCAAATCAGGCAGGTTACAGGTTAGTGCAGGACATTCTTACCTCAAAGTAAAGGCCATGGGTAATCTCTTACTGAGGTTTAGTGTGACTTGAAATAAAGCAGTTACCATGTCTGACACCTGTTACAGCAAGTGTATGTTTATTAGTAGGACTTGGGATACACCTGTATCCATCAAGTGTAGAGAGACAGAGACAGAAAGCTACATTTTAAAGTCTGCATAACATAACCATGATGGAAAATCAACCACACTAAAATGCTATCTAGAATTTTGGAAAACAATAAACGCAGTTTTATGGAAATTTTTGTTGTGTTAAATAAATACTTTATCAAGATTATTTTTCAGTTATGATTCACAGAGATTATATTGTGAACTGTACACAAGCAGGCACAAGTTACATATTACATTATTTAATATTTATATATAGCAGTTTATGCTCGTTGTGCCATGAGCTCTAATTCAGAAACCTATGAACTGAATTTAGCTCTCAGGAAAAAGTCTCATCGCATGACTGGAAAAAGTAAATCTTCTATTTTAAACCTGACAGAACAATCTAAATGATATGGAGATATTGGCCCTGATGATTGCGACTCTGTGTCATGATTTGGACCACAGAGGTGTCAACAACTCGTATATCAAGAGGTATGTTTATCTTATTTTATTTTAGTGCCCAGTTTATAGTGAGCAGAACCGACTGGGAAAAGGAATGGAAAATTTGTTCTTGTGTTTGTTGCTTGATTGAATGTGGGGGGAAAAAAACAGAAACAGCATGTGAAAGACAGAAAAAGACTCTGATTATTCATTATGTCAATAGGAGTGACCACCCTCTAGCCCAGCTCTACTGCCACTCCATTATGGAGCATCACCACTTTGACCAGTGCCTCATGATCCTCACCAGTCAAGTAAGAACTTCTAAACAGTTGTTAGAAAAACAAAAGGGTTATATTCTACGGTTTATGATTGTTGAATCCTTTAATCTAAATTGAACGCATTATAAAGTACAAGACTAAGAAGCGCTACCCTGACATTTAAACATATATATTTTAAAAGCTAACAATGGTTGACAAATTATAGGAGAAAAAAACAAACAAAAACTAAACAACACAACCACTTCAGCATGCCTTGCTGTACATTCTACAAGTCACTGGAAGTGTACTAGAGTGATTAACACCACTCTCTCAGAAGATATTCTTTAGGTAGTATTTTGATGACCATGTGGAGTGTTTGGTTTGACAGATCAATCCAAAATATTCCGTAGGTGGTGAACAGAGTTGAGACCATAGAATATGACATCAATTAAAAGTAGAAATGTTTAATTATAAGATAAGGGTAAATGATTAGAACAGCTTTACAGTTTTTAAAAAATCATCATGAAAGAGCTACCACTTTCGTTTAGAACCTGTTTATATTTTAGTAAAACTGATAAGATAAGGTTAGGTGATTTATATTTGAGAAAGCATGAAAGGTACACACAAACATTGAGAGCCATGTAGATAAAATCTATTTTTTATTTGTTTAAATCAACTCAAAGCGGGCTTTTTGATTGTGCAGAATAGCAGAGCAGAATTGTATGGAGGATATGGTGATAACTTCCAGCCGAGGTCCTGTAATGTAGAAGTAGTGTTTGTCAATGATTGTGCGTACAGTTCCCACGGACAGATGAGCCTCTTCTGCAAATTGACAACATGTTATTCGTCAAGTTTTTAAAGATCAGACATTCGACACACTGAATGTTCTCAGGAACGACTGCAGTTGGACTCCAAGCCATTTCAGCCAGGATCGCGGACATGTGATCTTCCTTAAAAAACGTTTGCACCGTTCAAAGGATTTTTTTTAAGCACAGTACAGTGATGAGACTCATAGCCTCAGTAATTCTTCTGTTAATGTCAGTTGGTTTTAAGCCTTCATTCACAGGGAGAAATGAGTTGTGATCCAGCATGGTTTGACTGAACAGCCTTTATTTTTTAATTGTTTATAGATCACTAAGTGAATAAGCAATTGAGAGAGGCTTATATTACTACGGTATTCTTTTCTAAATTTAGACACTAATATTTTATCTACTCTGCTTTCTTAGGGCAGTCAAATTCTAGGCGGCCTTTCAGTGGAAGAATATAAGACTACACTGAAGATGATTGAAAAAGCTATTTTGGCTACTGACCTCGCCCTCTACATGAAGTAGGTACCAGTCATAGCTGAAAGAATAAAATACAACTCACATTAGTAATCAATACAGAAGTTAAAGGCTATTTGTTTTGGTACAGTAAAAATTTCTATACTCTGTAAACATGAGTGATTAAATCTTAAAGACTGTTTGTTTGTATCCAGTTCTTATTCATAGATGTACATTTTAAGTACACATCTAACCTAAATTCAGCACATGATAACATTTAGTCTATAAACCTGTTAGAGGATTCTGAACAATCCAACATAGGCTTCTGACAAATTAATAATACATACTACTTGAATGAGGATTTGTGTTCAGTGTACTAGTACAGTAAAGGCGTAGTTTCTAATTAATGTTTTTTATTATTATTGTTGTTATTATTACTCCAGGAAACGAACAGAGTTCTTTGAACTTGCAAAGAACAACCAGTTTCTTTGGGAGGAGGATAATCACAGAGACTTGCTAAGGTGATTTGTATGCATACTTTTCTCTGTCATATTCTAAAGAGTAATTATTTTAAAAACTGTCACTAACAGAGGTACTTTGGGGGGTTTGACACTGCAGGTGTATGCTGATGACTGCATGTGATATCTCTGCCATTACCAAACCCTGGCCTGTACAAAAGAGGGTAAGACCTAAATAAGTCTGGCAAGTCTCAGGCACTGATTGTATCTAAATTCATAATCTGTTAATGGTATTATAGTACTAACACATGCCTTTGTACACACAGAAAATTGTACTGGAGATTTCATGACCTTAAAATGTGCAGAGACATATCATAGACTGTTTATACAAAGTGCATATATTTAATATAATTTACAGTAGCATAGTGACATAATGTTCAGTAGTGTCGCCTCACACCAACAAGAGGGTTGGGGGTTTGAATCTCATCTTCAGTCTGTGTATGAGTTTGCTTCTTCTTTGCAGTGTAGGCTGATTGGTGTTTCCAAATTTCCCATAGTGTATAATTGAATGTGTTGGGTGCGTGAGTGCTTGTGTCTTACGATGGGTTGATGCTTGAAACAGGGTGTCGCCAGCTTTGTTTCCTGATCTCCCTGGGATACACTACCCAGGAGTCTGGATTATGGATGGATGAATGGATGGATATTCTACAGTATATGCTCTGTATTTATTGCATTGTATTATCAACATATTAAACTATTTTGTATTTCTCAAGACAAAAGACTCACCTTGTCGCACTTAAGAACAAATCGGACTTACGAACGTGTTCTTGGAACAGAACTCATTCATAAATCAGACAATCGAATTTAATCAGAAAATTAATTAGTGTGCTATTAGCTAATCCTGACATGTTCTGCTTGCTAAAGAAGCGAGAACTGATGACCCAAGCAATCTGAGCCCTTTTGAACAATCTGGACATGATAGTCTTACAGCCACCTCATAATGTAATACATGTGCACTAGTCGGTCAGTATCTGGAGTGCAAAGTTATACTGAACTCAACATGCACATTTATAATGACATAACATTGTGATTATAAAATTCTGTGCGCATGCTATTACTAGGTGGTTTGGTACTTGAATCTGTAAAAAAGTAAATAGCAATGAAACTTGTACATACTTGTATATACTCTATATACTGTAAGTGTAACTTTTATATTGTGTATAACAGGACTAAATCATTTTAGAACGTGTTGTGAAGCAGACCTACTCATCTCAGTAGCGGAATGCTTTCAAGTGTTTTGTAGGATTTTGCCTAATTGTTATTTATTAAAGAATGACGTCACACTTCATCTTTTTATAGGAACATTTAATGTTGTGGAACATCTGCAAAACGAATTAAGTGCTATCACTTTGATATGATTTTCCCTCACAAGCTGCTTTCTCTTTCTAAATAAGCAGCTTTATCTGTGACCTAAGATCTTTTAGGTGTTTATTTGAAGCATCTTCCATTGTTATTATAGAAAGCATAAAATGTAAGAATGAGCATGTTAATATGAACCTTGTAGCTATGTGGTTATAGACAATTGACCAACACTTTTCTGCGATAGGCGGCTTTGAAGTGGTTGGTGGTAGTAGAAAGCTGATGGAAAATCAAAAGGTCATTTCAAACAAACAGAATATTGTGAAGAAAAAAAGTGTGTTAGTCAGAACTCAGGAATTTACATTGAAATAAAATTTGGTGGTGTTGCAGAAAAGTGACCTCTAAAATGGTTTATACGCTATACTAAACCAGTGTAAGTATTTGTAAAACACTTACATATTGCCTGTGTAACGTGTGAATGTGTGTCAAGTGAGAGCTTTGTGCACAAAGTGTCGAACTGTTTATACAGGCAGAGTGTACTCATAGAACGATCGTAAATCAGCGAAGAGGGAGAGAACCACGGAGAAAAAGGAGGGCTGGAAGAGAAAGGCCAAAAAGCCAATATTAGTACAAAGGTGAAGGTTTCTCCACGCCCTGATGTCCTGTTTGTTTTCCATCTAACACTTTTATTCACTCGCATTTGCAGATAGCCGAGCTCGTTGCCACAGAATTCTTTGAGCAAGGGGACAAGGAAAGAGAAGAGCTGAACATTGAACCTATTGTAAGTTCACTTCCTGTGCATTACATCACACTGTGCAAACAGCAGGGCAATGTCAAGAACAACGTCAGATTTCACAACTTTTAAAGAGTGCCTTTTTCTCGAACAGGATCTAATGAACAGAGAGAAGCGTGAGAAGATTCCCAGCATGCAGGTGTCTTTCATCGATGCCATTTGCACACAGTTGTACGAGGTAAAATGCTAGGTCGTTTTTCAGATGATATTTATCTAAGTTTAGGATGATGATGATGATGATGATATTTATTTCCATTTAAATGTGTGTGTGTTTTCTAGACACTGGCCAATATGTCAGATTTCTGCTCCCCCCTACTGGAAGGCTGCAGGAAGAACAGGCAGAATTGGAAGCTGCTTGCTGAACAGGCTGAGGAGGCGAGCTTAGTGAATGGAGGACTTTAAACGGCTCATCCCAGTCAGCACAAGATCTAAAGTCTACCCCTTTCCCTTACCCCCGTGTCCTTCTTCATACCACACACGGAAGTTTTAAGCAATTAATAATTTTCAGTCTTGAGTCCTGCTATGAAGTGTTCACCCACCACTATGAAGTGAAATGTAATTTTACCTTTTGGGATGTAGCTGAATCATATTGGTTCCATGTAGCTTGGTAGGTAAGGGAACATAACACTAAAGCAATATGGTCTAAAGTACAGTCACTTATATGTGTAAGTTACTTTTAAAAAATCACAGGTTTTCTTGTTAAGAAGAGGAGTGATGAGAGTTGTTCTTCATGTTTATTTTAGCTTCGGGAGTTAATAAGTTCTAGTTAATAGGTCTAGTCACTGAAACTTGTGCTTTCATCAAGGAGTTTAATTGGGCTTTTAACATTAGCGAATGCTTTCTTCTACAGTCACTGATTCGCTGTTATCTATTTATAAAATATCTATTACTTGCTTGGACCTTTTCAGGTAATCTTAAAGTAAAGGCGGTGTTTGGGGGGGGGTAATCTTTTTATAGTCACTCCAAACCCTGCATAGCGTCTATGCGAGGACGTGTAAAAGAAGTTTTATTTATTGTTATAGTCCCATGTCTGGGTTTTTCTGTAGATCGGTCACTGAAATACAACAGAGGCACAAAAGGAAATAATTTATTCATCACTACAGTGCACCATACAGTTAAGCTAATATAATCAACTTCTAAGGAACACATCCACTGCAGATATGAAGAAGAATGTCATTTTGTTCCACATCGTGTTTGTTTTCACCTGTCTTTTGTATATTTATTAACTTTATATCATGCTGTAAGAACTTGGCTACTTGACCTGTAAGTCTTGCATAAAAGTAAGTAAGGAAAAATATATATGTATTTAATTGTTCACAAATGATCGTGTCCTTTATTTGACTTTTTAGATGTAATGGGAATACAACTAGCAAACATGTACTTACTGCTGAAACTAAAGCATTTGATTGTAATTTGGTTTTATCTTTTCAGAAAGCTCATGGCATCTTTACTAGAAACCTATTTCCATCTATTCCAGAGATTTATCTGTCTCAAGAACATACATTTTACTACCTGCCATGATTACAAAACATGTTTATACTTATACTCTTGACTGACTGACTTGGTCAACTAATTATGCCAATATTGTGTATGTTAGAGTAATCAGCATTGACTAATAAGCCTGCAAGCATAAACAATTGATAAAAGTGCTTGTGCCCCTTAACTTTTTCTACCTGCCAATACTGCCTTCAATACCCAATGAATGCCGCAGCGAAAGCTATAGCATTGTAACTTAAGTCCTAAGATATAAATGGGCAGAAATTCTCACTACATTCCATAATCTAATGGAAGCCTTCGGTGGATGAATCTTCATAACAGCAATCAGTAGAACCAACTTCACAGTTGTATGTATGATGGTCAGATGGAGACATACTTTTGGCCGTATACAGATCGACCATAACATTAAAACCACCAACAGGTGAAGTGAATAACATTGATTATCTTGTTGCAGTGGCACCTGTCAAAAGGTGCAATACTGTAAGCAGAAAGTGAGTTCTTATAGCTGATGTCTTGGAAGTAGGAAAAATGGGCGAGCGTAAGGATCAACGGGTCTTTGATAAGTGCAAAATTGTGATGGCTAGATGACTGCCAGAAGTGACCGAAAGAAGGACAACCGGTGAACTGGTGACAGGGTGATGCATGCTTACAGCTCACTGATGTGTCTGTTGAGCAAATGGCTGCTAAATGTATTACCACACTGTTTCCAAAATCATGTTCGTTTTTTTTTATTGTTTTAAATGTATATTCTATTTCCATGTGAGGTGGTAAAATGTTGCCATTCCTCTATAATCCTACAGGTGGTGCACTCTATCTAATCTATTCCCATATTGCATCTTGTGTGGTAGGAGTAAATTATTGGCTTAGTTTCTTTAGAATTGTAATAAAAATCTAAAATAAAATAAAAAACTTTAATAGAATCAGGATATATTTGTAGTGCTTTACTTGCTCCAAAATTGATGTTACTGAATAATAATCAAAGGCATAAAGGTCTGATTCAGACACACCAGTATTATCATTTCAAACCCAAGCATACTAAACTAAGAATAAAATTAATGAGTGCCCCTACCGATTTTGCATACTTGAAGTAAATCGGTGCCTTTCAGTCGTCTTTTGAAGATTTTATTTTGCCGCCAATCTATTAGTCTAGAACCTGAATGGCTTGATGTGTTTTGTAACCCTGCCAGGATTGATGTCTATTCAGAAGCTTCATGGTTTGAGCAGCTCTTCTGTTCTTTCTCATGCTGATCAGGCCAGCTGGTGTTGAGGAACCCGGGCTTTGATGTGTATAGAATGACTGGTTCAAAGAGGAATAGATTATTACTTTTACTCTAAAGCCTAATGCAGACATACTAACCATCAAAACACCCTGCATTTCTGTCAACCTTATGGACAGTTGCAATATATTGTATGATTTGCTGTTAGTCCTGCTTTCATGAACATTAATTGTAAATACTCTAACATTACATAGCTTCACCGAATACCTTCATTGTTACATTATTAGCGTATGCAGTAAACTTTCAATCACACTTTCAAATCTGAACATTGCATTCTCAGACATTAGCAATTGGGCTGAACAACACTGATGTCATGTTTTCTTGTCGGCTTCCCATATTAGTTCATGGCATTGAACAGGGAGGTCTTAAGTCTGCAATGCTTAAACTATGTATTCTTTCTGCATCAAACCTTTTACAAAAGTTTGATGATGGAAAAAAAAAGTCCAAGTCTTGTAGCTCAGGGCTGTTCAAATCCAGTCTTGGAGGGCCCAGTATCCAGCACAATTTGCAATTCAAACACACCCACTAAACCTGGCAATACACACATTAGTTGAATGAGCTAAGTAGAAAATCACCAAGCTTTGTTGAAACTAGCCCTTCACGTCTGGATATGAAGAATCAGTTTTGTGTAACAGACAATGGTTTGGTGTCGATCCAAGCTGGAAAAAGGAGCACAAGTCTTTTATTTTACTCTTCTTATAAGTAAATTTTTTTCCTGTTTTAGGAAATTATTTCTATTGAAGCTATAAGGGGGGCGGGGGTAAGCTGTCACTTTCTCTAGGAGGACAACATAAGCTGTATTTACATAAATTACCTAATATTCCAATCATAATAATAGCCTAATTAGATTAAAAATACCTCATGCAACCATCGCAATCAGTGCCAATATGCTTGAGCAGAATTATAAAGGTGGCCTAAACCTATAATAATCGGTTCAATATGTAAATATAATCGACCGTTTCTCTAATTGAAATATTATATATTGTTTCTGCAGGTTTCAGGGATCACTGACAAATTTTCAGGATGGAAATTTATTGTTGTTGATGAGCTGTAAAATATATTCTTGCATTCTCCATCTGTATAAAAATGCCAGTGGTAGTATGCATTGGATACAGAATTATAAATAAGAAATAAATGCAGATTTGGTTCCCATGACACAACGTCCATTCTGTTCATCTTCTATTGTATGCATTAAATTCACAATTGGGAAAAACAAGGTTAATTTGTAAGGTTTAATTTCTTTTATAAGGTTTAGTTTCTGTCAGATTAAAAGGTTCGCAAGCAGCAGAACCATTTTGTCAAAAGTTTAGATTTTTATTAAATGCTTTCATCATGTAAAGACATCTCTCATTGGATCAGTGTCCATGTAAACAAAAATAGAAAAATGTTTTCAAATAGATTGAAAACAGAAATTGTCTATATAAGTCTAACTATAAACATGATATTTTAATTATCTACCCAAAACAGAAAATCAATTTAAAAAAAAAAGTTTCTGATGCATTACTCATCTTGATTACTTGAAAATCTCTTGCTTGCTTTTAAGTTGTACTGAGGGACTGGTGCCACCTATTGGCCACATTGAAGATAACAGCAATGGTAAGGAATGCAGAACACTTAAACCAGGATTTTTCTTTTTTTATTACTATTTTATTTTCGGACATACAGCCATAAAAACCTCAGAAAAAAGGAAAAAAAGTTTTTGGAAAAAGATATGAAAACTATGTACAGAAAAACAGAGAGGGACAGAACAGAGAGCATGGTTACATGGAGTTTGTTCTTTTGTAGGCCACCATACTGTTGACTTTGTGGATGGACGTAGTGAACGAGCGAAGCCGAACCTCCTCTGATTGGTTAATAAGCTGTGGCCCAGACTCCTCCCACTGCTCAGGGACCTCCAGATCTTTATCTGTGTAGATCAGGAGGTCGAATGCACCTGTGTGTGAAAGAGAAAGACAGACAGACAATCCCAAGATATTAAGTAAATTCATTCACATATAGGGGGAGGGGTGAGAGAGAATAAAAGAAAAGAAGAAAAAGGACACCCACAGCAAGAAGGATTTGTAGTTAACTTGCATTTCAATCAATAGGTTAACCTACAGCTACATCATGAAAAGGGATTCGTTACTTACATGATTGGATTTTAGTCAAAGTCTTCTCTCCAGAAATGCCCTAATCCTTACTGTTTTTATAAGGCACTGAAATTTATGTAATGTCAAATGTCATTATGGGATCGTTTTAAGGGTGGCTCAGCTGCATAACTACAAACAACCCACAGAGATGGCTGATACTTTATCGTAGAGTGTTTGTAATGAATTCCAAAAGATAATAATAATAATATAAATGTAATAAAGTTTTAAAAAGGCCATGCTAGCAACAACTCTAGAAACTGCAGCCACAATGTTGGAAGCACAAAAAATGCTGAAAATGAACTTTAAGCTGTAGCATTACAGTTTCCCTAGAACCAAGATGCCTTAACATGTTCCAGCATGACAGGCTCCCTGAGCTGCATGAATACATGGTTTGCAAAAAATTAAGTGTAAAAACTAGAGTGTTCTGCATAGAGCCCGGACCTCAACCTCACCGAACACCTTTGGGATGAAGTGCACCAATACCTTCTCACACATCATCAGGCCAAACATTCACAAATTCCCAGAGCCATGCTTCAGAAGATGTGTTCAACAAGGACATACTGGTGCGATGGTCAGCTGTTCACAAACGTTTGGCCATATAGTGTATTTGCCATACGAAGCTTTGCTTGTGTTTGTCATTATAACTATTATTATTACGTAAACATAAGCTAAAATTCAGCACTTACTCAATTAGACTTCTAAGACTTTTGTCATGTAGAAAGCAGTTGGATCCCTACAGTTTTCATGAATCTGTAAGTGTGTGTAGTGGTGTACGTACAGGCTGTTTCCAGCAAGGGTAAGAAGGTGACTGTGGCTGTGATCTGTCTGATAACTGAGCGAATTTCTTCCTGGATGGATTTCATCGACTTCTCCCTGGGAGCACTGTGATACACAAACACAACTCATTACATACAAGTGCATTCGGAAACTATAATTCAGTCATGGGGAGCTCAATTAAGCAATAACACCACAATCAATATTCAATATAATAATTAATACCTTTGCTACATTTGGGTGCATGCAGTAAATGTTTACACAATAATATTTGAAATTTCTCCTATACTGTACTTACAAGTTGTCCTAAATGAAGTAGAAGAACATTTTTTAAAAAGTGGGGAAGAAGGGGTGATCAATAGTTGTATAAAGGATGTTCAAATCAATCTGGAACTTACTTTTGCAGAAAAACTGAACACACTTATAAGAGTTAAAAACTTCCCCTATATAATCCCCTGCTACACTAATGCACTTATACTAGCGCTTGGATTCCATCAAGGTAGAAGTTTTCTCAGTACACCAAAGCTATGATCAGGATGCCTGAAACTCTGGCCCTCCCAGGAACTTCTTTAATGGCCCATAACATGTTGAAATGGCTTGGAGTGAGGTCAGGGCTATGGTCAGGACTGTTAAGGGATGCGGCAATATCTTCCATATTATGCAAGTGGTGTTCCTGAATGATTGGGTGTACTGTTCCCACAGACAGATGCCTCAGCCTCGATCGTCATCCACTACAGCGTCCTTTAAAACATTTGCACCATTTAACTGTTTTACTGCAGCTAAAGAGCCTCACTAAATATCAATCGAGTTTACACCATCATTCACGAGAAATATAACCATCAGTCCCAGTTTGATTTGAACATCCCTCATGAATTGGGTTTTAGAAACCACAATATTTTCTGTGAATACCTGCTCTCCTTGGCTGTCTTGTCACACTCTATGTCAAACTGCCATCTCTCCAGTACTTCGTTTGTCTCAAGGCACGTGATCACCACCACCAGCTTCTGCACTGTGCAGTCAAACAGCCAATCTGACATGGAGAGGGAAAAAAATTAATTACAAAATCCTTTCCAAGTGTATATCCATTGTTGAACAATCAGATTGGGGGGGGGGGGGGGCAGCAAGACCTAATGATGACAGAACTGATAAAAATATATATTAATAGAGGCTCTGATAAAGGAAAGGCACAGAAACATACATGAAAACTATTGCAAGGGCTGTCTGATGTCAGTGCAAACCTTTGAGTTGTGTCACCACGTTGGTGAGGTAGTTCTTCAGTTTGGGGTCAGTGGTGAGCTGGAGACTCATGTCATACTTAGTGACTCTGGTGAAGGTCTCTGCAGGATAGATGCCTCGCTGGTATAAGATGCTGTTGATCCCAAATGCTGTGAAATAACAGTCACAACTCAATCAGCATAGTGTATAAAATGTTCTTGGGAGGGAAAAGTCCTAATGTAATGCTTTGGCAATAGATCTAAAAGACAGATTTGCTGCATACCAAACAGGAAGTGAATGTGACTACTTAATCACACGTGCATGTCTAACAGCCGAAGTTGGATCATCATAAGTGCATTAATTCAACAGATTTGTTTAAAGAAATGCAGCTGCATTGAATATACTGTACAGTAAAACGTTAACGTTGCATGGATGGTTTAGATCATGCTAATGCTAATCACAATGGTCAGCTGGCTAAAAAGGTGAACAAAAGGTGCTACAGAACCAAGGTTTCAGCTGTGCATAAATGTTATAATACAAAACTACACAAAACATCACGTTTTCCGAATTGCACAAGAAAGTAAATGCTAAAGCAAAACGGGTCACGTGACAGGCACATTTCAGATTTTTGTTGCTTGCTAAGCAGGCTGCCGGCTAACTGCCACTCGTTCAAACTATGAATATATATATATATATATATATATATATATATATATACATTATATAAATATTAAAAAAATTAACTTACAGAAGAACTCAGCAACGAGTTCGGAACTTCCTTTCAAAGTAATCCCCTGCAAGGTTTTGGCCATTTTGTCTTATTTTCGCTCTCTTTAAGGCTACGAATGCCGTCTCGCACCAGCTCACTTATTTTTACCCGCCGCCCAGTTTGAATTTTGAACGTTTGCGCATGCGCACAACAGAAACAGCGGCGCCGTGTTGATGACGTCACTGGCTCCGCATATGTTGGAACCCTGTTTGAATTTTCTCTAAATTTCTCTCTCTCTTAATTTTTTTTGCCATATAAAGTCTTATCCGTATCTGGCACATCTCTACTCTTATTTAAAATTGCAAACCCCCCGATGGGATTGTTGAATGTAGAAATATATTTTTAAAAAAAAAATGTATTGAAATATTTGTGATAAACGCTCACCGGCCACTTCATTAGGTACACCTGTTCAACTGCACATTAACACAATATATATCACATTTATGCATGTAATCTGCTGAAGTTCAAACCAAGCATCAGGATGATGAGAAAGTAGTGACTTTGAATATGGCATGGTTGTTGGTGCCAGACAGGCTAGTGTGAGTACTGTATTTCCAAGACTGCTGATCTTTTTATGCACAAACATCTCTAGGGTTTATAGAGAATGTTCCTGAAAAAGTGAAAAAATTCAGTGAGTGGCAGTTCTCTGGACAGAAATGCCTTGTTCCCATGCATCTAGACTGTTTTCTGTTGCTGCACCCACTGTAGGTGCCACTTCAAAGCACTTTTGTAACTCGCCTGCCAAATGCCTAAATGTAAATGTCTAAATGTTGTTGATGCCAGAGGTCAGAGGAGAATGGCCAGACTGATTTGAGCAATATTAACTCAGATAGCATCTCTTTACAATGGAGTTACGCTAAAGAGCATCCCTGAACACAAAGCAAATCAAACCATGAAGTACATGGGCTACAGCGGCAGAAGGTCACATCTCTCAGCTACTAGTGTAAGCTAAGAACAACAAAAAGGCTAAAATTAGCCTGGGCTCCAAAATTAGACAAAAGAATAGAAAATGTTGCCTGGTCTGATGCGGCTTGATTTCTGCTGTGACATTTAGATGGTGGGGGCAGAATTTGGCATCATGAAGGCATGGATCCATTCTGCTGGTGTTGCCGTAATGGTGTGGCAGTCTTTGGGCCCCTTAGTGCCACCTGAGTTTAAATGGCATAACCTATCTGTGTACTGTTTCCATGTCCATCCATTTGTGATCACAGGATAATGCACCCTGTAACAAAGCTAAAATCCTCTTAAAATGTTTTCTTGGATGTGACCATGAGGTTACTAAACTTAAATGGCCTCCACAGTCATCAATAAAATAGAGCATGTTTGGAATGAGGTGGAATGGGACAGTCACATCATAGATGTGCAGCCAAAAAATTTTTTACAGCCACTGCGTGATGCTATCATGTCAATATGGACCAAAAACTTCCTGCACCTTGTTGACTTGAAGAATTAAGACAGTTCTAAAGGCAAAATGGGGTCCAACCAAGTATTAGCACTAGGTGAAATCTGTGTGGTGGCTCTTGATGCAATGGCTTCAGCCTCAATCCATTCCTTGTTTAGATTTCCCAGGTTCTTAAGTTGCCATTGCTTGACAATCTTCTTAGGGCTAAAGTCAGGATTGTTGCTTATCCACTTTTTCCTACAACACTTTTCCCTTCCAGTCAACTTTCCATGAATATGCTTTTATATAGCTCTCTGTAAACAGCCAGCCCTTTCAGAGATAATCTTCTGTGACTTATCCTCCTTGTGGGGTGTCAGTAACTGACTTCTGGACAACTGTCAATTCAACAGTTTAATCATTTAGAAACTCAAAATAAAATATTTTAATATTTTAAGATGCGTAAATTTAAATTAAAAAATGTTTTTATTAAAACTGTTTTGAGATGCATTAGGTTGTTGGTTTGGGAATCTGATGATTTGGATTCAAGCCCCGCCATTGGTGTTTTACCACACCCCGTACTACAAAACCGGGTGCCAATCCATTGAAGGGCACAAACACTCTCTCACACTAAGGGCAATTTGGGAACACCAGTCAGGCTAAACTGCATATCTTTAGACTGTGGGAGGAAACTGGAGCACCTGTAGAAAACCCTCCAAGGCTGGGGAGAACATGCAAACCGTGCTGCCGGAAAGCTTATGTATTTTGCAAATATTCAAAGCTAAGTAACTAAATCATTGACTTTAATTCCATAGCTATGCACAATGGCTAATTAAATTTCAACCTTATCCCAGTTAAAGTTCCTGACATCATTTCCTTTATTTTGGAAGTTAGATATCAGAGATATTTTGCATGTTATGCTAAATTGCCCCTTGGTGTTAATGGTGTGAATGTACTGCATAGGTGTTGCCCTGCAGTGGACTGGGTATTCTCACTTCTCATGCCCAATTTCCCCAGGATATGCTCTGGGTCAATGCATTTACTAAAATGAATGAGTTATAACTATTTGCAAGGGCAAAAAATATATATATAGTTTGTGTTAAAAAAAAAAAAAAAAGTTTAAAATTATGCGTTTCAAGGTTACTGAGGATGAATACATTTGTAAGACTGTTTCTTAGTTATTTACAGTTGCTGACTGATGTTACTTTGTCAGACCTTGTGATGTTTTATATCCCATATCCATGGGGAAGTTTACTTAGTATTCATAGTTAGCATACACATGAGTAATGCATAAGAGTTACTTAGTTTACTTAGTATTCACAGTTAGCATACACATGAGTAATGCATAAGAGTTATCAGATCTCCCGCACACACCCAAGTAAATAGTGAATGGATATTGCACATGGCAATTCATTTCCAATTAGTTTCCTCTATTGTCCGGTCATCAGCTGGTGTAGTTGTGCATTGGACCTCTATTATATAATAGTCCTTAATTCATAACAGTATATGCATGTATTTAAGCCTATTTATAGTTTAGCACTTAGTATCCACTGAATCACACATCCATTGCAATGCCGGATGTTTACTCAAAGTCTTGCACAACCTCTCTACTGAAACATGATCCTATTCATCTGCAACCGAAACGCTACAAATCATCTGGCTGCCTTTTGTCATTGATCATTCTTCCGCTTGTTACAGCTGGACAGCTGCAATTTTATAAAAGTCATGGAACAGAATGTCTGGCTGCAGTCTCTGTAAGCATCTTTATTGCTTGTGTAGAATTTCCCTGAGGCCTATAGGTCCTCTGACTAGCCATAATAGGGCTATAAAGTTTCTACAAATTACAGGTCTTGCAAAATGTTTCTAGAAAGTCACTTGTTTTTTTTTCTTCTTCAGTAATTCTGTTTTTTACCTGGTTTTAGAGTTGGGCTTGCAATCAGTACATTTTAATCCTTTAATTATGTGCACACTGGGTCTCATACTGTATCTAATTAGGAAAATGATTAATTTGTGTTCGTGTATCAGAATTAAATTCACAAACTGGCTTGGACCCAGTATGCTGTTTCCATATGTTTCCATTCTGTGTAGGTTTATATTATTCCTGGAAGGGACTAATTGACGGTGTTGTAAAATGCTAATGGTTTTTACAAACATGCCTGTTATGCTCTAGGGGTACAAAGTGAGGGGTGTTAAGGAGAATTTTCCTCCTCGCCACCATATGTGCATTTATTTAATTTATTAATGATATCAAGTGATATTTCAATCTGGAATCTGCTCAAACCTGAGCCAAGTAGAAACTAACTTTAAAAAAATTATTTTGGTCTATTCAAATGAGTTGTATAGTTGTGACCAGTATAGTCAAGAATACAAGGATTTTGTAATGATGTACGATCTGACTTTTTTATTTTTACTTCAGTGTGATTATAGTGTTTGTAGATTCAACAACACATAGTCTATAATCCAGAAGGCAACAGGCAGTGAGGTAGAAGTGATCTTTTCATCGACTCTATGCATAGTGAAAGAAAACTAGTGTGCAGCTAAAATGACATTCATTCATCTGATGTCAGAGAGTTGTATAGCCAAGCACTTCTGATTACTGGGCTCACTCAGTGTGCCTCCACTCGCCATACCCAAGAAGGCAGTAGTCAGTGTTATAAATAGCATATACATAGCTAATAGTCAGGTTGTGTGTGCAGGTGTTGCATGTAAAACCAACATTGAGTTAATTTGGGAAAAGAGGCTGGGAGCTGGTTCCTACACAGTCCTTTTTTAGATAAAACACAAGCTTTAGAGCAAATGCTGTACTCAGAAACCTATATACTGTAGGCACGTCTCTTACTTTTAGCCTTTCTATCTTTGCATATGCATCTACTGTATAATCACTTTGGTTCACCAGCTCACACAAAATACAACAGGGGTTTTTGTGTAGCTGAAAGCTTTAAAAAAAAAAAAAAAAAAGTGAGGAGGGGGAAATGGATTCCTCCCTCAGGGCTTTGTTTGGTCTCCAAGTACTACTGACCACTGTGCTGACGAGAATCCCAGATGAACCCCCAGGAGCAATCTAGTCATTTTAGGTCTAGGCCCTTAGTGCATTCTGTCCTGCTTACAATATATATATATATATATATAAAAATTAATAATAATAATTTCAGGGTTTTTTCACACTTCTTCAGTTTTCATACACTTTATTGTTCTATAAATTTAATGTAAAATGTGTTAAATGGAGATTAATCAAGCCATTTATAAGGTCCCAGAGTCTCCCAGTGCATGCATGTCAGACCTAAAACCATGGATTCAAAGGAACTTTCCATTTACAGTCCATGAGCCATTCAGTTGTGTCATAATTCTGGCTAAGTGGAAATAAATGCATTTCCAAAGCTTTGAATGCTCCAAGGAGCATACTCAACTCAATTGTTGTGAAACGGAAAAAATTTGGAAGCACCATGACTTTGCTACAGCTGGCCGTTCTGCCGGAAAGAGTAGGCCAGCTACTGTAGTGGTGTTTTGATACAGTAAGAGAGGTGCCCAAGAACTTAATGGGCACCCTGACAGATCTTTGGAAGTCTTCCACAAAGACAGAAGAACATGCCAGATGGAAAATCTAATTAAACGTCTTCATTTGGAAGACAGACTGTTTTTACAAACATGCTTGGTTAATTGGCTCCTTATTTAGACTTTCATAATCTGATCTTTGAATGCAGGGGGCATAGACAGGGTATTAAGGTAATTCATATGTATGTTTTCTGAAGGTTTGGTATTAAGCATTACAGTATATTGTTTTATATGGAAAAAAATGGTAGAAAAATAGTTTGCCAAAATTCAGCCCCAGGTTTTCCCCAATTGCTATTTGTAGTATATTTCACTGTATTGACATCAGCATTTCTGTTGAGGAGTGTATGATACAGAGGAACATGGTTTAAGAGCTTTCCTGAACCTGACTAGAGCCATATGTTACACTGACCTTTGAGTGCTCCCATCTGTCAGGGAAGCTCTGTGCTTTTAAATTAGTCGCCATGCAAAAACTCTAAGCTTCAGAATACACTGAATAGTAAATTTCAATGTGTGTGAATGGCTGCATGTGACATACTTTCTTTATGCAGTAATCATGCCCTTGACTGCACCTATTGCTATGCCTGAATGGAAAAACCTTTTGACTTAAAACTTGCCTTTTAATGCAAACTCCTTATACAAAAAAGACCTAACAAAATAAATGATGAAAAATGAAAAAGGGAACTTTTGTGCATCAACATAAACCTTGGCATGGATGGAAGCTTTACAGAATGGCTTATATAGTATAGTGAGATCATTTTTATGCTTGGTTTGGCAGCCACTGAGCTACAGGACAGCTTCACTGAAATATTAGGCTTAAAAAAACATTTAACAAACATATTCTTATAAAAAAAATTCATATTTGCTATATGGCCAAAAGTTTGTGGACATCTAGAAGTCATTTCTGTCTTTGTATGTCGCAGTATGAGGATTTCCCCTTTACTGAAACTAAGAAGCCCAAACCTGTTCACACTCCATAAACACTCCTGAGTGAAGGAACCCAAGTGTCCTGAACAAACTCCTGACCTCATACTCACTGAAGACCTTTGGGATGACCTGGAACACTGACTTCAGTTCCTGACCTCACTAATGCTCTTATGGCTAGACGAGGACAAATTATATCCAATATGACTGTTCAAAAACCTTGTGACATGCCTTCTCAGAAGAAATGAGATTATTATAACAACTAAATGATGAAGTAATTTGAAAGTCATCATTTCAAGCGTGCGAACAGTGCGAACAGTGCAAGACCATACACAAGACAATGTGCATAGTTAAGAACATTTGCATATTCCCCCCGTGCTTGATGGGGTTCCTCTAGGTACTCAATTTTTCTCCTACAGTACAAAGACATGCAGATTAGGCTAATTGGTACTTGCGTGTCCTGTGATGGATTGATTCATCTTCTATACCACTTATTTTGTACTGGACCACAAGGGCCTGGAGATTTGGTGGAATAATGGAGCAACTCGGTGGATTACCTGGAGAAAACCCACCAAGCATAGGGAGAACATGCAAACCAAGCGAAACCTGCCCCTGGAGGGGCAAGGTGACAGTGCTAACCACTAAGTCATATACAAGATATTGAAAAATAAAAATAAGGTGTGGTTTAAAGAAGGGAGAGAAAGAGACAAGAGACTAAAGAGCAATAAAGAAAGTGATGGTTGACCATCGTTTTGGAATTTCATACTTGACTCCCTTCTTCGCTTCATCTTGACCTTTAAGCAGCTTGTCAGAACTGTATGTAAGGTACTTTATTTTCAATTACTTCTCTTTCCCTGCTTCAGCTAACCCCATTTACAGTAGAATATGGCACAGGTGCATTTTTCAGATCGATTGACAGGCGAACAGAAGCCAAAGTCTGACCTCAGAATCTTAGGTTCAAATCCAGTACAGCCACTTGAGATTGTATTAGTTTAGGGTCAGTAGGGTATAGTAGTTCTTCTTTACTTCTACTTAAAAAAAAAAAAAAAAGTATGTCAATAAATCGACTTGGCATACACGTGCAGTGCTCTAAGTTTTCGTGCGCAAGCGGTAAAGTAAGGGCTCTGTTAATTCAGAGGGCATGTTAGCAAAACACACTCTTGTTGATTTTAGCCATTTGAGCCACCTGGATAACACATTAAGCTGTCACAGCACTCAGGCACAAGAGCGGCTCTTAAGCAGCTGCGAAAATCCATAGTGTGAAAAAAAAAAGAAACAATCACCGACTGATTGCACGTAGCACCAGGGAAAGTGGCCCTCAGGGGACGAAAGTAGTTTATCAATTTGGTGTAGGAGCAAATGGAACGACAAAATGCTATGGCTCACAGAGACCTCCTGCTGCACCCTAAGAGCTGTCCAATAATGACAAATCAGGCAATTTAAGATGCTTTGTTGGAACTTTAGCACAGTAACGCAAATCATTTTATAGTGATTAACATACTGACAATAACAGTACAGTTAACAAAATACAGAAATGTTGGCCTTGTTTCATGTGTGTGTTTTTCCCCTATTTGCTGACTGTGATAAATATTTCAAGAATGCATCAATTTCACTTATTCTCCTTGGTTCTATACTCTGCCTTGTTACAACTTGCCCCTCAGACAATACAATACATTTGGAAGAAAATCAACAGTCTAGCTATATTTGATGTCGTTTATCATCCACTTTCAGCACTGTAACTCCCAACATTACAGCTGAGCTCGGACGTGTGCATGAATTCAATTACCGCTGCATGAATAATTCTTCTGGAAGAATATACACACTCACATTCCAGAGTCACATTCCTCATAACTGGCAGGTGTAACAGACATCTATGTGGCCTGCTCATTCACTCAGTTAAAAGGGCAGGCATGAGATGTTGCATACAGAGTTACAAACAAAACCTTTTCTTTCAGCTACTTATCCTGCTCAGACATGTTGGACATCTAGATTGTTGCAGTGCCGGTTGTAATATTTGTAGCTGGGTGTCACTTTGAGGAATTAGCTCATTATTAGACACTGAATTCGACAATACAACACATGGTGTTCTTGGAATAAAGGCATTATTAAAGCCAGTTGCACCTTACTTCAATTCAACATGGTGGTTACTAAAATCAACGGTTTTGATTGAACAATTTCAAAGTTTATCTGTTTCCAAACAGACCTAAATAAACACTGTAGGGTGTTAATTTAAATGGAGTTTTGCTGTTTAGAGGTAAAAAGTATGGTATACGGTTTAGAAGAACTACTAATAGATCAAATCTATTTACAGTATAAAGCTATTCTTTCAGTTTCCATAAATAAAAATATGTATCATCTTTCTCATTGAACCCTTTCGTGTCAGAAGTGCATCATCTATTTATTACACTATTTTTTTCTTGGCATGGCATGGAAGGAAGCATGTCAATGTCCTTGTAAGAGAAGGTCAATGCCAAGTTTGCATGTTGTGCTGATTGTGGTTCTTGCTGGCAGAGCCAGACAGCCTGCCTGGAACAAGATTTTCCAACCCATATCTGGCCTCACCACCTATTGTACGCGTTTCCCTTCTCTACTGCTGATTGCTCCCATGTTGCACAGAATTCAGCACCACCTCTGAGCTGACTGGCACAATCCTGGATACCATTACATGTTTTCCCAAACTTATCCCTGATATATTTGCTCTTAAACCTGGTTAAGAAATAAAGTTCTTAATATGTTTTACCCTCTGAGAGTTGGACTACTGTTGTGTGCATTGCATTTTCTCATTACTGTTTCTCTTTATAAGCACCTGATAACTATGAACTTAATGAATGCTTTCAAACAAAAAGAAGATTGACAAAAGAATTATACCCAACAGTTCTCATGTACTGAATATATGCTGATCAGCCATAACGTTAACAACACTGCCAGGTGAACTGAATAACATTGATTATCAAGTATATACCAATAAACTGGTAACAGTATCATGGGGACCCAGCCAGTCTGGTCCTATCCAAAGAAAAGCCAATGCAGCATGAATTGCTGAAAAAAAAAGTAAATGCTGGCCACGATACAAAGGTATCTGAACACTCAGTGCATCATAGATTGTTGTGTAAGGGCTTACCAGATAAAGAGTTCAATGTTATTGATCTGGCCTCCAAATTCCCCAGATCTCCAGCCAAGACCAAGAATTCATGGAATATGCTGTTTGATCCACAGAGGCCCCTACCCTGCAACCTACAGGACCTAAAGGATCTGCAACCTACAGCACCCAAAGGAACATCCCAGTGCCAGACACCAAAGCACACCACCAGAAGTCTTCTTGAGTCATGTCTTGAGGGTCAATAGCAGCCCATCTGGTCGCAAGGGGAACCCATGCAATATTGGAATTAATGTAGCTCGTTTTAATGTTACAATTAATTTTAATGTTAGAGCTAAACGTTGCACAGCCAAAGCAGTTGGGAGATCATATCATGTCATATTGTATATGAGGACTTTCACGTATCAAAAGGTTAAAGACTAAGAAAATGGCATCGATGAATGTCTCTTTATCTTGACACTCCATGTCTGCGAATATGAAAATTAAACCACCCTCCATGTCTTTTGACCGCAGTATACTTTACCAGAGTGTTTAAATATCCTGTACTAAAGTTTAATTGGCATGCTCTATCTAAACCTAATTGTATAATTATGCCATATTGCCTTATTTTATTCCATGCATTTACAATCATACTTCTTGTGCCATAAAATAATTGAAAGATTTTGCAAGGCTTTACCACTGATTCCATACAGCTGATGTGGGACCAGCATGTCAAGTGTTAGTGTTAATGTTCCTTAGAGCTGCAGAAACAGCTGGTAATGCTCGTGAAGTGACTCATCAGATAATGAGATGCAGGAAACTGGTAAAAATGTGCTCATTTTTCTATTTTGTCTTCAGGTCAAAAAAATCTGCAGGGGATGGTGATGTCAGATTAACGGAAAAGGGAAATTCTGGTCTTGAGCATCTTGGAACAGAAGAACAGCCTACAGAAATGTGCTGTGAGGCCATCTGGCAACCAGTATGATACAAAGGGAGGATGCCTGAAATGTCTTATATTACTGCTAATAGAAATAAAACAATGCATGATTTTCACTATGGTCCACATTTGCTTTTTTCTCTTAACTTCACATTGAAAAAGTTGTGGATATGAAAAACCTTGTCCAGCAATCTCTAAATGATTAGGATGTGTTTGAATGGAAGATGCATTAAGCACATCATGTTGTAGGTGGTAAAGAGGAAGCATACAGGCAATGCTTTGAAAGGCTTTATTGTTTTAGAATGGACAACGGATAACGATACAACTGAATCCATGTAACATCCCCAAGCACACTGGTGTGCTATAAAAAGAGAAAAAAATCAAGTGTTCTTTGTGCTTGGAGCTATCAGATCTATTTGGTTAGAGTTAAGGAAAAGCCAGAGCTTAATCTAGGAGCGTTTAGTTACTAATCACCTGTAGCCTGATATATTGGGCCAGAAGTACATTATACACCTTAATCCTGATTTGAATGGGTTTCAGCTGCTTATATAGTAAATGCCAAGCCTCTGTTTCTTCTCAAGTTTTCGTGAGAATGGTATAAATGAGCAAATGTGTCCGGTGTTCTCACATTCATTGGGCAACACTAGCCGATTGCTAGATGTGAGTCACATAGAAAATGCAAGACAGAGGCTAAATGAAAGAACCATCTGAACTGTTTTTGGATCATATCAAATGATACACAATTTTTGCTTCCTGTAAACACCCACATCTACTAGGCAGGCAGGCAACAGCTTTAATGTTTTCTCTTCAATTCAGTAACTCTAGTTTTGTGCTGTGTTTCAAACCAAACATGATAAACAGAAAAACATAATCCATTTGTTCAATCCAAAATGACATTAAACACGCTCTATTGTCTGTCCTTTTGTGTAACTTTGATTGGACAATATGTGTCTGAAAAAAAAAAATTCGGCCCAAATGGAGAATGTTTTAATCAGTGTAATCACCTGGCAATCTACATTCTGAGCCAAAAAGGAAATCAGGTCCAGCTTTTCATAGAATTTTAGTAAATGTTAATTATGACTAATGGTGGCTAATGGTTGCTGTTGTTGCCCACAGAAGACCAAAAAACAGCAAGTTCAATACAGTGCATAATAAGTTTTTAAAATCTGTAATTTTACTTTTACTTAAGTAAGTTTTGTTTAAAGTATTGTACTTCACTACATTTTAAATCATATTCACTACTGAGTAAAAAATAAATGAATGAAAATG
>JAQQZT010000001.1:21900665-21926409 GCA_030068275.1 Clarias platycephalus
TGAGCTACTTTTTACTTTTACTTGAGTAGATTTTTATAAGGGTAACTTTACTTGTACTTCAGTAAAAGTTCACTAAAATAACAGTACTTTTACTTAAGTACAAAATTGTATTACTCTTTCCACCTCTGGTTGCTTCTCAGGCAAGCGAGTTAACTCACTCACAATTTTGCCTTGAATAAAGAATGGTACAAGAACATCCTCTGACAGCAACTTTTCCCGACCACCCAAGAACAGCTTGGTGACGAACAATGCCTTTTCCTGCTTGATGGAACACCTTGACATAAGGTGAGAAGTGATAACTAAGTAGCTCAGGAAGAAAACATTGAAATTTTGGATCCATGGCCTAGAAACTCCCCAGTCCTTAATCCCATTGAGAACTTTTGCTTAGTCCTCAAGAGGCGGGTGGAGAAACAAAACCCCACAAATTCTGGCAAACTCCAAGCATTGGTTTTGTAAGAATGCACTGCCATCACTCAGGATGTGGCCTAGAAGTTGAACACAGAAGGGGCAAATATTGTCTCTTTGCATAAATTTAATGTAATTGTCAAAGAAAAAAAAAAGTTGAAATGTTTGTAAATGAATGAAATGTAATTATACTTCAGTGTACCATAGTAACATCTGAGAAAAAGATCTAGAAACACTAAACTGCAGATTTTGTTTCATTCTCCAAACGTTTGTAGTAATGTGTTTAGATGTTTGTAGGAATGTAAGTGTCGTAGTATTAAGCTCAATATGCTCCTAGTGTGTTGTGTTTATTTTTTTAAAAACATATATTAAATGTTTATTTAAATGTCAATGTATGTTCCTCGTGTTTTCTGAGGAAATCTTTTCGGTTTTTAAAGACGCTAAAGCAGATAAACCTAATTGCCAAGCGCTTCTGCTCCACCCGCTGGCGCGCGCCGCCTCTAGCTGAAACACATGCACGCACGCGCACGCTCGCGCACACACACACACACACACGCGCTCCGAGCATGCCGCGCAGACATACACCGCGCTGCGAGGGAGCCAGCGTTATGTAGACCTTCATGAGCCACTCGGACTTTGGCAGTGAAGGCGGATGGTGTGAGCGGAGAGGCGCGCTGAAGAGGCGGCCATGTTGGTGCTCGGGGTTCTGGCCGGGTTCTGCCTCTGCAGCGCGGCCGCCTCCGGATACGGAAGATGGACGAAGAACTTTGACCCCAGCTCAAATGAAGTGGACAAGCCCGGCTCGCAGCCGCACATCGTTTTCGTCATGGTGGACGACCAGGGCTTCAGGGACGTCGGGTATCACGGGTCCGAAATCAAGACGCCGACACTGGACTGGCTCGCGGCGAACGGAGTGAAGCTGGAGAATTACTACGTGCAGCCGCTGTGCAGTCCATCCCGGAGTCAGCTCATGACCGGCAGGTGAGCAAATACTCATGTCTGCTCATGCATCATGACCTGCATGCTGTAGATCGCGATATGCATGATGACCGCTCATCTGTAGATGCTCGGACGCTTCCCTCTTGCACCTGTACAAGTAAAAGTAAACCATAGCACACATCACTTTAATAGTTTATTTCAACACACAGATCTGCAAAAACATGCTCTCTTGCACTCTTCAGTAAAGCACTCAAATCCACTCTATAGCATGTACATTTTACCCTTGTTTGCACTATAGTACTCAAAAGTTCACCACAATCCATTCATCCATCTATCTAGGAACCTCTGTAGTCCAACTAGGGAACTTGGAGCCCAATGGTGACCATAGATTTTTACGATTTGTGGTAGGATCTCCGGTCAACATTCAAACGCTCCTTCACACACTAAGGGTAACACCAGTGAACCTAATCCGCATGTTTCAGGACTGTGGGAGGAAACCAGCCAAGCACAGGGTGAACATGCAAACACCATGCACAACAGACCCTGAGACAGGAATCAAACTACTGTATATAAAGTCCTAAATGCTGCATTATAATCCTAAAACTTACAATAAAGTGTGTATAATTTACACCAAAGGTCATAGTTTCTGATCTACAGTACCTAAATCTATCACTAAAATTAATCTCGGTGTATTCTTTTTTGCAATAAATAACTAAATTCTGAAATGAAACAATACATGCTGTAGGAATGTGAAGCAGTCTGTTTCTCACATAGCTCACACGTAATGTTACAGGTGTTATTCATCTGCATATAGTCTACAAAACTGCTGTCATGCGTATTGTCCTAATTAATTCATTTCAGATTACATTTGCATGCCTGCATTCTGGCTGTTATACACTTTGCTTGTTTAACATCACAAAACAGTAGAGAAATGTTGCGCAATATGCCACAATACGAACCATGCAAAGCCCCATCTATGCCATCATGCATGCCACTCTGTAGAGAACGCACAGACATGGTAGAAGACCTTTAAAATGAAATTCTGCATTTTAATGGAAATCAGCTCAATTATTTATTCATTATTCAGAGCACTTTTCCAAGCTTGTGTGCCTTCAGGTCAGATGCATTCATTAAGAAAGGGATAAAACATGACTGGCTGTGCTGTTATAGGAAAATAATCCACCAGGGGGTGGTGTGATGTGGTCTGAATTGTTTTAATTCTGTCATACTACAGCAGTTTGAAAGGTATTTCCTTTTACAGTTTAATAATGAACAATAAATAATATTTGTAACCATTTATACACAATCAGGCAATTATAGTAATCACTTTATCAAGGGTAAAGTGCATGCACTCCCTTATTTATATTTATTTATATACACACAATTAGTGCCAGTTTATTAATTTTTTGTTTTATGAGGTTGGAGGGAATATGAGAACCAGAAGAAAACCCACATGGATAACATAAGATAAGATATACTTAAACAGGACATGAACAAAAACTCCACACAGCCACTAAAACTGTTTATAATTACAGTTAATGTTATGGAGTGTCCATGAGACAAGTTAGTTCTTGTTATCACTTATGTTCTAACAGACGTAAACTGTTCCCTCCCCAGCCACCGTTTTTCCCCTCCCTCTCCTGAAGTCTGTCACGGTACCCGAAAGCACACAGTCCTCTGTCCTTACCACACACTTCCACCCAGGGCTCTTTACGTACAAATAAATGTCTCCTTATAGAAATATTCAACATTTTAACGAGTATATATTTTTCCCTAACATCTTTTTTTTTTTTAATTCATTTACTCCAAGGCTTAGATTATGTGAAACAGTCTTCGTACAAGTCTCTGTGAATTACAGTAGTTCGTACAATTGAACATTATAAACATATAGTTTGAATTACAGCCAGCAATATTGGACATGAGCTTGTGGGTCTAGAAAATGTATCAAAACCGTCTGATCCATCAGATCGGAAAGTTTGACTTTTTTGGGGGGATAAAATAAAACTTGTGGAGAAGAATGATTGAGTGAATTCTTTAAAACCCTCCATAGGACAGCAGCTTTGCCAGGCTCCTGCTTTGAAGGTAATGAAAAAGAGGCTCCACTTTCACAATCCTTAAGAGCTACAGAAAACCTAGCAGGGTCTAGTGCCCATGTTGAAAGCTCTTGTGACTTTAATAAAGTCTCCTCTCAGATAAAAGAAAGTAAAGAGGCTGCAGGGTACAAGATATTTGGAATAAGGGGTGCTATTGTTTGGCTGTGTTTGCTTCCTATTCAGGAATATTTGTAGAGATCTTTGCATCATGAACCAACAAGCAATCTTATTTATATGCCTAATAAATCAAGGCAGAATGACTAGGAGGATAAACTGTGGTGTTGAGACCAGGATCATAAGGTAGTCAAGCGACATTGCCCACAATGTCAGAAACCATGAAGGACATGGCAGTGAAAGAAGTTTAAAACCAAAAACCTAATAACTTTCATCACAAAATAAATTTTGGATAATATTTTCTAAACATCAATAACAAATCATTCACAGTGAATATTTTCCTTTAAGCTTTAAATCAAGAAATGTGAAATGTCTCAGAATGTGATGTCTGTCTGACTGCAGTAAAAGGACAAGAAAAGAGAGCTGTAACTCACCAGTAGAATTAGAGCCGCTCAATGAATAGAAGGATTAACATAGTTGTCATCTACTTGACCTAAATTAGAAAGCGCTTGTAGATCTGACATGGCAGAGGTTGAAAAATGCTGACATACCTAAGTGGGTCTTTCACCTTGTCTGATGAAGTACCAGTATGTGCAAGGTGGTGGGATCATAAATCAGATTACAGTATGATGGATGGGCCAAAGAAGTCAGTTCAAACTTTTGCAACTAAACTGGGAATTTCTTTCTTGTTAGACTCTTGGTAATTAATGTACATGTTGACAAGAGATTTCAGTTTCTGTCACGATTAAGTCTTGATTAATTTGATCTATACTGTGCATAATGGCAAAACTGCAAGAAAATCCTTTTCGCATGTGCCGTGGTCTCCAAGAGTCCCTTTCGAGGCCAAGTCCACACTTGACAACCTGCCCATACCAGTCAAATTACATTAAAGTAGCCTGCCTTGCCAAAAAAGAGTCACACGCTCCAAGATTTCATTTCGCTTTAGCTTTGATCACGGTGCACAGTGTGGTGGCCAGTTCATGTGTGAAACTGATTCCTCATGTTCCCAGAACCACACATTTACAATTTGGAGCCTGGACTTAATTTTATTTCCACATAACATTGCTGAGCCTAGACCTGACTAACTCCAAAGCATGAATTCTTCATGAAACTCGAACAGAGGTGTCCAAACATGTTCCAGCATAGCAGTGTCCCTGTGCACCAAGATGCAAGATGGAGTGGAAGAACTTAGGAGGACAGGACCTTGACCTGCACTAAACTGGATGAACACCCTTAGGATGAACTGGGACGTTGATTGCACACCAGACCTCCTTGCTGACATTAGTGCCTGACCTCACTAATACTTTTGTGTCGGCATGAACGAAGATCCCCACAGGTATGCTTCAAAACCGGGAGGAAAGCCTTCCCAGAGAAGTTGTAGCAGCAGAAAGGGGGCTAATCCATCTGGTTTTGCAGTGGAATGATTGACAACCACATATGGGTGTGATGGTCAGGTGTCCACATACTTTTGGCCATACAGTTTATTATTTGTATTTAAATGGCACGCACAAATGTTGTGAAATTTTGTCTATAGAACGCAATAAAAAATGTGTAATAAATGAAGACAAATAAAACTAGCAAGTTAATTTTAGACACTCTTGGTAAGTTATGAATTGTTGGCATTTATTAACATACACACAAAGAAAATCAATGGCCCATTCTCTCTAGAGACATTTGTGATCTATAATTTTTTTTTTTTAAATGATGACATGGTTGTATTACATTTATATAAATTTATTAATTCTGATAACATTATGCAGTGTGTTTGCAGTTTTGCTATAGTGGCACTATTATTAATGATTAAATATTATTGAAATAATTAAATCATTATTTTATTTACTCAAAAGCAAAACACTCACATGTCTTAGTTTTAAATTTGAGGAAACAATCTAGTACATTAGATCACGTTGTTCATGTAAAGCGAATATGAAGAAGATTAAAAAAGGAGGAACCAGGCAGAATGAATGATCTTTTAGGGAAGACTTAGAAACTAGAAGAAGGTGTGACTGAACAAGGGAAAGACTGAGAGAGCAGCTTGTGTTGATTCGGGCTCTGTATGTGATTAAGTGTAGAGTAGAGTTTTATGTGTTTATTTAGACCAGATGTAGGCGGAACAGTGTTGTGAGGATGAACACAGGGCTGGTGAAGGATTTACAGAGTCAGTGGTTGTGGTGGTCAGAAGACACATGTCTTGTGGATTACTTTGATTGCGTACAAGGGGAGACTTTGGTTTTAATGGGTGTGTGAAAGGTTGGAAGTATGCTCCAGTGGTACGTCAACACGCCGGCGGGACATCGCGATTGGTGACCCTGACAGGATTTTGACAGCAGCTTTTAGCAGTTGAGAGTTTGGACCGCTTTCCACTTGTCTGTGGTGACTCCGACCACAGTTATTACTCCATAAAAATAACTATTAACTATAAAATTTATTCACTTTTACCTTAGCTCAGTATTTCTTTTCTCTTTAAATGCACAGATTTATCTGATGAATCTATATTGAATCTACAGCTATACCGCTCAGTGACCTTCAAGTTCTACCGCAGACATTGTGAATTAGAGCTAATAAAACATAACAGTATCAAGCTTACAGTATATGTCTGCTGACCTGATTAGCTTATATAAAGCATCATTCATTGCAATGAAACACACATTAAATTTAGTAACACACATTAAAGGGGTGGGGTTGGGGTAGCTCACTGGTTAAGGCGTTGGACTACGGTTTGGATGGTCCCAGGTTCAAACCACCAAGTTACCCACGACCACCAAGTTACCACTGCTGGGCCCTTAACTTAACACTCAACTACTCAGATGTATAATAATAAGATAAAAATGTCGCTCTGGATAAGGGCATCTGCCAAATGCTTAAATTTAATAATGCTGTTACTACAGTTCTACAGTGTGATCCATGAATGGACAGTTAAAAAACAAGAGAATCTAAATTAATGAGCAAATATGAAGGGAAACATTAAAAATATTTATTGACTGGATGTTCATTGACCATAGTTGATGATATAGCAGTGAAATAGCAGTCATTGTTAAAAATTCCTAAAACATGCCATGTTGCATGTTTTTTTTTTTTTTGGCGCCCAGAAACACACACACAGTTTGAGGAACACTCAAGCATGCTCACAGCATGGTTGTGTAAAATGGCAGAAGATGTATCTCGCAGTGACCTGTTATACAATTTCCCTGGTAAAAATGGCCACTTCCAGATATGGTTGTACTTTGGTTTTAGGAAAAGTTATATAAATAAACCACCAAAAAAGGATGAAGAAAAATGGTGGGGGGGAATCTAATTTCAGGAAAACAATGAGTGTAGGAAGCATTGCACTGTAAGGTTAAATTAATTCTAAATTAATAATTGATTGGTTTACTTAAACTGATGATCAATTATGGAACGGGTATTGACTGTGTTCACGTTACCAGCCTGAAGTGATTTTGTATGGCTGATCAGATCTGAGTCACTCCAGTATGCAGTCTTAGATCAGGTACTTATCTGTTACACACACATGCGACTCGGACAAAGACGTCAGATCAGAATTCATGCGACTTTCTGCCTCTGTGCATGTGTAGAGCGCTGAAATCATCAGTCAGCAGTGCTAGCAATAGCTGCTAAAACAGTAAAAATCGAGGCGCCTGATTTTCTTCCTTCCAACTGGCAATCCATTGTAGTGATTTATTAGTGTGTGTAAATGTTTTTGCCAGGAATTGTATATGGTTTACAGTTTGCTTGTATAAAATAATACGGTTCTAGCGAGTGAGCATTATCATCTGAGAAAACTGGAAAAAGCTGTTACAATGAAGCAGCTATTAAGATGCATTATATGCAGGAATATATTTAAAATGCCAAAAGATTGACAAAAAAAGGCATCACATGTTTTCAATTAACTTTTATTGGATGTTTTGCTTAACAAACATGAACTGCAATTAAAAGTGTAATTAATGTTTCTAATACACAAAAGTCAACTATTATAAGGGAGTCAGTTTTCCATTGCTCACACTCTAAATATATTTAAAAAAGGCATTTACAGTCACAACAAGTAGTGTTCTGTATCCCTGGCTTGATACTGACTTTTGATGGTATGGCTAAGATAAATTAGCCCTACAGTAGTATATATAAATGTCTGTGTGTGCATTGTGCCCTGCAATGGACCGGCATTTCATCTAGCTTATATTCAAATCTAATGTCTAATGTTCCTAAGTTCCTAAGGGTCTGGATGTCACTCAACACTGACCAAGATGAAATGGTTAAAGATAAAGATAAATGAATGAAGGTTCTCTACCACCTTAAGACTTCTTTGGGGTTTAACCATGGGGAAGGTCACCAATCCATTAATTCCGTAAGAGAAAATCTATACAGGGCCACTGAAGGACATTCATGAACTTGTGCCAAAGTTATCTTGGCTGAATGACTTGATTCAGTGTTTTATTAGACAGTAAACCATTGCTCCGTTGCTGAGGTCCTGGGTACCCTTTCCCTCATTTCTGTCCGTCCCTGCTGCGTTGTTGGAAAACATCCCTATGGAATGGTGCTACTCATTTTTAGCAAAGCAACTCTCTACCAAAAGGTCCTTATATTGCCAAAAACGTATATATTTTATGGAGAGAGAGAGAACGAGAGGGAGATAGATAGATCTGCATTTCCCGTTCCCACACACTTGAAACTTGCCCGTGTTTTTTTATTTTACAGCACATTTTCAAAATTGCAGGAAGGGCAGGGTGCTGGTGTTATACCCTTGAGAATATAGTAGCACTTCCAGATCTCCAAAGCTGTTTACATGTTTTTTTCTTTTATTGGTTGCATGCCTACAATCATGCCACAAAGACTGCTGACAATTCTACTGATGTCTTAGCTTGTGGTATTTTGCTCTGATGTGCACGTCAGCTGTAGGTCTCTATACAGATGTGTTGTCACAGTATAAAAATTTGGGTTTCAATACCGATACCATCACAAATTTCGATACCTTTCAGTAACTTCCCTCGGAGTCAGAAGCACTAGACAAACAACTTTTGTAGTTGAAAAAATATGATTAGAAAAATCCGGTTTTGTAACTAACTATGTTAGTTTTTGAGATAACACAAATCATTTTGATAAGACTGATTGCATACATCATAATTTAGGACCAAATTAAGTCATATTGTCGAAGATATTAAAGCTGTTCTGATATCCATTCAACAGCATGACCGCAAATGTGATCGTACTTTCATCAACAGTTTTACAAATGACTTTTATTATCACCAGATCATGATTTATTTGTTTATTTAACCAGCCAACACGTATCCTTCCATGACTTGTGGAACTAGTATTGAGCTGGCGACTGGCAGTTAGTTTGATTAACGGGGGTGAAAGTAGTTTCAAATGATTACCAGTACTATGTAGCCAACAGGTGGGGAGAATAAACTATGGAGGTGGTGGACGTCCTGAAAACCTAGGAGAATAACTTTATATTTCCACTTATTCCACTCTAGAATATCAGTCAGAATCCCAAAGAGTGTAAAATCTAAAGCTTCTACTCTATGTAGAGTGTCTTTTGTTCCACACACCAAGTATTGCCTTTGATAACATGTTAGAGTAGGATTTGGGATTCAGTCTTTTGTTAGAAGCTAGTTAGCTTTGTAGCTCACCTTAGCCGTGAACTGAATGACCCAGACGGTGCAGAGGCACTTCAGAATGACAGAGACGCAATTAATAATGAGAGTGTTTTTTACGATGACATAACATGATCAGATTCTGTGACTGGCTTTAAATGTGGGTTTTGGCAAGCAGCTGCTCTCCGCCCATTCCAGTGGTGTACCGACCAACTGGCAATCAACAGTTCGTGTAAATCTTCAAGTCCAGTCTGTGAACTAAATTAAAGTGCTCTAACCCTGCTTGTGTGGACTCAGTGATTCTTGGAGCTAATGTTACAGTTTTTTCCCCACTACTGTATATTACACATAAGTGACTGCTGTCAGAGCTATGCTTAAAGAAACAGATTTCCTTTAGCCAGATCAAATAGACATTGCTATAGTTAAAGTATTGAATATTTCAACATGCTGGTATAGTACTGTTTCCCACACTTTACCATGCAACACTCTTTTACAGAGAGAGAGCGAGAGCTATGCTCTCTGAATCACCTCCAATCAACTTTAATAATGCCATTTATAGCTAAATATTTTGGTGTGTATCAAAAAGTAATTAAGTAGATTGTTTAGTTTCATTAATGTTAGAGTAAAATTAAATGAATTAGGTAAAACATTAAGAGATTCACACATATTTTTCCCATGAACTGACTTTCCCAAGAACGTATTCATGATGATGATAAGAAAAGCTGAAATAATAATAGGAGCTGTTCTCCTTAAAACTCCTTTTACTGCCAAGTGTCTCAGTGTTTCACAGCCTGTACAAGCTGAGTATCCAGGAGACATTTTACATATTTTTTGTTATTATCACTCCAAGCCATACTGTTTTAGTTTAAGCTTATCTGTATGTGCTCACTGTATGGACAGTTTAGAGCCAAGCAAAAAATGAGTCAAGTGTGTTGGCAGGGTTTCTAATATAGCAGTCCAAGTTTGAACACATTCGTGGCAAAGATGTGTTTTTGTAGCTTAAAGTGTAAGAAATCTTTGTGGACAGGTCTACGTGTAGTCACGGACATGCAACTTTTCAGTGCTATCTCTCTGTCTTGTATTGTGTTGTATTGTATTTTAAATGGTTAAATAAATAATAGGGATGTGAATCACTAGTCACCACCCGATACGATATTAGATTCGATAAAAAAAAAATCATGATTTTATAACTACAGTGGAACCTTGGATTGTGAGCATAATTCGTTTTAGAAGCGTGCTTGCTCATATATCGAAACACTAAATCAAAGCGAATTTTCTCATAAGGAATAATGGATCTCAGATTACCTGTTCCACAACCCCAAAAAATTAATACGTAAAAGTTATTTATACAAAATATAGAGTAAAAATAACGCTCGGCGTCACATCAAGAAGCGCATGCATGCTACATGATGCTCCTAAGGCTTGCTAATTTTTCAAGTCAAAATCTATTTCAATTTTTTGCTCGTCTTGTGGAACGCTTGCAAACCGGGTTACTCGCAATCTTAAATGCACCAATTCTAAATAACATTTCATATACAGCGATCAGCCATAACTGTCACTAGGTGATCTGAGTAACACTGATCACTAACTACTGTATAAAACAGCAAACTGGTGACTGAATCGTAGGCTCTCAAATCTCACCCATGCACGTGGGGGCCAAAGGCCAGTCCAATCCTACAGAAAAGCCAATGCATCACAAATTGGCAAAAAAAGTGAATGCTGGCCACGATAGAAAGGCACTAGATCACCAAGTGCACCACAGCCCACAGTGTCCAGTAGGCAAAGGATCCAAGGCCTCTGACCCCCATTTCCAAACTCTTCAGATCCCAATCTGTTCGGGCATCCATAGGAGGCACCGGTTAACAAGTCCAATTCATGGAAGCCCCACCACACAACCCACCCAAAGAATATGCTGCCAATGTCATGATGCCAGACACCACAGCACATTCCAGAGGCCCAAGGAGTCACATAGGGGTGGCACGAAGGGAACCCAAAACCTGGTGGCTATAATGGTTTTAATGTTATGATTATAGTAGAGTAGAGTTCAGTTGCACAGCTCGGCCATGCACCACTCCCAAACATTCTTTATTCTCTGCAAAGCGTATGGCACAGGGAATCTATAAATTAACTGAACAGTGGGAAGGAGGCCAGCACAGCTGTGTGTCTGTATGTGTGTGAGAGAGAGAAACAGGGATGTTTGCACGGTAAAAGAACAGCAACCCTTTACTTGTGTCTTGACAGATTCATAGTTTGTGTGGCCTTAAGAATACATTATTAAATGAAAAGTAATATCTGAGGTCGAATTGGCACCTATCATCGAGTTCAAATTCCTCACTCTTCTAACTAAACACCTTTCCTGTGAGTTTCACTGTAGTTACTGAATAATTTACTCTGAGATAAGATAAATACCTTAAATAATTTAAGGGGTTAAACTGGGGAGAGTCTACTTGTTACTGAGCTGACACACAGAGGCGAGAGGAAATTTAACAGGAACAAAGAGAATCAAAGGAAAGAGAAGTGACTCTAACAGCATACTACAAACTACGTCGTAAAAAACAGTTTAAATAGGATTTAAAAATGTACTTTATTCTGATTTTATCCTTACAATACCTATAGACAGCAGGGTAAGCAGATGTCTGATTTTCAACCAGATGTTAGCTGTTATTCAGCTGATACAGTTGACTGCATGTTGAAGTAGATAAAGTGCAGCTCTAGATTTATCATGATTGTTTTTCTCTCTCTCTCTCTCTCTCTCTCTCTCTCTTTCCTCTCGCTTTATCATGTTTTTTTTCCTTCTTTCAATTTCTCTCTTTCTCTCTCTCTCTCTAACTCAATCTCTCACCCCAAAACACATATACACACATAGTATTATAGGGTATGTTATATATAGGGTATATATATATATATATATATATATCGTGTTTACGATTTACGATTTTATATATATATAGCCCAATCGTAAACACCTTCACAAGCAAAACTCTCCTAATCACTCTTAACTCAAGCAAAACAGCTGCTTGAATCAGAGTGAGAGACTTTGTGCAGGTGGCGGTATGGCCACTTTGTAAAGGACGCGACAGTCAGGTTTAACGTGATAGGATTCACACCTGAAGAGAATGTGGATAATTACTGACTGTGTGTTGATGAGTCCGGTTTTTATTTTCAGTTTCCCTTAAACCAACTCTTAAGGTTTAATTCACACACACACGTACACACACACACGTGCCTTATTGATATCTTTGGAGCTCTGCACACACATTCTCTCTCTCCCCCTCTCTCTCTCTAACACAAACTCACACATACAAATACAGAGGAACCTTGGATTGCGAGTAAATTTGCGGGTGTTTTGCAAAACGAGCAAAATTTGTAAATAAATTTTAACTTAATAAACGAGCAAGATCTTGACATACAAGTAGCATGCATGCGCTTTGTCTGTCGACCGTCACGTGATCACAACTGAACCAATGGTTTTTCTTTCTCGTGCGCTGCTGGATTGTGGGTAATCATCTCCCATGTTGAGTCTTAGTGCGCGTGGGTCATTCATATAGTCAACATCTGTGTGCGTATACTGTTTATTATAACTTTGTGACCACATGTAAAGTAAAAGCATGTTAAATTGTTAAAGATCCCGTTTCCAGAGAGTCAGTCAGTGATTGTTAGTGTGCGTGTGTGTGTGTGCTCACGCGAGTGTCATTAGAGAGGTTCATTGTTAAAGATGTTTCCCGACAGAGCAGTATTTTCGTTAGTGTGTGTTTTCGTGTGTGTGTTTGTGTTAGTTACCGCATGCACAAAACAACCTCAAGCTAAATTTGAGAAAGCTGTTCGTTTCAATAACCTATAAATGATTAAGTTATTAAAATAATCGTTACTTGCAGCCTTAATGGAATGCAGTGGTAGGAATGATCTGTGCTTTGGCAATAGTTACAGTAATTTGAGACAAATTTGAGACAAATATCGCTGATTTAATTTCCTATTAAGCTTTAAACTCTGAGTGCCTTGAAGTTAATAGTGTTATCTCACAGCTCCAGTGTCTGCGTCAATCCTGAGCTCGTCTTACTGTCCATGAGGAGATGTTGTTGCATTTTCTTCCTGTAAGTGTTTGGCTTTCTTTCAGATTCTCCAGCTTCTTCTGACCTCCCAAAAGCATGCTGGGTGGATTGGCTACTCGTTAATGGCCCTAGGACTGACTGTGTGTGAGTGTGTGAGTGTGTGAGTGTTGTGCTGTTTTCGTGCCCAGGGTGTCTTCACACTTTGTGTTTAGTATTTCTTTCTGACCAAGATAACTGAAGAGAGATAAAGGAATGAATGAATTAAAGACCTATGAACTGTCACTCCAAATGCATGACCGTTTGCATTTGGAATGTTCGATATCTGTGACAGAGATATACTGTACTTACTGAGCACCTGCCTGAGCCCCTTTGCAACCCTACTAGTCACTCTGCAGATCTCACTACAGTATGCAATGCTTGTGCATGTGATGATTACTGTTTGTGTTTTAGCACCAGTTTAGACACTAGAAGATTGTGAATTCATGCCAGCGTTTACCCGCTGTACTTCAATCTGCACACCCTTCACAAACAACTAGAGCACATATTCCACCCCCTGCCTGATGAAAGGATGCTTGTTTGCTTGGCACTGAAAGACTAGAGGAGGGGGTGATGAAGAGAGATGGAGAGATGACAGAGATGAAGGGAAAGGAGAGTAGTTGGGAAAATAATGAGCTGAGCCTGGTAGTCTGGGCACTCAGAAAAGCAGACAAGAGGCACCAATACTTTCCCTCTCAGTGTTTTTTAAAGGGAAGGTACAACAATAGCTCAAGTCATTTTCCAGCTTCATGCTAAATAATTAAGTTTTACCTACGATAGCTCACCACCTGGAAAACCATGCTTATGAATTTCTGATAATAAAATCTGACACGCCATAATTATATCATTGCTTTAGTAAATGTATTTATATTTCATGAAGGACCTTATGAGAAAGTTTAACCAGGGTGAAAGTATGTAACTATGCAACTTTAATACTGTTCATCATATTTGCTTTGGTAATTCCTAATTTAGGTAATGTACAATGTTAAGTAAGAATAGTTTTGGGGCTGCATTGGGATTTGTGTTTGTCTAGTATATTTATATTGATTTAACTTCTGACAACTATGAGACCAGGTGTACCATTAGTTAGTTTTGTTTATTTAGTTAGTTGGTTATAATTATGTTAGTAATTATGAACAACTTGTGATAATATGTTTTCATTATGGGTGTAACGGTACACAAAAGTACATAGTGTACACTTGGTTTTAAAGTACATATTTGGCATAATGAAGTGGAATTAAAAAAAAAAGAGTTTTCATCCTTTTACAGTCTTCTAAAAAGTAGCAGGCTGGTTATAATTTGTCAAACATGTAAGGAATGTAAATAAAGGCGCATTCTTTAAAAAACAAAAAAACAATGTCTAGGTATTTGTGCAAGAATAGTAACAGTATTATCTATAGTAAATAACGCAAACAGTGATTCTTTTAAAAGAGGTATATATAAAGGAAATATTTAAAAACATGATTTAAATGATTGCGGTAGATTTATTTAGACAGTAACTATTTCTTCACTATAACTTAGTGAGCCGATCATTCTCAGACTAAGTACATGGGGAGCATGTATTTATGTGACTCAGTGCAACTGAGAAGTCGACTTGTCGACTAAGAAGCCTATTGTTCTCAAGTTCACACCATCAGGAATAAACCAAGTAAAACGTCTTACTGTTAATTGAGTTATGCTGTTAAGTATAAGTTTTAGATTAATCAACATACAGACGTTTGTTTGTTAAATCTAAAAGCCTGACCATACAGTTTGCTGTTTGTGAAATAAAATATACATCACTCATCCGAATCAGCTACCTAGAATGTTGCAACGGAAATGAAGTTTTACCTACTCAAACCAAGAACAGGATGCATGTCTAAGTTATTACTTTATTTCATAATGTTTCATTAGGTAGGTAAAACTTCATTTCCATTGTAATTAACAACAATTGCGCAAAAGGTGTGCAAAGTTGAGCTACTTGAGTGCTGCGCTCCTGGAGGGCTGTGATTGGTTGAATGGTGAGGTCGCATCTGATTGGCTAAAGAGTACGAGTGACCCACGTTGGTGCCAGCAAAGTCTCAAAAATACACACACACAAATCCAGGGAAATTCACACAAGAAACATGATACACTCATGAATTTTTAACATTCAAAAAAAATTTTTACACAGTTGTACATCTGTGAATTGTGTTTTGAATTTGTTAAACGTATATTATGAATATATATATATTTTGTGCATGTGAGTTGTTTTTTTGTGAATATATATATTTTTTGTGCACATGAATTGGGTTTCTCTCATGTGAATTGGGATACACATGTGTGCATCGTGTCTTTTGTGTGAATTATTAATGAGACTATTTTGCTTCCATACTAGTTTTTGTAAAAAGTAACAACACTTTAACATAATGAAACATGAAACTTGTACCTTGCGATTATATGTAATCTTGTAAAATAACTGTTTATTTGTGTCGGGCTGTTCTTCTAGCCCTACAGTACATAAATATGTTGATGAACTAAAATCTCTGTCTGGAACATAGCATATTTTCAAACAAATTTGTGTAAGCATCTGAACTGAATCTCTACACAGAGTAGTTATTAACTTATAATATAATCCAGGCATGGCATATATGTTGGGGTATAAAAATCACCTCACAAAAGTGGCTTATGTTGTAATTTGGTTGTAATGTTGCGATGATGTTCATAGTCGGGACAACATTGTTTAAAATGACTTTAATAAAATGACATTGAGATATCGTTGAATGAATGATCCAAACACAACACCTCGAAAATATGAATGAAATGAATCTCAAAACAATGAACTGTTAAGCTGTATTTATTGTACTTAAGTTTCAAACCGCATTTTGAATTCCAGTCAGAGATTGGATGGAGACGACAGCTTCCACACATGTAAATGTAAATGTGTCTCATGTCTTGCATCTCTTAGTATTGTTGGAAATATTACCATGAGGTGCATCTTAGCTCCCAAATTACTGTTTTCTAATGTAGTGTTTATGTAACTCGTTCTTATGTACACGCGTTTATGAGCGTCAGCAGCATGTTCCCTGGTGGTCCAGTGATTTCTAGTGCTCCTACTGAGGCAACTGGAGTTCAAACCCTGCTCAGGCATTAATTTTTGCAACATTGTGTTAGGGTATTCATTTTCTTTTCATCTATCAAAACAACTTGTACAACTCATTGTCCCAATGTCTGTAATGTTACCAATTTATATATAAAGTGTCCATTGTTTAATGTAAGACCTTGAATTAGGCTTTGTTTTTTTTTGTCTATGGTATGCAACAAGCCATGTACTGCGTATACACATCGAGTTCTTCCAGACAAAATCCTACATGTTTAGATGAACTTCAGAAGAAAGAGCGTTCTAATTCTATGTGTGTGTTGCGTCTCTGGCTTTCAGGCTTTACCCATGATGACTAGCTATAACTGGTGTAAATGCTTTTATGTTATCGGTAAAGTAAAGCAGTACTTGTGCAACTTCATCTTGAAACAAAGAACGCGTTGTATTAAAATTTAAATTATAATTTACTTTTATTTATTTTTACCATAGGTATCAAATCCACACTGGGCTCCAGCACTCCATAATCCGCCCCACCCAACCCAACTGCCTCCCCGTAGAAAACATCACCCTCCCCCAAAAGCTCAAGAATGCAGGATATGCTACACACATGGTTGGCAAGTGGCACCTTGGCTTCTACAAGCGTAGCTGCATGCCTACCCAGCGTGGTTTTGACACCTTTTTTGGCTCCCTTCTAGGGAGTGGTGACTACTACAGCCACTACAAATGTGACAGCCCTGGAATGTGTGGATTTGATCTGCATGAAGGCGAGGAAGCTGCATGGGAGCAAGACCGAGGCATCTATTCCACCCACATGTATACTCAAAAGGCAGTACGTATCCTAGCATCGCACAACCCCAGACAACCTATCTTCCTGTACTTGGCATACCAGGCAGTGCACTCGCCTCTGCAGGTTCCCGCTCGCTATCTGGAACGCTATAAATCCATCCCAAATCTGCAACGACGCAAGTACGCAGCCATGGTCAGCTGCTTGGACGAGGCAATGCGCAACATAACTCTTGCACTCAAACGCTATGGCTACTATGACAACACGGTTTTGGTGTACTCTTCAGATAATGGGGGTCAACCCCTGGCAGGTGGCAGTAACTGGCCGCTTAGAGGTAGTAAGGGAACCTACTGGGAGGGCGGTATACGGGCAGTAGGCTTTGTGCACAGCCCACTACTTGTGAGGAGAGGTACATGTAAGGCCCTAATCCACATTACTGACTGGTATCCAACCCTGGTAACACTTGGTGAAGGTACACTTGATGAGAATCAGAACTTGGATGGATATGACGTCTGGGAGTCGATCAGCGAAGGTCTGCCGTCTCCACGTCATGACATTCTCCACAACATAGATCCCATTTTCGCCAAAGCAAAGAATGGCTCCTGGAAGGCTGGATTTGGAATCTGGAACACAGCAGTGCAGGCAGCTCTGCGAGTTGGTGACTGGAAACTTCTGACAGGTGTTCCAGGCTACAGCGACTGGATTCCTCCGCAAACCTTTTCCAAGCAGATGTTGAGCAATCGCTGGCACAGTGAGCGTGTTCGCTGGGATCGAAGCAAGACCCTTTGGCTCTTTAACATCACAGCAGACCCCTTCGAGCGTGTAGATCTGTCGAGACGTTACCCACACATAGTGAAAAAGATGCTGCTTAGACTCTTGCAGTACAACAAGACTGCCGTGCCGTGCCGCTACCCGCCCAAGGACTATCGGTCCAATCCTCAGTACAACGGTGGGGTCTGGGGACCTTGGTACACAGACGTTGGTGAACACGAGAATGAAAAAAATTACATTCTTTCCAATAATTTTCACAAGGTTAAAAAAGAGAAAAAAGTTAAACATAAAGGGAAGTTGAAAAGGAAAGCTGATGACTTCTTGGTTTTTCATGTGCAGTGACCTATGTTTTACTTGTAAAGACAGTACTCAGGGACTGACAAGCAGACTTGATCTGTTTGTTTGATTTTTCACTGAGAGAATTTTAGATTTAGATAAAGCTATGTCTAGTTAGATAGTTTAGAAGAAAGAAACAGGAATTGGCTGTTGTGAATCTGATTCTTATGAAGAAACTTTACTTAAACACTGCTGTTTTCCAGCTTAGAATTGGACAATGTTTGTTAGAGATTTAATAAAAAGAGATATATTTATTTGTAACTTTGCATTTTGCATGCTCAACCCTTCATATGTTTTATGACTAGACTAATAATAGTTTTCAAATAAATCGTTGATCAAACAATAAAATCACACTTAGAATTTTACAGTAATATGTTTGTCTTTTGTCTGTTCTTTTGTGTTGTGTGCACCAGTATCGGTTAAATCCAAATGTATTGCAATAAAACAAAAAGTGAACTGTTCATATCTTTGGTCCAATCTTGCTTCCTGTCCCACTTTATCCTGTTTAGACATGTAGCATCTGTTGGACTTGTGTGTGCTTACATTAAGGGATGTGAAAATTCACCATGTATACATTTAATCCTGCAAAGCATGATAAACATTCAGCAAAGTCATATGAATGTCTACTTGCACAAGAAATTGAACAGTTCTTTATAAAAGTAACTCACTTTGGAAAAGAGCAGAGGTTGCTTTATGGGAATTTGATTCCAGGCTTACCACTTCTAATAACTGAAAATAATTCCTAAAAACAGGACTATTTTTACGTTTCTGTACTGTATGTCTGTATTCCATTACCATATGTTTTCTTTCAGATGAATGGATCGTATTAAGCAAAGAACGCAGTTAGATTTTATTAACAATGTTAAAGTTTTCAAAAATAGCATGCACTTAAGATTACAAGACATTTTACTACCACTTTACAAATGGCACATGGCATGGCACATTTTAGACCCACAACTTGATTCGTAAAAAGCATTGTTACTTGCGTACATTTAACCATGTAATTCATCCAGAAGGTCATGATTATGCATCATACAAAGCATCTGACTTTCTTCAGTAGAGACATTGGATACAATAGGAATAATGGCTCAATCAGAATAAAAATGCATCATGTAAACACCTCAGTCTGAACAGTCTGACCCGATCCGGCCCCGAAACAGGATGAATTTTCAATCAGAACAAGATGGGTGGTTCAAACCTTTGATAATCTGTTCAACAGGTAAATGTTACTCATGTTAACACTTGATCCGATTGTGTCTGAAATTTATTATTTTTTTCTGCTCATGTTTTCCCCCACATGGGGCTAACATTAGAACACATGACGAGTTTCTGGGAAAGAAATTTTGATTTCAATACCCTTTGCTAAACTCGTTGATCTCTCTTCCACAAGTCTTTACTTTCATCCACTGGATCTCTGGATGAAGGAGCACTGATTGACTCTCCATTTCATACGTAGTAAAAGCATCTAACCAATCATAGATGAGCCTGAATTCTTCTAACCAATCAAACCAATCAAAGTACAGAAGGTGGAATTTACCAGAAAAAAATCTCATTGCTGTCTAACTTCAAAGTTGGAGAAAAATACTTTTTTCTTTTATATTTACAGCAAATTAAACACAGCAGACAGAACCACTTTGTTCATAAAAAGTTATATTCTGATTAAATGCTTTGAGCATGCAAACACACCTTATCGGATCAGCATCCATGTAAACAGCTTAGTGGAATCTCTGATCAGAATGATTTCAATCAGATTGAGGAAATGTGTGTACTATTTTACTTTCAAGTACTTTCCAGGACCTCTGCAGTCTGTCGGCTTTTGCAGAGGTTAAAAAAATATCCTAGCAGGCAAAGAACAAAAAGAGAATTTACAGTTCAATGTTAATGTCACCGCAACTTGAGAGTAACCTGTCAAGGGCAAACATTTCTCATTCTTTAGTGAACTGGCTTATCAGACTTGTGAATGATACTCACACTTGGTCAGACCGCTACTTTATCTGAAAAAGCAGTTATCCAAAAATTTTCATGCTCCAGCTAAACCATACAGTAGATATTAGCACCTCTGCTCATTTATACAGAAGAGGACAGAACACCTTATGTGAGTTAACCTTCATTAGGCAGCTGATTGGCAGCTGTGCAGTAGGAGAAAGGTGCAGTGTTTCTGTTTGGAAAATCAGTCAGCTTTAAATTAATCTATTCTTGCAGTTTCCAATAGCAAATAAGACTAATATTTGAACTAACTTACTAACTTTGACTAATTTTTTTTAGTTTTTTTTTGTGGTCTTAGGGTGTACCTGGTGCAACATACAGAACTTACAGAAGAGCATAAACAGAAGCATTTGGATATCTGCAAACAAAATTTTTACTTAAACTCTAATTTAAAGATAATGATTACAGGTGAGTATGGAACTGGAGTATGGAACGGAAACGTCCTCAATCACAGACCAAGAAAAAGTTAAAAAGTCAACCGTCAGCTAGAAAATTTATGCTTACAGTTTTTATTCTTGCCGTATCGGACCATTATCAGGAAAAATGTTGAACAATAAACAGTGCTTGTTACAATGAGGTGCTTATTGAACATCTGAAGGCTAAACATCGGATTTAATCCAAGGTCAGAGTGTTCTTGCTTGACAATTGCATGTTTGCACATTTCTGCTCACACTGTCAACATCTTGTTTTGAGGTGTTAGACCATCCTATAATCCTGATCTTAGTCTCTTCCTCCATCCGACTTTTACCTGTTTGTTGCCCTGAAAGCAGCACTATGAGAACGAAGATTCACTTCTCATGAAAAAAATGAAGACAGCAGTGCATTCGTGGCTCGCAGTTTAGCCTAAAACTTGGGGAATAGAAAAACTTCTTGACAGATGGACAAAGTGTATCGAAAAGCAAGGAGATTATGTCAAAAATGCAGGAGATTATGTATTCGTCTTTTCTAGCAGTTAATTAAAATAAATTCTACAGCCAGAGTGCGGATAATTTTTGACTCACCCTCTTAACCTACAGTGTTGTGTCATGTTATTCATTGCTGTCATCTTGTAAAATATGATGGAATAGACTCGTTTTGCACAATTATTCCTGCTGTAAATCTTTCCCGACACATGTTGGAGTATCTCGTATTTCACCTCTTAAATATACATGTGAAGTCTTCAGGCAGGCATTACTCATGGTGAGAGCTATTTCACAGGACCTCCCATTCAGGTGCATACGATCTATAAAACTTCAGAAGTATTTTGACTGACAGTTTGCCCACATGAACAAAGGGTTCGCACATTTATCATCTGTTAAAAAAGCCAGATTAGTTTCAGAGGGAAAATATTCATGACAAACATGGGTGTTGGTTGCAGAGCATATGTGAAATGATGTAATGCGTCTGTTGAACTATATCTGTTCTACAAGCTCACTCATCCGCGGAACAATTGTGATCCTGATTACTAAGGAAAACCATGGCAAAGTTGTACCAACCCAACATGAAACCAGTTTTATGGGGTTGCTTTAGAGCCATCCATCACCCGCTGTGACATTTCAGATACAATCAAGTAACGCAAAACAAACCAAATGACTTTATAGAAGTAGTTCATGTCTGAAGGGAATTGGTTCAAGAACACTCATTAGTTTTATAAGCCTATCCTTACTATCCATTTTCCACTTCGCCTTTAACCAAAAAAAGGCCCATCCTTTCTCTTTGATCAAACACTTTTAAATATAAAGCCACAGCATTAACACTAAAAGAATACATCCAGCATTACATCCAAATACAAACTTACAGCCAAAAATAACCAGGAAAGACTTTTCCACAGGAAAACCCATGAGCTACGTTTGCCTCACAGCGAAGCAAAGCTTGGCCACCTCCAATGGGGTAAATCATGGCAGCCCATAAAGTGAGAGTAACCAGTGTAAGTGTTTCTGGTTGGTATTCAACAGCATTACTTAATCCCCATCTGTTTAAAGTGACAAATATACTAGAGTGAGAGGCCTTTGTGTGCTTTTTAATAAAATAGAAAGGTCCTCTCTTTAACGACATGCATCATCGAATCAGTATGTAGCATATTAATCTAATAAGTGTGCCTATAAGATAGAAAGAAAGTGGGTGGCTTAGTGGTTAGCGTTGTTGCCTTACACCTGCAGGGTTGGGATTTTGAAACGTTCCTCGGGTCTGTGTGTGTGTGTGGAGAGTTCATGTTCTCCCTGTGCTTTATGGGTTTCCTTTGGGTACTCCAGTTTCCCCACAAAATCTAAAGACTTCGTGCAGTAGACTGATTGGTATTTCAAAACTGCCTGGTGTGTGTGCATGTGTATGTGCGTGTGGGCACGTACACCTGTGAGTTGCAAGATGTTGGGGCCTCAGCAATGAAACCTCAGCTATAGCAAGCAATGACGGCTAGTGTACTGATGTCAGCTCGGATTTGATGGAATTCTGGACCTGGATGGCTGAAGAAATTGTTTCAGTGTTTTGTTTTTTTACATCATATAACATTTACACGTTATCTCAATAAAATAGAATATCATCAAAAAGTTGATTTATTTCAGTAATTCAATTCAAAAAGAGAAACTCATGTTATATAGATTCGTTACACACTGATATATTTTAAGTGTTTAATTTTTTAATTTTGATGATTATGGCTTACAGCTAGAGAAAACCCAAAATTCAGTAAATATTGGACTACTGAAAAATATGAAATATGTGCAGCACTCAATACTTGGTCGGAGCTCCATTTGCATGAATTCCTGCAGCAGTGCAGAGTGGCATGGAAGCTACAGTATCAGTCTGCTGAGGTGTTATGGAAGCCCAGGTTGCTCTGATAGCGGCCTTCAACTATTCTGCATTATTGGGTCTGGTTGTCTCGCATCTTCCTCTTCACAATACCCCAGAGATTCTCTATGGGGTTTAGGTCGGATGGGTGCTGGCCGATCAAGCACAGAGGTATATCTGGTATTAGTACTTTTTGGCAGTGTTGGCAGGTGCCAAGTCCTTCTGGAAAATGAAATCAGCATCTCCATAAAGCTGGTCAGCAGAGAGAATCATGAAGTGCTCTAAAACTTCCTGGGAAATGGCTGTACTGACCTTGGACCAGATAACACAGAGTTGACCAATAGGGGCAGATGACATCGCTCTCCAAGCCACCACTGACTGTGCAAACTTTACACTGGATCTCAAGCAACTTGAATTCTGTGCCTCTCCTCTTTTCGTCCAGACTCTAGAGCCTTGATTTCTGAATGAAATGCAAAATTTACTTTAAACTGAAAAGGGGACTTTGGAGCACTGATTTAAAATGCCTCTGACGTTGTCTCTGGTTCAAGAGTGGCTTGACCCAAGAAATGCGACAGTTGACCTGGATATGTCTGTGCGTGGTGGCTCTTGAAGCGCTGACTCCAGCTGCAGTCCACTCCTTGTGAATCTTCCCCAAATTCTTGACTGAGTTTCGTTTCACAATCCTTTCAAGGCTGCGGTTATCCCTGTTGCTTGTGCATGTTTTTTTTCTGTGCAGGGTGTCAAGGATTGTCTTGAACACCTGTTAAGTTAGAAGTCTTCCCCATGATTTGGAAGCCTACTGAACCAGACTGGGAGATCATTTAAAGGCTAATTACCTGTTTAGAGTGTGTGTCACCATGAGTCTCCAATATTTAACTTTTTCACAATATTAAAAATTTCTCAGGTACTGAATTTTTGATTTTTATAATCATCCATAATCATCAAAATGAACGCCTACTAAAAGAAAATAAATAAACACTTGAAATACAGTATATGTGTGTAATGAATCTTAATAATTTGAGTTTCACTTTTTGAATTGAATCTTGAATTGAAACTTTTCAAAGATATTCTAATTTATTAGCGTGTGTGTGTGTGTGTGTGTGTGTGTGTGTGTGTGTGTGTGTGTGTACAGTGTATAGGGGTCACATTACTAAATTACAAACAGCTGACAGAAAAAAAAAAATCATGAAATTACTGAAGTATTGAATCAGCACTTCTGCCTCATAATCACTTGTATCATTTATCCAAGGCATGAGAAATATCCCGATGGTGTAACAAAAAATTCCCCCACTTCTCTACATCATGACGGAATTACAGTTGAAGAATGCCAGCAGCTGCATTTGACCCAAAATTTGTACTGCCATTGCCAAATGACTTATTAGGTTTGCCTGCTCTGTTCTCTTTTATAATGACTACGAAGCATAAGCACATTTCACTGGCTCTTTTGCAGCAAACGCTTATGCCTTGCTTGACCCGATACTCCTATACACAAGGCTGAACTGTTTGAATGGTTTCTTGGACGGCTAAACGATTTCATCAGCCTCGCCCAGTCCCCATGTTTAAACATCATTGGGCTTTTACACAATGTTTCACTTCTTATGATACTCAAAGATTTCCCTTTCAAAGATTTCTTTATCTTAATAAATGGTGCATTATTATGCTCCATATACTGTAGCTTGGGATTATATGTAGTGACAAATGCACCAAAAAGTAGTGGCTGCTTATACTGTAAGGCTGAGGTTAGCTAAAATATTTCAGAGGGACTTGGCCTCTATTCATTACTAGTATAAGTATGTCAAGCCCTGATCGCTTTCTCTCTCCCGCTTTCTCATTTTTGCACAACATGAAAAAGATTCATAAAAATGTGTTGTATGTTTCAGACTAAATGTCTTCATCTGCAGTTTAGCTCAGTACAACAATGAATACGTAATCTTCACAGTCTCCCTTCTGAAGATTTCACTATAACTCACCACAGCTGTCTCTGAAACACAAACCTCATGTGAATCAACACTGGTATGCCCAAAAGCTCCAACCACTTAACACAAGAAAAGACTTGCAGACTGACACACTACTGTTTAGACAGCGAACTGAGTCAAAGAGCTTTCTTCAATCTTGGATATCTCCTCATTGTCACTGCATATCATAAAATTGGTGGACTTTATTAGTGAAGATTTGACATTTAAAACTTGAATATATGAAACTAAAGCTGGAATTTTCACGTACACATTCTTGACATAACTAGAAGTGAAGATATCAGATTTAATGCACAAAAGTGAAACTTTTGGTTATTTCCTCTGTCGTTGTTATCTCATCACTCAATTGGTCACTGTGAAGGCATGCTTCTTTGTTTTTATGATGTCATGATGCATCAAAGAAATATTGGCAAATTATATTGATTTCACATGAAATTGCAGCACGTAGCTATACAAAAGAAACACACACACACAAAACTAACAGCTTGACATTTGTTGCATTTATTGAGAAAAGCACACTTAGCAAGAAACATCTTAAACATCTTCAGACAAACTGACTGCATTGTTAATCCGGCTTTTTACCTGATGAGATTTTTGCAGGCATGCAGTCATGGGCAAGGTAGCCTAGGTAATGTCTAAATAAAAACATTTCAGTGCCATTTTGGTAAAAAAAAAAAAAAAAGTTCAAAGCTGTTCTTAAATAGTGATGTCAAGGATTATTGAAAAAAAAAAAAACCCACTATAAATCAAAATCTGTTTGTTTTTTTTAACTTCACACACACACACACACACACACACACACACACACACACACACACACACACACACACACACACACATATATATATA
>JAQQZT010000001.1:21981123-21994650 GCA_030068275.1 Clarias platycephalus
TAGACCCCATTTAATCCACCCCCCCCCCCCCCCCCCCCAACACACACATACACACACATTTCTGTATCAAACGTTTCATTTATAATGGATAAGGTTACATATAATAATACATGATGATTTTTTTTTTTCAGATATATTGAAAACAACAAAACGAATGAAATCCCTCATTTAGTATTCAGGTCCATGGCTAAGGCACTTGAGTTAAGCTCAGCTTAGGTGGTCTTTGTTTTGATTGCTTTCTCTAGAACTCAACAGAATTCCTGTGGCGATTCCAATTGATCGGACATGACTTATAAAGCAAACGTGCCTGTCTGTATCACAATTCACTTAATCGCCACAATTCACTGTGTACATCAGGCAAAAAAAACTAACTAACTATGGAGTCTGAGGAACTTCTGCAATTAACTTGCATCTAGACACAGATCTGGGTTTGGATTTAAAACCCTTTCTGAATCTTTGAACATTCCTACATTCTTAAGATAGTCAGCCCCATCTTTATGAAATGAAGGAAACTTGGAACCATTAGAACACCATCAAGAGTTGGTCAACTGGCCGAAGTCAGCAAGAAAGGCTTCATGGAGGCGAACAAGGAGCCAACATCTGCGTTACTAGAACTTTAAACATTCAATGCTGAGAACTTGCTGAAAGGACACCCATCTCTGAAATGCTTTCTTAATCCACAGGGGCTTGACAGAATCTATTTCCGAGTGATCAGCATATAAGGGATTCTGTCAGCATGGTGGTGGCAGCATCCTTCCATGGAGGAGCTTCTGAAAATGTATCCACTGAATGCAATAGAAACTTGCTGTCATCTTGTCATTGTGGATTATTGAGTGTAGACAGATGGGCAAATAAAATAAATGCAATCTATTTCAAATGAAGTCTATAACATGATACATTGCACAAAAACAAAGAGGTGTAACTATATTTTTTTGAACCCACTGTAAAATCTATATACATGCTATTTTTATGGTTTTCATAAAAGACAAATGAAGCTTGGACATCAAACTTTGATAGCAGTCATATATTTGAGTTGTGTAGAAGGTGTGTCAGAGCATCATAAAGATGAATGTTTTTATTTAGCCTTGCAGGGGTTCATGGATGGAATATAGAAGGGTCTGAGTATGGTGTGGGAATTGAGATTGGTCTAATGGACGACAGCGTCTCTCGTAGACATCTGTCTATAGCACAATTTCTAGAACCCGCGTTCATGTGTGCATGCAGTGAGACTAAATTAATTGGAATGTGGGTGCATCTGTATCCTGCGTTAAATCTAATCAGCCATCTCTTTTGATTTCTCTGCTTCTTACAGTGAGACTCCATGACAGCATATCTGAAGAGGGATTCCACTACCTCGTCTTTGATTTGTAAGTAATTGTTTGTGTGTGTGTTTGTGTGAGCGAGCTTATCTCCATGGCCATTATGAGGGAACATACACCACACTGGTCAGCATTTCAGGGTCGTCTCCGCCTCTTACCAAATTTAACCAGAATTAGAGGTCTGGCAGGCTGCTAATGAGGACTGTCGGCAGTCTGGATCAACCCACACTAATTGGCGGTGTGTGTGTGTTTTTTTTCCTTCTGGGATATAATGATGGATAACTAAACAGCCAATCAAACTGCTTTTTGGACGTTCACCTGAAGTGGTCGGTACCAGTGCAGCACTTTCCTGTTTCTTTAATTAATTAACAAAACAGCAGATTTATGGAAGTTGCAAATGAAATAAATGTTTTAAGAAGGTTGAAACTTGTGACTTTGATGTAAGAAGGCAAACACAATACCCACATTGTTCAGGTTTTGAGAATGGCGTTGCTAAGCGACTAGAACACTTGGACACATTCTAATGGCTGACGCTAATAATTTACGTAGCTAGCACATAGCGGTTAAGTCTCGGAAATGTGACAAACCATTTCCTTCAGACTCGTTAGGACTAAATTACATGTTAATTAGACTCTCAAACTGGAACTATATCCAAATGTGTTACCATATATTTGAAAATGTCATAGCTTGTTAATGAGCGTGTTTAACAGTTAAAATTTTTTTACTAGTCTGAAAATATCATGGTATCACTGTAGTTGAAGCCTGCCTGCCTCAAGCTTTGGTCTGTTGTACCTTTTGGCATGCTTTTCTGCTCGTCACACCTTATTTTTTTCCCACGCTATTCAGGGGAAACTCTAGAGACTGTGAGGAGATAAGCAGTTTCTGAAACACCCAAACCAGCCCCACCAGGCATCAACAACCGTGCCACAGAGATCACACATTTTACACTTTTTTATATTTGATATGAACATTGAATTGAATTTCTTGACCTGATTACAGTTTTTTGGCCTAACAAGGTAAAGACTTGTTGTATCGTAATAAAAAACACTGCAGAAATCACAGCTGTTTTTAATACTGGAAGTAAAAGCATTTCCACATACAGTACACAATTTAATGAGAACTCACAGGATTGGGACTAGACAGCTGTGTGTCCATCAGAAAACCACTTATTGATGAGACTAATTAGAAAAAGGCTTGGCTTTACTAGGAAGCATAAAGATAGGAGCAATGGAAAAAGTTGTGGTCTGACGAGTTCAGATTGAGCCTATTCCAGGGTGATGAGTGCATCAGGGTAAGAAGGGATGTGCATGAAGGGATACACCCATAATGCATAGTGTCCACTGTACAAGCCTCTGGAGGCAGTGTTATGATCTGGGGTTGCTTCAGTTGGGCAGGTCTTAGGCTCAGCAACATTATGTGGCAATAAAATGAAGTCACCTTAATGTACTGAATGACCTGGTTATCACATCTATGAATATATTCTTCCCTGATTCCGCAGGCATAATCCAGGTCCAAGCTGTCACTATTTTACGTGGGGTTAGGGCTACTGGTCATTTTTGTATGAGCTATACATACAATATAAATATAAAATATAGCATAAATAGGTGTATGCACAGTCTGTAAAAAAAAAAAAAAAAAAAAAAGACAGAGCTTATTACAAAAACAGGAAATATGTGTTTACTGATATTATGAAAGTCAGCGATAAGGTAATTGTCTGATCGTACTGTACACGGTGTCTAACTGTGAAACCATGACACATGTTGGCTCACGTGAAATCTATTCACACAGATATTACATTTACATAATGGATGTGTTTTTATCATCAGACCTAAGATTCTAAGGTTCTGAATCTTTTGTCTTTGGGCAATATTTTCTACACTAATGCAGCCTCTGTAATGCATATTTAATGCACATTTAATGTTTTGTATTTGCCTGATGTATGCAGTGTCTTTTAAAAAGCAAGCACGATGTACAGTACAATGAAGTGTTAAGTGTAACAGATGTATCTTCTAAGTGTTACCTTGGAGAAATGTGTAGTATTGTTTTTAAGTACAGTATAATTATTTACCACTCTGCTTTATTTAAAGCTGGTTTACTTTAGCTTTAGTGCTCCCTGGCGCTGCTAGCATGAAGAGCAAACGATCATGTTGATCAAGACTTGCATACTGGCGAGGAGTCAATCGACTAGCTTCACAGCACGACAATGCCAAATGCCACCAAATGTTTTGCCCTTTACCGAATCTTTATATCGATATTCCCTTTGTAAGAGCATTTGTTACCAATAACCCCTCTGCTCTTTTACGCAGTCTCTTTGTCTGTGCCTTTCGCTCGTACCAACACAATAATGACTCGATTGTTGCTTATGTTATGACTCAACCTTTTAGACCTTCTTTTAACTGCATCTGCTCCTTTACTGCCCTAAAAAAAGGTAATTCAGCCAATTAGGCTGTTTTCCGTTCCGCTCCAGAGTTTGTGCACACAGATTCAGTTAGTCATATAAACCGTCTTTGTTGCTGTTCAGCGTGTCTCAGTGGTGCATGTTTTCAGTCATTTAAATTGCTGAAATGCTAGAACAACTAATGAACTGTGCATAAATTATAATTGAATAACTTTTAGACTAATAAATATGCTGTTCCGGAGCATAAACAAGCAGAGATGCAGATTTTTGTCCGGATTTCTAGTATAGAAAAGACCGCTCCGGTGAATTTACTGTTTACACTATATACAGTACAAATCATGGAACCGGTGATTAAAAAGTGTTCAGATCAGATTGGATTATACTGTATAGCATCATTTTTCATAATATTTAATGCTGCGTATCTCCCAATCCATCTCCTTTAAAAAAAAAAAAATAAATAAATAAATAAATAGGCATACACATTTTTATCAGATAAAAAGAAAGACATTTGCTAAATACAATTTCATGACCTTTTATGTAGTGTTTGTAATTTTTAAAATTCAAATCATTCAATAATCTTAATTGTCGTTCAGATGAAATTTGGCCAATTTCGATTTCACATAAAAAGACAAAACCTGAAAAAGTGTATTAATCTAAAATGCAAAGTTAAGATACGCCAACATGGTTACGGACACTATCGATTTTTTTTTTTGCTTTTCAAGTTTTTACCAAAAACTGCAATGTTTCAATTTAAGCAACAATTTTTATAGCTCAAAAATTTGAAGTTTACACCAATTTTAGCAAATGTCTCGAAGCTTACACCAATTTTAGTAGCAATACTCATAAAGAAATATGAATAATTTGCATTGTTAATTATTATTGTTGTTTGATAGCCATTTTTGGAGCACTTTGCTGCTTTGGCATAACCATTTTCTCTATTATATGTATAACATTAAAAAAATAATAATAATCAGCACCAGTACTGGTTTGGCTGATAGACGATACTTATATATCCGCGCCAGAATGTGCAGGGATTCTTAACAACTGTGCTACACGGGTTTGTCACGTGTGCCTATAACAAGCTAAAGTATTTATTAGAGTCACACATTTTCTCCTGAATAAGGTTTTTATAGATTTGATCCTATGTACAGTATATCCTCTATATAACAGAGGGGACTTTGTCTCTGTCTGACTTTACTTTAGCAGAATGTAATGGATTTCATATGATGTACAGTACATGGGCTAATGGGATTCTGTCAGTTTTAAAAAAAATCTGAATGTGCTTCTTACTACAAAATGAAGATGACTGCAGGGAGAAAAAAATGTCTGTGTTATAGTTTAGGTCTGTCAGCTATAGTTAGTCAAAACCAAACAGGGGAACAGTTCTGAAATGTTCCTGAGATGTTATAGAAACACTTGTTTTAACTGTTTTCTTTAAGAACATTAGTCTTGCCATAGCATGGATGAGTGGGTGCCTGGTTTCTGTTCTTTATCTGCTTTTATTCTGGTTCTTTCAGCTCATTTCCACCCATTAAATAGATTGATTAGATTGATTTTACACGTTAAATGTGTGAAAGTGTGTAAAAGGTGGCCTGTGATGGACTCGTGTCCCATCCAGGATATATTCCCACCTCATGCACAGCATTCCCAGGATAAGGTTCTGTATTATTATTCTCCGGATAAAATCTTCGCTGAAGCTGATTTACGGCCGAAATAGCACTGAAGGAAACCGGCAGCTATTGTGGAGTTGACATGTTCATTCTAATGCTTTTCAGAGTCACAGGAGGGGAGCTGTTTGAAGATATTGTGGCCAGAGAGTACTATAGTGAAGCTGATGCCAGGTTAGTATTCTGACATAATGATAATGAATAGTTGTGTATATACAGTACCACTTCTTATATTATATACAGTATTGATGTAATGATTTAAAAATATTATTTTCACTTTTACAAGTCACCATTAAAAAAAAAAAAAAAAAACTTAGATCTTAAAAATTATAATCAAAGCTTTAGAATGGACAAATAATAAAATGTGTTATGTTAAATAAAATGAATGGGAATTAAATCTGCATACAATATGTGAGCAATGACTGTTTAAAATGTGTGTTTTTGTTGTGTATCTTGCTTTGCTGTGCATCTACTGTATATCCTTCCATACTTTCTTGTCCCGAGCTGTATCCTAATGCTTTAAAGGTCCGCTCCATTCCCGGTTAATGTAGATAGAGTTGTCTTTGCAACAGTGCAAGTACTCTATCCTGCTGTATATTTGTTAAATGTTTTGTGCTCATGGTGAATTGTATGTTTTATTCCACTTAAACGACCTCGTATTCAGTAAAATCTTCACAGTGGTAACCGAATACTCCTATAAAGCTAAAGGATTTTTCCTGCATTGACGTTTTTTTTTTCCATTTGTTGTTGTTGTGGGACGTTCTGTCGTATGTTTGATCTGTGCTTGCTGAACTGTATTTCTCCTCTTTTGCTTTCCTGCCATGTCTTTCTCTCCCTCAGTCATTGCATACAGCAGATTCTAGAGAGTGTAAATCATTGTCACCTAAGTGGTATTGTCCATCGAGACTTGAAGGTTAGTATGACAGCCGGAAACGTATGACAATCCTGGCTTGGCTCTCCTGATGAACAATTAACAACCACTCGATCACACGGATGCTGTGCTCTTTTAAGCTCACTGCACCCACCTTAACTTCTTCTGGTCTGCATCAGGGGTTGTAAAATAAATATGCATGTAGTGTCAGAGAAACGTGCTCTAACTAGTGGCTGTGAGGTTTGACTCGAAGGGATGTCTACATGGAGTTGCCCATAATCTGATGGAGTAGCTTATAAACTTTTAGCAAAGTAATAGAACGTCAGGGTTATCCTAATATCCTACTAGGGTCAAGCCCACAGCCACCTCTAGTGCAAACACCACTTCTGCTTTGAGATCAGAGAAAGTAGGACGGAGAGAACACTGAAAGCAATGCGAACTGGATTTATCCTCCAGTATAGGCCCAGTATTTTGACTTTGCTCAATTTCCAATTAGGTAACACTTAAGTTGAATAAATCCTAGCTTTTTCTATAGGCCTAGATTCTTTAGCTAACTCCACAACTCCTCTAACTTCCTTGGTCTCAATGCAAATGCAGTGTGTGTGAGCTCATGACTAACCCACACCCCCCTGGTGTTTGCATGCAGTCATTGCATTCAGCAGATCCTTGAGGCCGTTCTCCACTGCCACCAGATGGGAGTGGTCCATCGCGACCTGAAGGTGAGTAAATGCACTAGGGGGTCCGCAACACCAAATTAATTTTTCTTTTCAATGCACTAATATACCAAATATTATGGGGATATTATGGTGACATTGTGGTGAACTTCGATAATGTTGATAAGCTAATGTCCTTCAAGTCACTGACATTTTGTTCATTCCCTAACTCACTAGGGTTTCTAGAGCATATACTGTACACCAACCGCCCCCCAATTTCCCACCAATAATGAGTGTTGTTTCCTCTAGTCAAAGCCTTGGTTATTCCCCCAAAGTCTTGACTGCTGGATTAAATGGTGTTTGAGACAATAAAATAATATACTTGCATCATAAACTTTTGTGTGTCTATAAACGAGTGATGCGTACTGTATGCCTAGTGCATGATAATGTTACCTTAGCCGAAACTACAAAAAACCCCCCATCCCTTCCATCCCCCAACGCACCAGTGCCAAGGTTCCGAGTGCTGAACGTTAATTTGCTAATCAAATGAGCCAGGTGCAGCTACGAGTGTAATCTTTTTCCCTGCTTTTAGAGTCCAGACTCGGTCATATGATTCGCCGTTGCTACAGCGTTACCATGGCAAACACACGGAGGGTTGGGTTGGGCGTGGTGGTGGAGATGAAGTCATTGAAGACTAAACATTAAAAGAAAAGATAATATTGTTTTTCAACGGGAACCTAATTTCGGTATTATGTCTGTGCAAATATGTCTGGCTAGGGTTGTGTTAATGTTGCGTTTATAACGCGCGCGCACACGTGCAAACTTACACACAGTGCAGTTACATTTATTCTGATTCACCGGGCTCTAGTTCAGCGAGCATACAAGCAGAACACGACGTTATAAACGTCATAAGAAGCTACCTTTTTTGGTTCAAAAATCTTTTTTTTTTTTTTCTTCTCCATTTTATTCCATTTTTTTAAGACCTGGAACCCCTTACCAGTTCCTCTCTCTCTCTCTCTCTCTCTCTCTCTCTCTCTCTCTCTCTCTCTTTCTCTCTCTCTCTCCCTGCCACACGATCTAATCATTGCTTATAAGCTCTATTAGGCTTGTGTGGGTGCAGTTTATTTGTTAAAGCTCTTCCGAAGTGCAAATGGAGATTAACATGGAGATGAAGGTGCTCAGGATGATTGTACATACCCGTAGTGCCATTTATTGAAAGGTCATTATTTGTCTTTGCTCTAAAGCAAATTTTGACATGCATCTTTTACGTTGGCATCCTACAATATAAATCAATTTGGTGCATTATTACAGATGTTTTTCAATGTCTTCAGTTAGACCGAACCATTTCTGTAGGTCAGGAATACTGTGGAAGGTGTTTCCCCTGGCTTGCACCGACATGTCTGCACCTCCCACTCCCAAACATATATGTGAAGAATGAATACAAGAACAGTATCATGGTTTGCTTTAGACTTCTTTGCTGTTGTGAGAGCATGTGTTCTATTACATAATGGCTCTTGGACTGACTAGGTGTCCTTCTTTTACTGTAAAATACATACTGATTGCACTCCATACAAGTTGTACATTGAGGTATTTAAAAGGTAAATGCTTTTAAAGGTATGCAAAAGCAATGGCTGCACTGTTGATGTTAATGTAGCAATGGCTGCTTTAGCATCGATCGCACCCCCCCCCCTTGTAGCATGGTAGATCCTTATTAGCATAAATGTTTCTGCATGAGTCACAGCGAATGGCTGCCCGACTAACTGCACCTCTGAATGACCTGACCTCTGGACGCCTTTGTGAGAACGTTACTCCGGCTCCTTTTGCTGTTTTGCTACTGTATGAACCTTGATAGGTTATGTATAGTCTCAATGAAATAGGAGCTGAATGACATGTTCGTGACTACCAAGTAAAATATAAGGACTTGTTGGTAATATTTACAAATTTCTATGGGTTGTGCATGGTGTTAAATGATTTAAATAGATAAAATTGGTCAAATTAAGTAATTCAGAGAGTTAGCTGCACTTTAACAACAAAGTTCACGAAATCTCAGTGAAAATAGTTTTTTAGTTATGATCACACCTATTACAGTTATTTGTGTAATTGTCAATTACAGTTAAATTTAGGCAAGTCCATTATTGTCTATATATGCCGATCAGCCATAACATTAAAACCATAAAAACATTAAGCCCAGTATTGTGTGGGTTCCCCTTGTGCCACCAAAACAGCTCTGACCCCTCGAGGCATGACTTCGCACCATGCATCTGGCACCAGGACATTACCAGCCAGTCCTGTAAATTGCAAGGTCGGGGCCTCCATGGATCAGACTAGTTTGTCCGGCACATCGCATGGGATGGGTAATCGATCAGATTAAGATCTGGTGAATTTGTAGGCCGGATCAACAACTTTGAACATTTTGCCTGCTAATCCCCATGCAGCAAGCTGTGGTGCACTGAGTGTTCTGGTGCCTTTCTATTCTAGTCAGCAATTTGTGCTACATTGGCTTTTCAATGGGATCTGACAAGACAGGCTAGCATTTGCTCCCCACAGGCATAGATGAGGCTCCGGTGCCAATCATCCTGTCACCAGTTTATTGGTATTTAATTGCTGATCAATGTTAATGTTATATGGTGTTAGTGTTATGGCTCTTCTGTGTGTGTAACGTATATTCAGTTCCATCTGTCTGACTGGGTTATGCATACGTTTCTATCTTCAAGCATACTGTATATTGGATGGGGGAATTATAACATGCACTTACAGTATCTATTATCATGTCCGTAATCTAAAGTTTATTCCTTAACAGCTTTATTCACAGTGATCTTTCAAAAACTTTAGATTAAGCTTTTATTGCTTCATTTATACTTCTTTAATTTCATCAGTAGCAACTGTGCATAACCCTGAGGGCATTTCTCTTGAGGATGACCTGGGTCAAAAATGATTCTTTGAAGAAGTAGCAATTTACCTATAATTAAGCATCATGAAGTTTTTAAACTGTTGACCACAAAAGTGTAACGCCATGGCGGCTGGGAAAATAACAGGTTATATTCCCAGTTTAAATTAGTGTATTGAGTTTTAATAATGCTCTTAAATCTACCCAAAACTATTACACCCTAGTGAAGCATTTTAAAGATTCTATAAACATTCTTGATCCAGGGTCAAACTCATAATGGTTTTTTAAATATAAAACACTCGGGTCCCAAGTCACATCTGAAGTTGCTCTCTTTGCTTTTGTAACTTAAGCCTGAGAACCTGCTTTTAGCCAGCAAACTCAAGGGAGCTGCAGTGAAACTGGCCGACTTTGGCTTGGCCATTGAGGTGCAGGGAGACCAGCAAGCATGGTTTGGTGCGTATTTACCACAACACACAACCATCATAAATATGTCCGTGTCATATATACAGTATACACAAAACGTTACAGCAGCGCAATGCATAAAATCTAACCTCTATGGCATAGTTGTTGGTGCAAGGTGAGCTGGATTGGGCATTTTAGAAATTACTTGGGATTTTCAAAAATAAGAATGTAGATCAACCCACTGAGGATCACATTGTGTTTTTTTCTTTATTTAAATTGATTAATATAACATTGCAAAAGAAATATTGCAAAATGGATTTTTTGGCTCACATCAACATTGGACTTTTTATGTAATATTTATTTCTCTTTTTTTGTCACAGTGGAGGGAATTGAGAATTTAAAAAAAAGTTTTATATCTAAGCAGAATATTTGCGTGATCTTTTATTCAAATTTTATTGGGTGTTATTTCATATGCAGTGGCCAATCTATATACAGTATATATATTTTTAGTTGTATTAATATTTAAATGATCAAACTCTTAAATGTTTTTGATGCATTAATAGTTATTAGAAAATAACTAAATTTTCTGCGTCTAATAGGACAAATGAGCATTTCTGGGTTTTTGGCACAGTGCCAAATGCACAACATGATGTTAGATGATTATTAATTAACAATTATATGAGAGATCCCCACTTTTGCATTATTTATCGCCATCTTATTAATTATTTAATGTAAATGTGTAATGCAAATAAATGAGCCGAGACACACCCCGAGCAAATAGAAAAGGGCTTTTGAAGTGATTATATATTTCAATAGACTAACACATGCTAATGCACAATAGACTAATGCACGTTCAGCCCCTGCCGTCACAAAGCAGACAACTCTTTAATATACAACGAGACAGCTGATGCTCAAAAGGACTCGGTTGGTCCAAAAAGAGGAACTGTTCTGTGAGGGTGCTGCACAATGTTTATTCCCTTCATCTTTTATTCTTTTCTAATATACTATAGCAACCTTATTTATACACAGTCTGGGCAAAAAACAGCCACAATTAGGATTTTAATAAGCAAATACTTAAGCACCTTTGATTGGATAATTACTGCAGTGATTAATATGTTTCAATAATTAATTTTGTGACAATTATTTAAACCCTAACTGATGCAGTGAGTAGCTCTTAATAGTTTTTTTTTATTTCTTAATCAACCAGGTCACATATCCCATGGTCATGAAAATTATGTTAGTGTGTTTCAGAAGGGTCAACCAAATGAACAACAAAGGAGACTTATAAAGTTACTGGAGTCCAGTGCATTATTAAAACCTGAAAGGATAATGATGAAACTTCACAGAAGAAATGTGTTCAGGAAAACAAAAAAGGAATGACCGAAGATCAGAGATCACTCAGTAAAGTTACATAGTAAATAATGGACAGTAGAAATCAGATCTATGTTTAATAGTGAAAGTAAAAGCATTTTCATATTTTCATTGTCATGAACCAAAGTGGAACCAAACAAGTGGAACCAAACAAACGTCAGGTCTGGACTCACCAATGTTGTGCTGCAAGTCGGTACAGCAATAAATGTTGTGGCATCGCATATCGTTGTTGAAACAATGCCAGAATCAGTGCAGGCCATAATTAAAGCTAAAGGTGGCTCAGTGAAATATTAGTATGCATGATTATTTTGTTTAATTTTTTTGTTTACGATTATTTTCTAAGGAGCAAACATTGTAGTTTTTTTTTTTTTTTTTTTTTTTTATTTGTTAAGATTTTTGCTATTATAATGCAGAGGAAAAACATCATATGTTACACTTGACAGGTTCACATTTAGTAGACAACTTTAATGTCAGATCTTGACTGTTACAGTAGCTTGATGTATTGTGTGATAATCCTGACTTGGTCTTTTTCTTCGTCTTTGTTTGTCTCAAAGGATTTGCTGGCACTCCTGGTTACTTGTCTCCTGAGGTCCTAAGAAAGGAGCCCTATGGGAAGCCAGTTGATATGTGGGCTTGTGGTATGTCTTTTACAGTCATATACATACAGAGTCAGTTTTTTAACCCCTCTTTGCCTTCCTATAAATGTCCCCTGATATTTGGCTGTATGCGTCCTCACACAAGGTGAAGTTGCATTATACAGTACTAATAGTATACAATATGAACCAAAGCTTATGTTGGTCAAAGACAGTAGATCTTATATCCCTTATCTCATTCAAGCACTGGATTGTGACAACTCCTTTCACTAACATCTAAGCCTTTCATATGTAGCTTATTGTCTTTTATTCAGTTTCATGTGCGATAGAGAATGTACTGTATGGATGAGGAAAGTAAAGAAGTTTTGTTCCGACAGTGAAAACTATACGACTATACAGTAATAGGAAGCATGATACTGTAAAGGGGCCTCCACCATAAAACTGCCACTCGGATTAAACATTAGTTTGATTTTCCCTGTCACTTGTTGAACATTACACAGTGACCACATGTTCGAAAAGAGTGATCCTAATTATAATACCGAACATTAAGCCCAATATTTTGTAGAGCTTCCTTGTGCTGCAAGGGCATTTCTGGCTCCTCTGAGACCATCTTCAGCACTACGGTATCTGGCACCAGGACATTGGGGGCCGATCCTTTGGGTGCCATGGGTTTGTGGGGTGGGGCCTCCATGGTCCGGACTTGTTTGTCCAGCACGTTCCATGGATACTTGGTTGAATTGAGATTTGGGGAACTTGGAGGCCGGATTTACAACCTTGAATTCTTTGCCTGCTAAGCCCCGTACAAGGCCAGCATTGATGCACTTGGTGTTCTGGTGCCTTTCTATCATAGCCAGCATTAACTTTGTTTAGTAGTTTGTGCTACATTGGCTTTTCTGTGGATTCAGACCAGTCAGGTTAGCTTTTGCTCCCCACATGCATAAATGAGCCTTGGGTGCTCATGACCCTGTCACCAGTTTACATATAATTTTTACATAATTGATCATCAGTAAAGGCGGCACTGTGGTGTAGTGGTTAGCACTGTCGCCTTCCACCTCCAGGGTCCGGGTTCGATTCCCGGCCAGACTCGATTCCCGTCTCTGTGTGCATGTTGTATGTTCTCCCCGTGCTCGGTGGGTTTCCTCTGGGTACTCCGGTTTCCTCCCACAGTCCAAAGATATGCAGGTTCGGCTAACTGGCGTTCCCAAATTTCCCATAGTGTGTGAATGAGTGTATGTGTGTGTGCCCTGCGATGAATTGACAATGTGTCCAGGGTGTACCCTGCCTCGTGGCCTAAGCCTCCTGGGATAGGCTCCAGGTCCCCGCGACCCTGAATACAGGATAAAGCGGTATAGAAGATGCGTGAGTG
>JAQQZT010000001.1:21994750-22017257 GCA_030068275.1 Clarias platycephalus
TTTTTATGCATTTTTTTGTTTTTTCTGCAAAATAAAATTAACCCGGACAGAAAAAGGGGGCGTCACGTCATTGACCCAGGTACAGTAATCGGTGTATTAAATAATGGAAACAAATATTTGGCTAGAGCAGCAGGCACAATTGAAAAGTTTTCTGTTTCCCCCTAGCATTTTCTTGCTCTTTGATGGTCACATTTAACTGACTGAAAGTTAAACAGAAAGAGGGTATACTTAGCTAGAACCCCAGAACACTTCATGGTCAGTGACTGTATACAAAGGGACTTGTATCTGGGGTATTTAATCTTATCTGCAAAGGCCTGACGTGGCCGCAGGCTTTTATTCCAGCCAAGCAGGAGTCCCACCTGATTCCACTTATTTAATTAATTGACCTTGGTCTTCAAATGACTGTTTCGGTGTGTCTCGTGTTGGGCTAGGATGAAAGCCTTCATCCACACGGGCCCTTTGGGGATACAGTTAAAGACTCCTGACTGTTACAGTGGCATCCTGAGATACTGGAATAACGTAAATGCGCAATCACTAATATGGTTATGAAGAAAAACGCATGCAGTAAGTAACAGTTGTTCAATATTCATGTTTGTCAATCCATACAAGTTCCTCTGTATTACCAGTCAGAACAGTCCCAAGCATGTTGGTTATCAGTTATTGTACTCTGTTTGGAGTAACCAGTCATGCTAAGGCAAGATCTGTGTGATTAAATCAATTATGCAATTTAATCGATGCTTTGTTGGTCTAGTCATTTAATTGAATTAACATGTTTACAATTGTTTAGGTAAATTTCCAGCCATTATATGACACAAAATTGACGAATTCACTGAAAATGTTTTCAAAGTTGTAGTCAAGCTTAGCAAAGTTATTGCCTCTTCTTCTTTTTTGTCTTCTTCATTTAAGTTTATTGGCAGTTGGGACGTTCCCACCACCTACTAGACTACTTTAGAGGGAAAGATTGGCAAGAAAAAGATACCCGCTTATGAGACATCTAAACAATCGACAACATGCATTCCGCTGCATTTGAATGTTTATTAAAAACATTTATCAGTTTGTAATACTTCAGTACATCTGTAGGAAATATACTGTGGCTGCATAACCAAATCAGAAAGTACACATTAGTCCTATTGAATCAAACTGAAAATTTGCACAGCTCTATAACACAAAATGGCAATTATAATTTCAATGAATTTCGATGGAGTACAGTGTCTGCATGTTGAGAGATGTTCTCAGAAAAAGGCTTCTTTTTTACATGGATTCTAAGGTTTATTATTGTTATTATAAAGGCTGCATTATAACCAGCATTATGCCACATAAAGTGCCCCAGCCAGACAGGTAGGCAGGCGTTATTGTTCAGCGTACAGTGTCTGAGTTGAGGACCAGAGTCTAGTTATGTCACACCGTGGCCACACTTGAAATTGGTACAGGAGTATTTCATACCACAGTATGAAAACAATAGCCATATTTGCTTAAAGAAGCAGGCAAGAGTGATTTACATCCACAATAGCCTATGGAACACTCAGTGATGTTGATCTCCAAGTATTTGGGCAGTGGTAGCTCAGTGCATTAAGGAGTTATGATGGGAAGTTCGGAAATTCATGCCCCAGCTCTACCAAGGTGCCTCTGTTGGAGGCACGGCTCTTAAAGCAAGGCTCTTAACCCTGCCTGCTCCTGGAACCCCGTATCATGGCTGATCAGGCGCTTTGATCTCAAATTCCTAACAAGCTGAGACATGAAAAGAAAAGAATTTCAATGTGCAGTAAAGTGACAAAGGCTCAACTTGTACTAGTATAATCAGTTGTAAACTCTTTGATACATAACCTTCAGTAGTGCTGAACACATGGAAGTAGAATGGAAGCCTTTTATCTCTTATACAGTATGCTGCGCATATGCGATGATGCACATGAGGTGCTGTTAGTAGTTCCTCAGCAGGGAAATGAGCAAATTTCAAAACTCAAGTTTATTTTGTGCCGTTTACAGTTCCCTAATAAAAAATGATTGTATAAAATAAGCATGAGTCAGCCTGTGTCTCTCCATGTTGTCATCAGGTGTGATTCTTTACATCTTGCTGGTGGGTTATCCTCCATTCTGGGATGAAGATCAGCACAGACTTTACCAGCAGATCAAGGCTGGTGCTTATGATGTAAGTAACATGACACTGATCATGCACACGGATTCACACACTCGCTACCTGCAAAAATATATATGTTGCAATCTCTCAACATTCAGATAAATTATGAAAGAGAATGAGATGCGCCGGGGACAGAACACGATTTTCCCCGTCTCGTCTTTGCCCCAGAGCAGTCATGTAAACTCTATTTAAAGCATAAATATTTTCAAAAGCCTTTTTACCTTTCAGTTCCTGTGCAAGGTTCCTCTTTTCATCCTGCAAATGTTGGTTTTGCTTTCAAAATTACTACTAAACTGCTTTTAGTGGCTTTCATATCATGTCTAAGGTCAGTCAGTCTCATGTCTGCTGCTCCTGATGACTCTCGGTAGTGTATCGGTGGTCTCTTACAGACATACAGTACAGTAGACCTGATCTTCTGTGCACATTAGGAGGAGGCATGTCTGGATTTGTCTCACGTAGATACATTAATTAAAAATTTTCATGTGAAGTTGGAAAAAAGCCCATTTTAAATAGAAATCCTAACTGAACATGTTCAAGAGCGAAGTCAAAATACATTCGTCTAAGATACATTCTTGCTGTAACACGTTCACTGATGTTTCTGTTTACCCGTCGCAACCACTATTACTTTATACTGTTATACAGTAACATGATGGCTAACTAATGCTAAGCATTACTAAGCATATACACGTTTCTTAGTCAGTTTATGTTGATTCAGGCTCATTTAGCACGAATTACAAGCATTATTCAAAACTAATCAAATGCTGCATACCCTTCAAAGATTTAAAACTAATTTTAAATGCATACAGTACTTCAAAAATAAATGGCAATCTGAATGGGACCAATGCGTAAATAATAAACTATACAGTATGAAATAAATCCAGATGTTGGATCAAGAAAAATCGTTGGGATCAAGTGACTTATACAAGGAGACTCAAAAGCTATACACACTTTTTCTTTTTTTTTTTTTTACTATCTAGAAAAAATCCACCACAATGTTCATCATCCAGAACCCAGCTGTCCATCAAACATATTTCATTTGACTGTAACTCCTTTAAAGGAACATGTTTTATTCTGTTGACACTTTTATAAAGGTTTATAAACAAGTAAATCCAAATGCAGTTTTAAAGTTCTAAGCAAAAATTCATTTTAAACATCTGATCTAGTTTTAATATTGAATAACGAAACTGGCTCTCGACCATGAATATCGCCATACAAGCTGGCATGGCGTTAAGAAAGAAAGCACGAATTACCGCGACAATGCAGCATAGCATGGAGGTGATCAGATGAGTTAAATTCATGTCTGTGTTTATGTGCAGTTTCCTTCTCCTGAGTGGGACACGGTGACCCCCGAGGCCAAAGATCTGATTAATAAGATGCTGACCATCAACCCTGCCAAACGCATTACTGCTGCGGAGGCCCTCAAACACCCATGGATCTGCGTATGTACTGTCTTCTTCCTCCCTCCTCATTCTTCATTTCTCTCTCTGACACGCGCACAAACGCGCACAAAAGCTGTTTTTTATTAACAAACCCAATTTCAATCTTTAGACCTAATCTGATGGCTTATCCTTTCATCCCCACTTATTATTGCTCCTAATTCTCTCCTCTTCCCACACCTCTTATTGATGTATTTGAATATTTCTACAGCTTTTGTGTATTCGCAATCCCCTCTAAGTGTACTGGTCATTTTTCTTTACAGACACATACACACTTATCCATTATAAATTCATCTATTATTACAACCGCCTACATGCACTATATATAAACATATCTAGCAATGTACTATCTATATTTAGAAATGTTTTTAACTTATTCCTCTGTTTCTATAGCAACGCTCTACAGTGGCCTCTATGATGCACAGACAGGAGACTGTGGAATGCCTGAAGAAGTTTAATGCCAGGAGAAAGCTAAAGGTGACACACACACAAACAGTGCACTACTATTGGTGCAGCTTTAAAAAAAAAAAATACAAGGAAAAAAATTAATCATCTCAAAAAAAGTAGGTGGACTCTCACCTTCTTGGACTTAATCATTGCCTCCTACGCTAATGTTTCACGCAGTCATGACCTTAACCAGTTTAAAGTCCCTCACACTCGTCTGCTGCCCGTTTCTTCTTACAGGGAGCGATCCTGACCACCATGCTCGCCACAAAGACCTTCTCAAGTAAGACTCGACCTTGTTTTATCAGTATTTAAATGCTTTTTGGCTTCGTCAGATATTGCTGTTAAAACAAACGGTACAATTTACAGGCTTGTTGCCAATAAGGATGATGCAAGATTTTCTATGAAACAGTCGTACGAGAATAAAGAGTATATATTGATGCCAACGTACTGTATGTATGCTTTGACCTACGATTGATTTGTAAAACCAATTTAGAAACCTAAAGAACCATTTGAGGAACCGATGCTGGGTCTAACCACTGTGGGTAGAAACTTTACTCTACGCTTGGCATGTACATAAATTTGTAAACACCTATGCCAACAGAAGCTGGCACAATTGTAGTACTGTAGCCTTGACCTGGCAAAACGAAGCATACTTAGAAAGTGAATTGAAAGGGCTGAGAATGCTGAAAGGTGGTTATAATGGAAAAGGAAGTGAGAACTGAGGGCTTCAGCTCAGAATCAGAAGTTAAAACCAAAACGATAAACAGTAAACTACAGTCACTCAACAGTATTAAAATAGGTTCGATATGAGTAAAATCATTTCTAAGGAGAAACCATAATAGTCCAGTGTATGATTTGCATTTCTTAAGAAATAGATCTACAGTACAGTATGGGATGATTAGATTCGTCACTTAGTGACTCATAAAGATCGATGACTCAAACTCAACTTCTCCTTTGTCAAGTAAATGTAACGTGGTGGGCGGGGCAGTGCGGTGTGCTAGTCTTAAGCCCAATTCTCACTTTTCACGCGTTTTTAAAGTGGCTTCGACATCATTAGCTACAGCATAGCAACCAAAGCTACGGCCTCTGGTTGCTATGCCAAGTGTAAGACCTTTTTATACACTTTGGCATTTAATACAGAGTGATGAGGTATTATTTTTATTATTACTTTTTATTGTTGTAAATTGTTTTATTTCATTTTATATTCTTATTATTGTCTGTTTCTATGAATGCAGCTATTTTAGGATTGTACAACGTTTTGGTCAACTAAGTTGTGTTTTAAAAATAAATTTGACAAAGTGCTAAAGTTACTGTAAGGTAAAATACACTCTGGTTCTGGCCTGTCAGTCAAACTTAACCCATACAAAAAGCCTGATAGTGTTGAGGTACAGTAGGTTAATAAATGTTCTTCCTGTCATTCATTAAACAAACTAAGAAAAACAAATCTTAAAAGATGTTAATTAATGCATGGTGTTAAACCTTGATGCAGGCTTGGTTTGAAAAACCTACCGTCTTTCCTTGCATTGCATTGCAAGTGTCATCCTGCCAGACATGCAACTGTACTCACATCTCCGCTTCACGTGTGAAACCCCAAAGTTAACGAAAACGCCCTCACCCTAACATTTCTCCTTCTGTGCCGTAGACCAATAACCCGAATTTTTCTTTTTAAAACTTAAAGCACTTTATCATGTCATGTGGCTGCCAGTTCCGGGTGCCACTACGGCTGCCTTCATCACCACAGACATATTTAACAGGCTATAAAAAGCTGTAGTTTTCCTCACATATTTTTTAAGCATGTTAAAAATTGCCGTTAAGCTGTGCATCACTGTGGGTGCATCACTACAGGTCACCCTGACAATTGCCTGATGTGGCAATTAATTGCAAAAGTTGTGTAAGTAGGAACTCGACTTTGGTGACTTGGGTTCAGATTGAAATTTTGATATTTCAGCGATCATTAGAAGAGAGATAATATTGACATTAGTTCATTCTATTTGAATTATATTCACACTAATCTATACTATTACTGTTCTGTTTCTTAAAATCTAATCAGCTAAGTTAAAATCCTTAATATACACACACCTCCGTAGAACCACATTAAAACAACTGGCTTCTCTATTAATATCACAGTTTCCTCCCTCCGACACTTTCCCCAATTCAGTCTCACCAGTTTTCCCCAGACTGCGGTTCAAACAAACACTGGTTTCCTCCGACACACACACGCAAGATCTCAACGTCTGTGTCTTTTTAAACTGCTGCTCATTCTGCAGCCGTCATTCTGTCCATAGAAGACTATAATCTTTGTTGCTTAGCAACCAAAGTTTACTCTTAACAGGATGCATTGGCTGAAGGAAGAAAGCATCATCACCAATAAATTGACAGCAGCATTTCATCATCATGCCTTTAGCTCGCATTAAATGAGTGTAGCACATGCCCTCGAGTGTCTTACGTCTTTAGTAATTTGCTGTGCCGTCTGTTAGTTTTGTCCTAGCTCTCCGTCACCTCTTACAAAACAAACTTTTAAATCATTACACGGATTTAACATTAAGGGGTATTATGTCATTTTTCTTTTATAAGTCAAAGTTAATATTTAAGATCTCATCTCGGTGTTTGTGGGTGTATGGGCACTACATGAAACTCAGATTTCCACAGATAATTACCCAGTAGTTCGAATAATTATAGTCGCATTACATAAATTACTTTGTCAATCAAAAGCTTTTTTTTTTTTTTTTTTAAATAAGCGTTTTTTTTGTCTCACTGTCAACACCTCACTTGTACACACTTCAGAATGTGTGAGAATACACACCTAGTAGGCCTACTGCTACAGAGGGATGTGTGTGTGTGTGTGTGTGTTGAGGTCACTAAAATGAGAGGGTTGATAATGTTATTAATGATCCACTCTTTCACATTTGTATTTACTTTTTTTTTTCTGTTCTTCAGAAGGGAACCCATACAAGAAGCCTGATAGCGTTAAGGTAGGTTAATGAATGCTCTTCCTGACAAATCTTGAAAGATGTTGGTTAATGCACGGTGTTAAACCTTGAGCCTTCAGTCTCTATCATGTTTCGAACTTGATTTGAAGACCCTACTATCTTTCCTTGCATTGCAGCTCATCACAAGTGTCCCATTGCCAGACATGCAACTCTACTCACATGTGAAGCCCTAAAGTTAACTTAACCCCCTTTAACCATTCGCTTCTTCCCTCTCACCACCCTAACATTTCTCCTTCTTTGTTATACTGTATACCAGTAGGTTAACTTCATTCACGATGGGAAATTTACTTCCAGCTCCATGTGATGAGTAGCAGAAGGTTGTACATCTGTTGTGCGAAAAATCCAGGCCTGTGCCAGTCAGCGAGATTAGTTTATAATGAGTGTGGATGAGCTGAAGCCTTCCTCATCTAGATTTCAGTTTGATTGAATAATGAAAGCAGTTTAGACCAGGTACAACAGACGGACTACACAATTCCCCATTCTCCATTTTCAAACAGGATAAATATGGAATCTTTATATTATTTATAAATTTTTGTTTTATGTTTTTTTTGTGTGTGTGTAGACGAGAGATCTAATGAATTTGCACAAAAGAAGCATTTCCTGATTATCGAATGAGCATGTTTGTTTGTTTCTAACTTCTATAATGCAGGAAGTCTAATTCTGCAAGTTTGTGGTGGTGAGAATTTTGAGGTGAATGTGTAAGGCTCCATACTTCCTATTAGTGCTTTTATATACTTTATATATTTATCTTTTAAAAATAATTCGTAGTATAATTTCCTCCAATAGAAACATTTATACAGAAGTACATTAACAAAGAAGTTAAATTAAAGAAATGATTCTTCACCTTAATTGCTATGGAATGAACAAAGGTATTGAGGAAAAATAATGAAATATAATGTTTTAATGACATTCTTCCATTTTTAAATAAAGACAATAATTGTAATTTGTAACTTAATGTAATGAAATTGCTATACAAAAATCAGCGATGAATATGAAGCGTTATTCTTCAAAACCTGCTGAATCCGTCTGGGCGTTGAGTCAAAAAGACGTCTGCGGTACTTTGGTGTCACTTGCTCAATCCATGTTGCTTGATAGCTTCCTGAAGATCATGTAAAGAAATGTGCCACAGAAGTTCGCAATTCACTTGAAGTCTCGGATTTTAGGCATTTTTGTGCATACTCCCAGCTTCACAAAGTAGACACATATTTGTTTCATCCATCAATCTAAACCAACTGATTCTAATTAGCACAATTCTTCAGCTAGGAATCACCTGTTGAATGCACAGAACTATTGTTTGTGAAAACTATAATACATGGAATATGTTGTCATAGTACTTTTCGCCACTGCTGTACGTACATGAAACTTCTGTAGCAATACATCTGTGCATTTACAACAACAAAAAGCAGAGGGTCTTTTTGGACATATCCGTGCCCCAGTCATGAAATAATTTATGTATTAAAATATTCATTTTATTATTATTATTATTTATAAATCATTTTGTTAAATAGGGTAACTACAAGGTGGATGCGTGCTAAAATATAAACCGGCCCATGCACAGAATATATGACTTTTTATAGGGAAGAATAGAAAAATTCACTCTAATTTCATTTGCTCTCTTGACTTTACTATGTCATGAAGCCCCGCTTCTTATCCTGGCTAAAAGTGAAGTCACCTGGGTTGAGAATTTGAAAGTATTCTCCTATCGATGTAATACTGGGATGGGATTATTTTTGCTTTTGTAAAGGTGTATCTTTATACTCGATTCCAGGTTCTGGAAGTCAAAGAAAATGATAAAATAATGAATGCTAAATCACTTAAATAAGACCAGCAGCCTAATCTTTTCTGTTGTGCAACTCTTTTTCTTGGAACGATTCAGACTGACCTCATTCTACCTCTAAGGATACAGCAAGCTGGGAAATGGATTGTATTGTAGTAAGAAGAAAAATAGTTCCCACAATGTAGTCTGGTTTCTTTGCTCTGTGTTGGAAATTACAGAAATCGTTTATAAGAACATTTCGTTTGTCAGTTTCTCTTTTTTCATCCCTTTTATGTCTTAAATGTATAGAAATGGACTTTCATTTCAAAATCTTTCTTTAATCCTTTTTTTTTTATGGCTCTGACTATAATCTGAGTTCTACCTTTTTCCCCCCTCATAGTGTTCTGAACATACAGTATACACACGTGCATCTCCATAAATTAGAATATCATTGAAAAGGTGATTTATTTCAGTAATTCAATTCAAAAAGTGAAACTCGTAATGTAGGTTGATTACACGCAGACTGATGTATTCCAAGTGTCTTTCATTTTCATTATTATGGCTTACAGCTAATGAAAACTGCAAGTTCAGTATCTCGTAAAATTAGAATATTACGATTTTAGCACAGAAATGTTGGACTACTGTAAAATATAAACATGTACTGTACAGCACACAATACTTGGCCTGGGCTTCCTTTGCATAAATTACTATAGCAATGAGACTCTGGGACCTTGATTTCCAAATGAAATGCGAAATTTACTTGAATCTGAAAAGAGGATTTTAGCCCACTGAACAACAGTCAAATCCTTAGGTAAAAAGCCTCTGAGGTTGTTTCTGGTTCAATAGTGGCTTGACACAAGTAATGCAACAGTTGTAGCCCATGTCCTGGATACTGTATGTCTGTGCCTGGTGGCTCTTGAAGCACTGACTTCAGCTGCTGTCCACTCTTTGTGACTCTCCCCCAAATTCTTAAATGGGCTTTGCTTCACAATCCTATTAAGGCTGCAGATAACCGATTGCTCCCTGTTGCTTGTGCACATCTTTTGTACCACATTTTTTTCTCTCTATTCAACTTTCCATTAATGCTTGGATAACAGCACTCTGGGAACAGCCAGCCTACTGAACCAGACTGAGAGACCATTTAAAGGCTCTGGAAACCTTTGTAGGTGAAGGTTTTGAGTTAATTAGCTGATTAGAGTCTGACACCATGGGTGTCCGTTATTGAACTATTTCATAATATTCGAATTTTCTGAGATACTGAATTTTGAGTTTTCATTAGCTGTAAGTCATAATCATTAAAATTAAAGAAATATATAAATATATCAGTCTGTGTGTGATGAATCTATGTAACAAATTTCACTTTTTGAATTGAATTACTGAAATAAACTTTTCGATGATCTTCTAATTTATTGAGATGCACCTGTGTGTGTGTGTGTATGTGTGTGTGTGTAGTACAGTATGTATTCTGTATACAGTGTGTATGTGTGTGTGTGTGTGTGTATATATATATATATATATATATATATATATATATACAGTGTATAATAAACAGTGTAAATATACAGTGTATTAATGGTCATGTAGTCGGACATTTCATTTAGTGATAGTTAACAATAACCTTCTTACATGAATAATCTTCTGGTATTACAAATTGTTATTCTCAGTTTGGGGATCTTATTAGTGTACCTCACATTGGTCATCATTTTTTAGTCCATGTTTTAAGCAGCTACTGTACATACTGCTTATTGATCAATAGCTTCACACATTGCACAAATGCAGAATGGGTCGCACCATTTCCTGTTTCCTCATTGGACAGCTTTGCGTGTCTTGTTTTTGTCCATTCCCCTTTTTAGATCAACAACAAAGGCAACGTAGTCACCAGCCCTAAAGAGGCAGTCCCCTCTCCTGCTCTGGTACTCTCTCTGTCTGTGTGTCTCTGATCTCATTATACCTCATGTTTTCTGCCTTTGTTTGAGCATTTCATCTGTTTCTTGTGTAATAATCAGTGGCACATCTGTCAAAGGAGTACTAAATTACTTTAAAAGAATAGTCGGGTTAAAATGTTAAATGCATTTAAACAGTATAGTTAAAAGAGCAGACGCATTTCAAAATGAATTTTAAGACTTATTAAATATGCTTAATAACACTATTCCGTACTGCTCTCATGCTCCCGATCAATGATGTCGTTAGAGCTCCAGACATTTTGAGCCACTGTTTACTCGCTAACAAATTATTACACTTGAAGGTGTAACTGCTTAGTTGTGTTAATTCACTTACGGTTGACCATAATGCAAAACATATGAACAAACCTAAAAATACAGGAGCAAATCAGAAATCACAGCAAGCTAACCAGAACGGAAAGAAAAACACAAAAAAACAAGTCAGTATTAACAGAAATGTTGGGTCCTTATTGAACATTACATGCGCATTGTTGATTGGACCTGGCAAATGACTGGCTGAGAAAAATAATTACCCAAATAATTAAATTTAAAGCTGCTTATATTATTATTATAGGCAAGCGTTATTGTTTCTTATTAAGGAAGTTTAAATCCTGTTTTATGTTGCATTATGTGATTAAAAAATAACCATTTACAATATAAAAAAGCATCAGTAAATACTGTATATTTCGGTTCATAGTTCCTTTTTTTTTTTTTTTTTTAAAAACATTCCACTTTACGCTGTAGCCAATCAGCAATGTGCATGTGACATTCAGTAAGTACCGCCCCTGTCATTTTGAGTTTAATGTTCATGGTTGTAATTTTGCTGTGGTGTTTAAATATATATTTTTGTGGTTTTGCTGTTGTGCCCTTGGTTTTTGCTGTTGTTACTGTTGCTGTCGTGTTGTCATTGCGTATTCTTGCTTTTTTTTTTTTTTTTTAAACTACCAGCTCTATAAGAAACTGAGCAGATGTGTGTTATTCATTAGCCTGCTATTTTGTTCATGGTGTGGCTTCAGCCGTTGTCCAGTGACTTGGGACAACCACAAACAGAAGGCTTGTTGTCAAGTTTATTTAGTGTGGTTCATTTACAGTAGGTTAAGCAACTTCTGTTAGTTCATGTGACTTTTCTCCTTCTTGCAATGCTCCAGTTAGCAGTACTGGAAATATACTAGTTGCCACAGTCTTTTTGGTGCTTTCTACTTAATTTGGGATGCTTCTGTTTTTTTATTTTATTTTACATCTGTCTTAAATCATCACTGCGGTGCGTTTAATTACATTACGATATGTCTTGGTTGTTTTAAATTTTCCTGTTTGTCACCCAGAGCGCGAGTACAATGGAGGTAATTGGGGTCAAATTTCTCAACCATCATTTTGTGCAAAAATACATTTTAAAGTTCAGACTTACAGTACATGAAGCTTCTGCAGTCCCACTGAGCTAAATGGAACTGGAATCTTTCATAGTTACTGTGTATTTAGTAGGGCTGCACGATTTGATCCAAAAATCAAATTGTGGTTATTTTGATATGTATTGCAATTTAAACTGCAATATTTAACTATACTGCACAAAAAAATTAAGGGAACACTTGGTCCTGGTTTGACTTGAACCTTACATACACACATGGCGTTCAAGTCAAACCGGGACCAAGTGTTCCCTTAATTTTTTTGTGCAGTTGCTTAAATTTACCGTTTTGTATTCAAACATATTTATCTAGTATTTTTGGACAAATGATCTCATTAAGAGGATTTTTGTCAATATTTATTCATCAACAATAAAATAAACAGACACAGATCAACTCTATGCTTATATCAGCTGTAATAATAGCATCTCTAAATTAAGAGATTATTTCATGTGAGGGTGCTGTTGTGCCGATATTCAGATCAACAGCACTCCATCTTGCGTGATATTCCCTAAATTAGATATGCTCTTAGGGGTTAGATATAAAAAAAAAATTAAAAAAAAAAAGGATAGTTATGTAGTTCTCATGTCCTTCTCTGTAGTTCCCTAGCATTATTAGCATGCTTTTAACATAATTTGCCTAGACAACAATAGTAGATTAGGCTAAAATCTTTGACTGTTCAATTTATTCTCTAATAGATCAGTTTTGGATTTTATCAGTTTTAGATCCTATGGATCATTTGAGCAGTTAATTGGCTGCTACACCTGTCACATTGCACCTCAACACTAAATCAATTCCTAAAAATCATCCAGAATTAATCTTACTTTATTTTAACATCATGTTTTCGTAATATTCTTCTGCTCTAATCTTATTTTCCTAAAGACCATCAAGCATACTGAATTTTTATTTGGCAAAAAAATGTCTGCTTTGGTATTATTTTGTAAAAAAAAAATTTAATTGCTGGTAAATAGCTGCTAATGTAATTTAGAGTCATGTGTGAATGGGTTCTACTTGTAATTAACATTTCAATCATATTCATGATAAATACGAAAAATAAAACAAGTTCTCAACTTCCATGCAGAACAAAGCAATGCTTGGTGAGCTTTACTGTTTCACATTCTGTGTACAAGAATGAAAAGTCTGTCTTTCTGATCCTCTTGAATGTCTTCCTTTTCCCTTTGCACTTCATAATCAGGAGCCTCAAACTACTGTTATCCACAATCCAACTGATGGAAACAAGGTATTATGTATATAAACAGGTTTGCTAGGATCAAGCTTGCTCCATCGTGTATTTTTTTTCGTTAAGGGATCGCTGATTTAATTGACTTTAATGGCGGATGAGACTTCTTGCCTTAAATGCATTAGAAGCTGCTGAGCAGAGCAAGCCGATTCTTCTATCGCTACAGATGTCATCTTGAAAAATATCATCCACTAATCTGTAGTGAATGCTGTGCATGCCTGTGTGGTACACGCTGTGGTGTTGTTTTCTTGTGCGTTTAAAGACGTAACGCAGGAACCTTCCAGCACATTTTCTGCATATCTTTATGCTTTTTTTTTGGTGCATGGGGTGTGTATTTTGTGGCATGGCTCATAGGGAAATCCTTCTACAGTAAGTGTGGGAGCTGTTTAAAGGGGAGGTTAATATGTTTGGGGATTAATAAAACAAGTCTCTGCACATTCTCTCAACATCCTAATGATACAAAGATGAGTAGCTTCAGGGACATGTGAACATGATATTTTAAAATATGCCTCGGAATGATCGTGTTAATTTACATTACATGTATCCATGTTAAATTAATATTATGTTCCCCTTCAGGAATCCTCTGAGAGTGCCAACACTACCATAGAAGATGAGGATGTAAAAGGTATAGTCAGTTTCACATGATACACACTTTAATGATCAGGGTGGAGTTTCAGATTTTCATTGTGTTCGCTCCATTTCATAACCAGCAAAGACATTCATTTCCCTGTCATCAGCCCAGTTTATTTATTCATCAGGTCACCACTGATGTATTTTGGCAGTGATCACACATTATTACGGTTGGCCATCTTCTGTTTTGTGCAAAAATTAATTACACTGACTGAAGTGTAGGGTTGCAATTTGAGTATTTAACATGGTAGTAGTTTTAATATTCAAGGTGATTTCTATTTAACTCTCTACAAAGCCAGTTGGTTGATGGCTTTTAGTTTACTGTATCTGTATAAATGCTTTACTCCAACCTGTGCATCATGGTTAAGTGCAGTGTTTAACTTAAGCATTTAACCTCATAAAAGATCACTTAATGAAATTATTTGTGCCCCTCTGTGTAGGTGTATCATGAATGGCAGGCATACTGAAAGCATATCACTGCTTCTGATTATTATAAATGAGCTTATTAAGGAGACACAAGGTTTACCGGTGCTTATTTACAGGGAAGCATTCCCTATTCAGTCCTTATCTAATTCCCTGTCTGATACTTTTTGTTTTTCTTTCTTTGCTCCTGCAGTCATTATGAGACGGTGCATTGATAATCAGCCACAAGCAGCAATTTTCTGTGTGTGTTTTTGTGTATAGGAGTAAATGATATTCATAGGGCATGAATCTGTCAGCCATTACTGTGCATTGTCTGTGCGATCTGCTGTCCAACGAAGCAATTACTGTCTGCTGATGGTTGCAGCCCGGTCCTTTCACAGGAGAGTGAAAAATATTTCAAATATTTGGAACAACTGGTTTTGTCTTTGGCAGAGTTGCAGTTTGGAAATTAATCGTTTCCCAGCAAAAGAGACGCATGAATTACTTATCTTTAGTCTTGGGATTGATGTCTCCTATGGTCTGATGTCTGTCTTATTCTCAGTAAAGGATTATCTATGGTGTCTGGTGCGTTACTTGGGACTTGTGATGAAATTTCTCACGAACAAAGGCGCACTCTCCCGTGATGAGTCTCTTAGCCATCTGTAAATGACGAATCCGGCTGAGGTGGCTCGGAGCCCACTGCAATCGCTCCCAGCCAAGAGAACGCCTGATCCTTGAAAATCAACAGATAACTTGTCTCCAGCTTGAGGAAGAGACGCATCTGTCTGTGGGAACTGTACACACTCATTCAGAAACACCACTTGAACCCTACAGTTATTGCCACATCCCCTGTACAGTCCTGACCTCGCTCCGAGTAATTTCCACATGTTTGGGCCATTAAAGGAGGTCCTGGGAGGCCAGCGTTTCAGACGTGAAGCACGCAGTCCGATCTGAGAGAACTTTCTACCTTGATGGTATCCAAGGACAAGTGAAACGCTGCATCTCATTATTACCTATACACATTTTTCTCACACATGCACACTTTCAGATATTTTCTTTTCTAAACAAATTCTTTTTCATTTTTGTGAAGCTGCTTTGAGACAATGACGATTGTTAAAAGCGCTATATAAATAAAATTGAATTGAATTGAATTAATGTAGCGAGGGATTAATAAATTGTTTATTCTGCAAAATCAAAACTCCTGGTTTGACTTGGAACGCCTCGCGTACTTCAACAGAGAGTAAAGGTTAAATATTATCTTCTCATGTAGACCAAATGACAGGGAAAAATCAGCCAGGTTGGATTTCAAATCCCAAGTGACGCAGCACAAAAGATGATTGCAACAATACAACACGTATCCATGTCCAAGAGTGTGAAAGAATGGCATTGCTCCTTCCCCTATCAATCAGCCAAATAATTAGTGGCTGTAAGTGAGCTTGTGCATGTGGAAGAAAAGAGACAGTGTTTTTCTCCAGCTCCCCTCCAAAAAAAAAAAAGGAAAACACGTGGTGGCTGGCTGGAAAGATGTTCTCACTGTCACCATCAACTTCGAGCCAAATGAGCAGATTGGGAGAAAATGAGGTAATAAGATATCATGGGCAGAGTTTGAACTTGATGCAGATTCAACACTGTGTGTGTCCAGGAAAGATCCAATTTTTAATACACCTGCAAATAAAATGTCTGTTGATAAACATTTAAACCAGCAGAAGTCAGTAAACTAAGTACACTCACATGCAAAGTGTGTGTTAATACTAAAAAGCACTGGACGTCAGTTGGAAAGTCAAAATGTTGGAACAACCCCATTTAACTTAGACATTCTAAAGGATACAAGCTCTGACTGAAAGGCTCGTCGTAGGAAGCGATGTACTGTATGCAAAAGTTTCCCTAAGCTTTTTGCATTTTTTTTCTTCACACATTTCCTCCTGATTTTCAGCAAATTCTTTGGAGGAAACCTACAGAACTGTCTGTATTTAGTTATATAGAAATACATTTCCACTCATTTGAATGCTTTTGTCTTTTCATTTTCTTTCCCCCCACACTTTTACTGTTGTTTTATCCCTTCACCTTTGCTGCATGTACAAATTATATGCAAATATATCCACACTCCATACACCTTTCCACCACAACCCCATACGTCACCTTCTCATTCCTCATTTGTCTGACAAGTGCACCACCTGCTGGATGCTACTAGAAACTACAAGCGCAGGGGCTCTCCCTCTCTCCCATTCTTCATCTTCCTGCTCTTCCTCGTCGTCCTTTGTCTGCTGCCTCACTAGCCACAGAGGCGTGCTGTAGTTACACACTCAAACTGCTCCTGGTTGTTTATTTCTTACTCTTCCTGTCAGCCTTTCTTATGGGAAGCCAAACGCATCCAAAGTGGGATGAAACCGCGGCAGCCGACTGAGCCGGTGTGGGCGGACCGAATATCTGCGCGGCCCCGCGGACCAACTTGAGCGCGACTCTGATAGAAATAGACCCCGCCCACCATAACTTTACATTTTACCCACAATTCCCCGCTGTAGTTTCAGAGTGCACAAAGTGCAAAGCGTTTTTTTCATGCTTAGGCTATAACGATATTGGCAGGCATTATGAAGTACTTTAAATGTATTGTGTTTATTTATCCTTTATGGAAACTGCATTACGTTTTTACATTTTAAGTTGTTTTATTGTTCCGTTTTTTTTTTTTTTTTTTTCCACCACCGCTAATTAAGTCTCAATGTTTTAGTAGTTTCTTTTTAGGTCATGCATTTTAAGCATAATCTAAAATCTCATTTGAACGTGTTTTAGCAGTGCCCTCTGCTGGTGGAAGTCAAAATCACACTATCCACAGACTAGTGTACTGTGCAGTAGAGAGTTTCTTTTGTTTGTTTGTTTTTTAATTGCGTCTTCTTTTGAATTCATGGTTGGTTGGTGCAATACTGCTGCCTACTGCAATTGCATGATCAGGAAAACAAGATTATTGCTTTCTATAGGTCATGATGTTTAAACAATCAGGACCAGTTACACTGCATTTCAGTGTTTATTAAATAACAGCATGTAGTGTTATAATTTGGCAGTTTTTAATACTTTAACAAATATAGCTGCCTGATGGAATCAAATAGATAATCGCAATGCCCAAAAAATGTAATCGAATGGAGAGTCTACCAACGATTTACAACTCGTTTGTGCACATTAGTGTGTTTATTGTCAGAGGTTTACACTAAATGCTCTGGGTGACTTTAAGGTTTTTATTACACTTCCGTAACTTGTATTAATTTTCAAATCTTGGTAGAAATGTAAAACAGGCAGTCCAAACATGGTTCTGTAATGAGAGAGCTTTCTACCTTTCTGGTATCTAAGCAACATTTGTGAAATGATGGGTTAAGAGTGCAGTAGTGTAGCAGAGGAATATATAGGAAGATTAAAGGTAATTTTTACTCTCATAACTGTGTTCTGGTATTTTGGACAATTAAAAGTCCTGGTCCTATGATTCGACCTTACATTCATGGCTAAGTCTGATTTGATACATTTTCTATTTCATTATTATTTTTTATTTTATTTTATTAAATTTTTAAACCCACACCTAAAAGGCATTTTAAAATTTTCACACCAACGTGTCACTTGTTTTCAGCACGGAAGCAGGAGATTATCAAAGTGACCGAGCAGCTGATTGAGGCCATCAACAATGGAGATTTTGAAGCATATACGTGAGTGCATTATTTTGGTTAATTCACAAGTACATTACAGTCTCTTCATGTAGTGAAATATGTGTGTGCTCTGATTGATTGACAGCAAGATCTGTGATCCTGGACTGACCTCTTTTGAACCTGAGGCTTTGGGGAACCTGGTGGAGGGAACAGACTTCCACAGGTTCTACTTTGAGAACTGTAAGCTTTCAGTAATTAGTTGAAAAGACAAAGCAAAGTGCCGTTGAGTGCAAAATGTCACCTGTTGTAGTGTTTGTTAAAAACAGTCACAGTGTGTTAAGTTAGCAAGTCTCGGTTAACCAGCTCAAGAGTTTTTATTCTCAGCAATCTGCTTTAGGTCTTTTTTAGCGTAACAGATGAAACTATGAGCAAAAACTAAAAAAGTTTAATTTCTTAGTATTTGGAAGAATTTCTTATGAAAATATATTGAACTAGACTCTGTTCACAAAAACAGTTTTATCACAGTTTACTGTTCTGTTATATCACAATTCCACCTCTGACCAGGACAAACCTGTTGCTAAAGATTTAAAATTAAACTATCTTCATGTGACTGGCTTACTTTCACTACCTTGCTTATGATGATAAAGGATTTACCTGTTTAGCATTTTCCATCTTGTTTTATCATTATTTTGGTGTATAGTCCAAAAATTCTGATAAGCTCAGCATCCTTTTGTATTGTTTTTTCCCGATTTCCCCCCCCCCCCGTTTTCAGCTCTCTCCAAAAGCCACAGACGTGCCGTCCACACCATCTTGCTGAATCCTCACGTGCACCTGCTGGGCGAAGATGCTGCCTGCATAGCCTACATCAGACTCACGCAGTACATCGATGCTAACAACATGCCGCGCACCATGCAGTCAGAGGAGACTCGGGTGTGGCATCGCCGTGACAGCAAGTGGCAGAACATTCACTTCCACCGCTCGGGCTCGCCAACCGTGCCCACCAAGTGAGTGTGAGTAGGTGTGTATTGTGTGCGTGTATATGTGTCCGTATTAAGATATAGTGCCAAATGTTTGGACCCACCTTTTACAGAACAATACTGGAGATTTCAAATCTATGAAATAACACACATAGGGAGTGGTTATTGGTATTATTATAGCCTCTGAAATCAATATACAGCACAGACTAGATTTAGATAGTTTTACAGTGTGGAATAAAATAAAAGTCAGCATGGAGTTAGAAGATATGTTCAAACTTTTGACTGGTTCTGTACATATGCATGTATATACAGTACAGTAGACCCTTACATATATATAGACCCCTTTTGGTGTTAAAGGCGGTGATGTTTTTCATGGGCAGAGCCTATTTGGAGGCAAAATACAGTAACTCCCAGAACAAGTTAAGTATCACTGGCTGATCAGTTTTCTTGTCTCGTGTTGTAACATTGGCTGAATAAAATGCGACCTTAGTTGACGAGTTTTAGATCACGCACTCTCTTGAAACGTAAATGTTACTACAACCAGTTCACATTAACCAGCAGGACCGACATTTGCACAGCTACCTCTTAGAAAATCCAAGCATCTACACTAAACGTGTCTGTACTGTTTAACACCACAAGCTGAAAACTGTAATATGCTGAAAACTCTAATAATGAATAAGATGCATTTCCTTTTTTTTTTTAGCTTAAGGTTCTTTACTGACCATGTCACATTTAATTAGCAAATTTTTACAAGGCCCGTTCAAGTCAAACTGGGACTTCTCGTGAATGAAAGTGTAAAACCGATTGCGGTTTATAGAAGTCTTTAAGCACAGTACGGTGATGACGTCCACTGCAGTCATTCCCGTGAACATTCAGCCAGTGGAACACCTGTTCCTTGTTAGTCCTGGTTTGACTTGAACGCCCCTTGTACTTCTTGAATCCATTCTTTTATCTGAACATGCCGTGTTTCCTTTGCCATTTGGCTGCGGCATGACCTCATCCTTCACATGTACCTCAAAAATGCCTTTGTTGATTGAGCACAAATTGGCATATTTTGTTGTAAGTTGCCTGATGGGTGTAAAATGAAAAGAAAATATAAAATCTCATGTAAGGAACAATCCCTGTGGATCCAGACTTGCGCCAACATGTACTGTATGTGTGTGTATATTTTGTATGTCTGTGTATTTAAAGTATTTCACCCAAAAATGGCTCGCACATTTTTGTCTGTGTGACCATAACGTATGTTTTACTGTTTTCCAGTTAACGAGGCGTCCAGAGCAGCGCAGCTCAGCTCAGTCGAAGGGACTTCATGTTAAATGGCCACTGAGTGTCTGCTTTATCCGAACCCCACCTTTACAACTTCTCTACCCTGTCAGTCTTGTTTACATATCATCACTGCTGGACTTTAGCTTACACACAGGTGGGGAATTAATATCATTTTGTATTAGGACATGTGTGTATGCTCCTCATAAATCATTGATGTTGAAAACCTCTAAAATTGTATACATTTTTTTCCTTTTTTTATTTTATTTTTTTACATTTAATGTTTGTTTTCTATGGTGTGAAAGTCGCACTTGCTGGTATATCTTTGGGTGTGTGGGTACATCAGGAAATGAAATGTTTGATCTCTGTACACAAAGTCGAATCCGGGTACACGTGTGAAACGATCATGTTAGTAATCTAGGCACAATATCCATCACTGATCACGAGGAATACTATAAGCATCGAATCACTGCCACGTCAGTCTTGTTACAGCGCTATTCTATTTTAAGTGCAATAATGGCAAAAGAAATCTGACAAACGAGCACGCTTTTGAATTTTCGGTGATGTTTTTGTGAAGTCGTGTGAAGTGCTGTTCCTGCTTCTGCTTCTTTAAGAGAATCAACAGTTGATCGTGATCTTAGTTCTGTGAGCTTTATCTTCTAGGTTGCTATGGCCTAATGGTTTTAGCATCAGTGACGTATAAACCCGAGCAAGGAAGCACATTAGCCTACAGTTCACTATTTTATTTAGATGTTTTCAACTTCGTCACATGAACACCACCATATGGGAAACAAACCTACTAAAGAATGTACTTAAACCAGTCAACACGAAGAACCGTTGAATCAAACTGTTTTATTTCATTTACTTGTTGTGAGAGTTTTATGGTTCTGTTTTAATTTTTATATATCGTTTACTAACACTTGATGGGGGTATTCTGGAAAAAAAAAATGTGTTTTCTGTATTTTTCACTTCTTTCCTAAATGACTAGCGTTAGCTGACATTACGTAATGCATGGAACATCTTTTATCAACCCATTTTACTTTTTATGTACTACTTTTCCCCTCAGTATGATATAAATATATATATATATATATATATATATATATATATATACATATGCTCTAGTGATGGCTCCCTGCTGAAGGGTGATGTAGAATAAATGGTTTATGCTTTATATCCCAGACTGTCCATTTAAACAGAATGAGAGATGAGTAGTTAGTACAGTAAAAAAGTGATTTCAGAATTATTTATATTTGCAAAATTTATTACTATTATCAGTACAAAGTGCAAAATAGAGCAAAGAAATATATAATTTGTAAGGGGAAACATTTCACAGAATAATATAAAGATAAATTACTTGCAGCAGAGGTAATATGATTATTTAGTAAGTATTTGTTTTACGCTTGGATTTGTTTACTCTTGATTATTTTGTAAAAAACTGAATTTGAGACTTATTATTGTTCAATGTTGAATTTCAATTCAGTGTCCGAAATGCTATCAGTGCTTTAAGACATAAAGGAAATCAGTTGTTATCATCTTGTGTTTTATCTGCTTATTTTTTTATTTGTCATTTTTGTTACTTTTTTTAAAATTCTAATTTTTTTCTTTGAGCTTTTTTTGCTGTAACTAGAAGAAAATCCTTGATCACACAACCCTGTACACTAAACCGAAGTACAAATACTTAAGCAGTTAAAAAGGACTTAATAAAGCAAGTAAATAAACTGTGAAAACATGCTTGGTTTTTTGTCTGTTAACAAAATTTCATTTCAGGATTCAGAACGTTAAGAAGCAACTTAAGAAGATTGTGTATGAGGATGTATTCTGTTAAAAAAAAAAAAAAAAAAAAAAAACTACCACCAGAATACCAAAAAAAAAAAAAAAAAGTTTTTTTATTGTTTAAAATGCAAATTCTGGTTGGGATAAAAGTCGGCTTTAATGGAAAACTATTAGCAATTTTGTTTCTGTACATAAACAAAATTGTATATAGTGCACTCGATATATATAAGAATATTTCCTAAGATCAATCAAAAAAAGGTTTACAATACAGAAATATCCAACTTCTGATGTTCTTTTATGCACTCAATACTTGGTCAGGGCTCCCTTAGCATAAATTAATGCATCAATGCAGCATGGCATGGAGACTACCAGTCTGTGGCAGATCAGTCCGGGTCAGATGTTTTTCATCATTAAAACAGTCAGTCAGTCAGTCATCTTCTATACCGCTTTATCCTTGTATTCAGGGTCGCGGGGACCTGGAGCCTATCCCAGG
>JAQQZT010000001.1:22017804-22032494 GCA_030068275.1 Clarias platycephalus
ATCGAGCCTGCCCAGGAATCGAACCCGGACCCTGGAGGTGCAAGGCGACAGTGCTAACCACTACACCACCGTGCCGCCATCATTAAAACAATATTTAATAAATTCTCTATATTGTACAGGTCGGTTGAGTTGCCTGGTCAATCAAGGACAGTAATATCTAGCAATGGGGAAACTGATTTAGTTATCTGACATTATCTGGCGATTCATGTATCGCCAGAAACTAAGGGCAGTATTTAAAAACTGCCCTTAGTTTTTGCCCTTGGTGAAAACTAATGTTCTAAGGAATGGGCTACATTTAATTACACATGTCCAATTCAGTTGTAAAGCTGTTAGCTAAGGTATAAATCTTTTTATATGTTATAACAAATGAGACTTTATTTAAAAAGATCATTATAAAATTATGATAATTTCAGAATCGTAATATAAATTGAATCAGGACTGTGATATTGTATCGGGAGGTCACTTATGATTCCTATCTCTAATAATATTATGGTCAGGAAACCAGTTCGTTAAAGTTTTTAGTAATAAGGTGCTTCAGTAAATCCTTTTGGAAAAGGAAATCGGCAACTCCATAAAGCTTGTCATCAGAAAGAAGCATAAGTGCTCTAAAATCTCCTGGTAGATATTTCTGTTGATTTTGGACTTAATAAAACACAGTCGACCAACACCAGTAGATGATATGGGACCTCAAATCATCACCGAATGTGAAAACTTTACAATGGACATCAAGCTACTTAAATTCTGTGGCTCTCCATTCTTCCTCCAGATTCCGGGACTTTGACTTCCAAATGAAATGGAAAAATTGAGTTTTATCTAAAAAGAGGACCACTGAGCAACAGTCAGGTTCCTTTACTTCTTAGCATAGGTAAGACACTTCTGACAACGTTTCACGTGGTTCTCTGGTTCATGTGTGGATTCTGTTGGGGATGCAACAGTTGTTAGCTTTTTTTCTGGAGATGTTTCTGCATGATGGCTTTTGATGCTCTGACTTCAGCCTCACTCCACTCCTTGTAAGGCTCTACTAAGTTCATGAACCAGCTTGACAAGTTTCTTAAGGATTCAGTCACCCCTGTTGCTTCTTCACCATTTCCTATCACACTTTTTCCCCTTCTAGTCAACTTTATGCTGCAATACTTATCCTCTGTATGCAGCCAGGCTTTTCAGCGATGACCTTCTGTGGATTTTGGACAAGTAAAGTCTGCAGTCTTCCCCAGTGTATTTATTGAAAAGAACAAAGTGTACATGGTTTATACTGTCAGGATTATTATTTGAAATTAAATATTCTAATATTTTGTGACACTGGCTTTTTAATTTCCATGAGCAGTAAGCTATATTTCTGAATTAAAATTTAATTTGAATATTTAAATAGGCTTGAAATATTCAGGAAAAAAAAATAACTTTACCATGGTATTATTATTATTTTTAAAATATATATTTGTTTCCCCAAGGTGGCAGAGTGATTAGCACTGTTGCCTCACCCCTCCAGTGTCTTGGGGTTTGTGGTCGTGGAGTTTGCCTGTTCTCCCCACGATTGATGGTTTTCCTCCTTGTACTCTGATTTCCTCTCAGAGTCCAAAAACATGCTAATTGGCATTCCCAGATTTACCCATTTGAGTGTGTGTGCCCTGCAGTGGATTGGCACCCTGTTACTGTAACAGCCTGAAGTCTCCTAGGATAGGCTCCAGGCTTCCTGTGACCCTGTACAGGAAAAGCGGTATAGAAATTGGATGAATTAATATTTCCCTGTTAACACCAAGCTAAATAAAAAGCCCCAGGCACCAGCAGGTGATCTACATGATATAATTTATTATCCATCATTTACACACTGCAGCAGCTGTTTTAGTTTATTAGTCATGAACACATGCCTTTATAGATGTTCATCAGCCTAGAAACAAAATGCATTTTCATGAAACAGTAAATGTCCTCCTCGGTGTTAATTATTAATCTTACATCTGGCTGCATCCCTCCCCTCCCTCCAGAGCTCCCAAATGAATTACACAGGATTATCATATGAATTAAGCTTGAAATTAATTTCAAGAATGGCTTTAAAGTACACATGCTAAACGTCCATTATAAAAGGAGAACTTGCTATTCATAAAGACCACTGAAACATTCCACATACACACTTCTAGTACACGTTCTCTATGGGCAATGAACACGATGTCGGAGTTAAGAAGTCGAGTAAATAAAAATCGGCCTCAGTTTGGTATTATGTGGTATTCGTGCCTTTGTAGAGGGAGGTGGTACCTTTTGGGCCATCAGGGCCTACAGTACATTTGTGGTCCTTGTCACTGTGTATAGATCATCAAATTTGACAGCATAAAACATGATAAGATAATAAACCTGCTACCACTGCATTCACTATAACTTGTTTATAGGCATAAACGGGTAGATTAAGGGCAAAAAGATTGTAGTTTTTCCAGCTTTGCCTTAGCTGTGTACATTTCAGTTAAAACCTTTACAACAAGTACATTAGCTATAATCCTGATATGTAACAATTGGAATATAAAATCATAAAAGTTGCCATCACTAATTAATATTCTCTTAAATTTTCTGTGATGTGAGACGGTGTTGAATCGTTTATTTAAAAGTATTTAGAATTGAAATACAGCTAAGTGTTTGGAGTGGAGGGTCATAGCCGAAGCAGAATCAGTTGACTACAATCGAACGAGAAGGTGGTGTATTTCACATATGGTATTTAAGATTTGTTTTAATTTACAAAGTTCATTTAAAAATAGGACAGTGTATCAGCATTGCAATTTATACAGTAATGTTCTTTTTATCGTTGGGATTTTTTTTTTCTTCTGTTTTTGGACTTATCAAATATTTGCTGCACTTCCAGTTAAGAGACTCTTTAAGCAATGAGAAACATACTCAGCGGAAACATACACAAAACCAAAATGATCATCAAATGAAGTGAAACCTGGTTAATTTAAGGGGGAAGGTTTTCAGATTGGCTTTTTGTGTGTCTTGTTCCTAAACATTTATTGTGTTTTTTGTAACAGAGGTCAATTTCATGTACTGTACGTCATTTTCAAAAAAAATAAATTTTTGTCTTGACCTGTTATTATTTCTACCACACTTGATATTTTTTTACAGGAGAATTGTTCTAGTGTTTTAGGCACAATGGGAGAAAAAAAAAAAACTCAGACATTCAATTTCTTTCATTTTACACCACCTGCAATATACTGTATCAGATGCGAAAACACACTTTTCTTAATCTGCTGTTCTGATCAGAGTGTTGCGAAACTCACATTATGAATTTTGCTGTCTGTTTGAGGAAGTGAAATCAAATCTACAAATGTATCAATATTTTTTTTTTCCTTTTCTGAGTTATGATCATGAATTTATTTATGAAATATTACAAATATCACTTAATACTAGCGAAAGTGTTGAAAAATTACAAGGGAGCATCAAAATCTTCTGATCAAGTTACCTTTAATGATTGCTACTTTCTTGCGTGCAGACGAGGAGTAGCAGTGTTGTGACTGGAGGTTAACATGGTGAAGAAACACGCGCGCACACGCACAGAGTAAATAGGGCAGACTGAATCCACTGTGCAAAGCTGTCGTCCCTTTTATAACAATATGTGAAGGACGAACAGAAAACGAGTATGAGTATGAGGAACAATGTGCTAAGCATTCATTCAGCATGACTCCCAAAAAGTACATTTACTGTAAAAGCTGCAGCTAGCATTTTTTTCTTTGTATGTGTGTGAATTTACATTTATACTGCATACAAATTACTCAAGCTCATTCTGGGTATCATAATGAACTACACAATGATTATTATAATTATATTTGTTTTAAACATGATCTCAATACTGTCCATATGTCAACCTGCATTTGTGGTATACAGTGAACATGCCCCAGTAACAGACATTAAAAAGTCAGTTATCCAAAGCCTGTGGACAGAATTTGAGCTAATGAACAGGTTAACCTCAGTGGTGCATCGGTGCAGCTTTACGGCATGTAAATAGACTGTGCAGTACAGGTATGTGTCGGAATATCTTTCCGGTTCCATTCTAATATTTACACATCACATTATTTCATCTCTTAAAGAAAGGGGTTTATGGGAAACGGTAGTGTCCATGATGATGATGATGATGATGATGATGATTTGCTTTCCCCCATATTTAGGACTATTATTTCTAGACATAATGTTTTTTAAAATAAAATAAAGCTATCTTTGGTCACAAAGTAAGAAAAATCTGAAAAAGAAAAAAAAAAAAAGAAGAAATAAACATTCTAGCGTGCACACCCTTTTTTTTTTTGCAATGGAGGGAAAAAATGAACATAAACACAAAAAGAAGTGTCTGGAACAGGGGAAGTCACTGTCATGGTGATGGTGAGAGACAAAATGACAAAAAAGAGAGGATCTGATCTATTCTGCGAAGGTTTTTGAAAGGCTTGCCACAGCGCAAATAAATGAAAACGGTTATAGAAAATCAGTCATTCGTGTCCTGCTCTTCATTTCTTGCCTCCTCCCCTTCCTCCTTCTCCTCCTCCACTTCTGGTGTGCAGTAGCGTTGGAGCAGTTGGTGTAGGTGCTGCTGCAGGTCATCAGGTTGTAGGGACTCCGGAGAGTCTTCCAGTCGCTCCAGGTGGATGTGTTTGCTTTGGCCGTCCCTCACCACGGTCTTCTTCTGGGTGCGTGTCTTACGCATGTGGGTCCTGATGATAGATTACAAAGAAAACTAAATCTATCGTATTCCATCTTATTCCATCTTTACATCAGCTCTCCAATTTGACTTCTTTTCCTGAATACCTCCGAAATCACGAAATGCACTAGTGAAGTTAATAAAGCACATGATTATGTACAGATCCAGAAGTTCACAGAAGCCAAGCATTATTAGGTTGATTTTTCCATGCTGGTGGTAATAGATTATAAACATACTAATTTATATGATCAGGACTTTCATATCATTCTTATTAGTATTTTGTAGTCAAAGATCTACATTTACTGGGCTTTCTGTTAGTCAAGTCAAGTCAAGTAGGCTTTTATTGTCATTCCAACCATATACAGTTCAGTACACAGTGAAATGAAACAACGTTCCTCCAGGACCAAGGTGCTACAGTACATGCCTGAAGTAGCAGCAATAATTTGAAAAAACTTCGTGTTAGTTTAAAGCTAATGAATCTTCATGAGTGAAGCTTTAAAGACGTCCTTTACTGACATATTACTGCAAGCATGCTCAACTAGAATGCAAATTTAAATCTGTTCATGATGTTAGGTTTTGCACAAAAATCAAACCAAAGAACTATCCCGACCTTCTGACCATAGATCCATCCTCCTTTACGATCTCTTTCTCCACTAAATGAGGCAAGAGCACTTTGTCAAAGCCTCCTGCATAACTTAAAGCCTAGACATTATAGGACAAGTGTGAAAGAAAGCAGTTTAGATGTTGGGGGAAAAAAAAGAAAAAAATGCAGTGGGGTTCAAAGAGTTCATACTGAACAGAAAGTTTTAGAATTGATCATTTTAAAACAATAAAAATTAACAATTAAATATCTTAAATTATCAATATTCAACATTCTGCACTTTTACTCTGTTTCTATGTAAACGTAAGCAAATGTGAATTAGACCACATCAACTGCTTTGATTTTCCTCATGTCTAATCTATTCTACTGAAGCATTTGTTTTGGTGACACTCCAGTTGATCTGATCTAAAACTGATTATACACTTTTGCACAAATGTGTGGAGTTCATGAAAACCCATGTGCACAATAGGTAAATTTACATAGACCCTAATATTCCAATAATAATCAGAATAATAGCTCAAACAGAATAAAAGTGCATCATGTAAACACCAATGTGAACATTCTGATCAGAATCGGTTTAGGAAAGGAAATTTTAACTGGAATGAGAGCAGATATGTAAACCTTTCATAATTTTCTCAGTGGGTAAATGTTAACCACATAAACGCTTGACCTGATCGTTTCACATTTGTCCACGTGAACAGTTTACCTCAAATCTCTAATTAGAATAATTTAAATTGGATTTAAGAAACATTGTGTGTGTAAACGCAGCTTATGCCATTAAAGCAAAAAAAGGGCATACAGTACACACAATAAGAAATTCTGAAATTCAAAGATTCTACTTTTCATTGAAGATGTATGTATTATACATTTTTATGAAAATTGCTGCATAAAAGTACTGTAGTAAATATAAGCATTTTCAGTAGTAGTCGAAGTAGACTGTGTATACTACCCACTGTACTGTTTATATATAGTAATAGTGTATAAATAATATAATAGTAACTATTAAATAAACAGATAGTAATAAAATAAGCAACAAAATAAATAGTATATATTATTTCTTATATATGCTCCTGGAAAAATTATTTTTAGGGCTGCTCTGCTTTATAAAGGGTTTCAATCTGGAACTCTCTACATAGAACCTTTAAGGGTTCCCGAAGTGCCAAGAACCATGATTTGTTATAACTACCTGATAAACAGGCTTTTTTCTGTCCATGAGTCGAAACCTGTCTTCCACTCGGACAAGGTGAATATATCTTCTAGATTTAACCCTATTTTGTTTCATTTGTTAGATTTAGGGAGGAAGTACTATGCTCAAATATTGATGATTGAAAGATGAATTATAGTTTTTTTTTCACATACAGTACAAAGCTGTGTTGTTTTAACAGACTGCATCTGAATAAATGCTGCGAAATGTAGCTGTGAACCTTTTCAAAGTCTTCTTTTGCCGAAGGGAGGTCTGCTGACAACGAGGGGTCGCCAATTAGCTTCTCCGTCCTCTCGCCCTGCACCACCGTGGTTTTGATGACTTTGCTTACTTTACGACCTTGAGCAGTCTCTCCTTCAAACTCGGAGGCTGTCGTCGTCACGCAAACGGTCACAGGTTCAGAAAACGTCACCTGAAATTATATATTTTTATTTTAGTTCAAATGGCGGATCTTTTCAAAGGCTAGGAATTATGTTTTTTCAAGAAACAGAAAATACTATATGTTCTGAAAAACGCGCACACCTCTGTCTGGTCTCCGGCACTGCTCACTACTGTTCTTTTTACAACTTTGGAAAAACCATCAGCATCATCTAAAGCGATAGCTTCTTGTTGAGCTCCCTCCACCATCACTTCCTCTCGCTCTACTCCGTCTGCAGACACATACTTACGGATAATCTTCCTCGTGGTCTGTGTGAACGTAAGAAAATAAATAACAGGATCAGTATAGACAAAGGAAAGATAGGAATATAGGAGGATAAAGAACAGTTTGCACTATGGGACTGAACCGTCAATTTGTGGTCATGGAGATCAGTGAAACACCTGCATGGTATAAATCAGCAGTAAAAAACAGAGCTATGTTTAATAGTAAAAGTAAGAACATTTCCATGCGCAAACAATTACAGGATTGAGACTGTGTGTTCATACAGTAAGAATACCACTTGTTAGTGAGACTAATCAGAAAAAAGTTTCATTCCAGAGTCATGGCATGTCAGGAAGGTAAGCGCATAAAACAATGCACCCATCATGCATAGTGCCCAATGTACATTTTGTTTTGAGGATTGGTTTTTCTTCCCTGATGGCACAGGGTTATTCCAGGACTCAAAAAGTGAAAGCGTGGTTCTGGGAACATGAGGAATAATTTTTACATAAATCGTAATGTAAATTACAAGCTAAAAACCTAAATTATGTAATGTAATCATAGCAAAAGGTGATTGAATGAAAGCTTAGAGTTTGTGACTTTTTTTTGGCCAGGCAGTATACAGAGCATTAACATGTTACTCCTCACTAATATGAGAACTTTTAATTGACCTTTTTGGTGACTAGGTTTCCATGCTCATCTGTGTATTGCTCCTCGGTCACACTGTGAGGGATAATATCTGGCAATTCATCTCCCTAGATAAAGACAAAACACCAAATATTAATTACACTGCAAAGAAATGTAAAATTCTAGGTTTAAAAAGCTCAGATTGTTCAAATAGCAATTTAGTACAATGCATAAAGATGCTGAAAACATTTCGCCATCAGTTTCAATTAGAATAATGAAGTCATTTGAGTGATAAAATTTTTAAGAAAAAAAAAAAAAAAGAATGCAAATAAAATGTTATACGTTATTGACAGATGGTAATTGTTAGTATTAACCACTTGTAGGCTGTTTAATGTACTCTAATTTATGTATTTGCACCAACAAGGTAGAGTATATATCAACTTTATCTCAGGTTAAACCATAAGTATTATTATTATGTAAGCACATCAGATGCAGCTAATGTACTGTAACAAATGTGGAAAGCACACCAAGAATGCTCTAAATGCTGTGTTGCCACACTAGTTATTGTAGATACAGTAGAGTGCAAATCATGTCAGTGGTTAAATCAATCAGTTGAAAATTAATATTTTGACTTGTGAGTAGTATTATAATATTATATTTAGCACACCTATACAAATACCTGGATTATAACTCTACGTCGTACCACTCTGGTGGTCAACACCTCTTCCTCTGAACTATCAGATAGCAAGCCTAGCTCCTCTGCTATTTCCTGAGAAGCCGACATGTGCAATTGTTAGGAGTAAAAAAACTAATATATATATATATTCTTAAATCCATGCATGTCACACCAAGCCAAGGCAATATACACAAAAATGTTAGCTGGTTGATTGGCCTCAATTATCACACTGGGTGCATTTATTCAGAACTAATGTGTGTTAAGAGAACAAGTTTAATTCATACCTACACATGAAGTTTTGTATTTATGAAATTTCTGCAGAGCGTGTGATTTGATACACAAAAACATGTAAGTAATATAACCTAATATTAATCGAACTTAATTAATTGCATTCATTGAAGTTTGAAATTGTTGGGGAATTTACTTAATTTGTTTGTTTCTTATAAATGGCCTCGCCTAAAAGGAATATTAAATGCAAATGTAAAAAATAAGAAAAAAATCACACTAAATTCATAAATGTAGGCCAAAAAGATGATTGCTTAAAAAAAGAATGCCAATGAACAAAAGAAGGACATGAAACAATGACTCAGCGTATAATTTGGTTCAATGGCATGTCCTGGCATTTTCTTTTTCTGCTGTATAACTCTTATAAGTAAGTGAGCCAGCACTAGGTGACTAATACATGACCATTTTAAGTCTTTTACTGTAATGTGCTGTAACAATATTATGGTGTACAGTATGACCTCCTATGACAACCTCTTGCTTTTTGAAAACATCTTCAGCCCGGGGCACAATGCTATATGAGAAATTTCAGGAAAAGAGTTGCCATGGAATTTTGTTTTGGCAAAAATAATGTATACTATATATATATTTTGTAACACAAATTGTTTTCTATTATAATAATCTAGGTATATTTTACATATTTTTCCATGTTAAATCATATTCTTTTCATCTTCACACGCATCTTTTCATACTTTTATACTGCATATATGATATACAGTATATACCGTATATATACTGTATATACTGTGGGAGCTTTATCCATGCAGTCCCGAGTAGAATGCTTGGCTTGTGAGCCTCAGCCAGGCTGTAACAAACAATTACAGTACAGTTGCCTCTGTCACCAAGCAGTATAATGTGATACCAGCTGTAAGGCTGGGAGGTAAACAGACATGTAGCACGATGCACTAGCCTTGTGGCATAAGCTAATGTCTACCTATCTTTGAGGTGACAATAACTGTCACTTCTGTGAATTTTGTGGGTGTCACCAAATGGATGATTGTTATTCCTCAATATAATTGAACAAAATCATTTTACATCTCTGGCAGATACTGGGAAATTATTATTTAAGGTTAATACACTTTTCTGTACTGTACTGTACATAAAACACTTGAATTTTAGGATGTTAATCAGAAAACAGGCAAATAATAAAAAATGCATTAATTAGGTTCAGAAGGTGAGCTTGGTGAGAAAGTCGTTCAAATAATCCACATTTAAAGTATCCATGAAGTCAAAATAGTTTTTAAAGCTTTGAGATACTTGCTACGGTACACGCAAATAAAACAGCATAACCACCACAACAGATAATGAGTGTACGTGTGTAAGAGAGAGAGAGCCTAATTCTCTCACTGTTCCTTGAAAGCAGTAAAACTGCTGGGTTCTGCTGGTAACCATGGCCAATCAAGCCAAGGTATTTTTTGGTATTTTGGTCCATCCACGTGCCATTTGGCAAATAAGGCAACAGATATATATCTGTTGTTTCTGTTGCAGTTACTTAAGGGGTCGGGTTGCCAGCTCAATGCCCGATCCATTTGGGAACACCAATTAGCATAACCTGCATGTCTTTGGACTGTGGGAGGAAACCGGAGTACCCGGAGGAAACCCACCAAGCACAAGAAAAACATGCAAACTCAATTCACACAGACCCTGAGGCGGGAATCAAACCCAGACCCTGGAGGTGCAAGGCGAGAGTGCTAACCACTATGCCTTCCTGCCGCCCAAGCCAAGGTGCCATGGTAATAATAATCTATGTACTACAATACAGAATATGACAAAGTTATGTTGGGCAAATATGCAATGTGGCATCGTGTACAGATGTACAGAAAAGAAAAAAAAGGTCTCTGTAAATGTGTGGCCCCTGTTATAGCTGCTTCGCTAAGCCACAGAGGAGTCTGTTTTGATTTGGTATGAAGTGTGGCATTTCTTGAACTGGCTGTTGTGGAAATCATTCAACCTCTTCCCCTCCTTGACTTCTTGTTTCAAAAGGAAACATGTTGGATAATATACTATGAAATAGATCTCATGGCTTTTCATGGGCACTTTATCTGTAATGAGTTATCCATCAATGTTGCACCACTCCACTCTTAGGCATGTGTATGCTAACAAACACATTAAGAAAAAAACATCCAGTTATGTGCAGGTCAGTATATTAGATAGAGCAGCTTCTCTCAACCTGGCAAGCTTATTGTTCAAGCTCTAGTTTTATTCATGCTCAAACCCTTACCCTTCCTAGAGAATCATCATCGTCATCATATTGGCCTCTCCCCCTTGGAGATAGCTCTTCAGCATAGGAGTGCTCATGTGCATAGCCATAAGGATATGCTAACTCGTCATCATCCTCACCTACACATTCGTCCTCTGGTTCAAGAATAATGGGCAAATCAATTTCCTCACTTCCCCAGGATGCTGGCCGTGGACTTTCTTGACTGCCTAACTCTGACTTTTCTGTTGCTTTGGGTGTGGCCAACAAATATCCATAGGTTGGAGTGTTTGGTAAAGATAGGGATTCTTCAACATTGTACACAGTCTCAGAATCAAAAAGTTCTTCTGATGTCAGCTCTGGTTCAGATAGCTCTGAAAATGTTTGTTGACAATCAAAGAACTCAGTATCTGACTCTAAACTACATGTATCTGCTTGGACAGGACTTGGCTTGGCTTTCACATCATCGTCCATTAACCTCTTCTGTGTAGATTGAGCTAGCTCTGATGAACTAGGAGCCAAAGCAGTTTCCGTGGGACATGTTTCACTGGAGACTAGGTTTAGGTCATCAGTACTCAAGGTAGATCCTGTTTTCTCAAATTCAGAAAGTGCATGATGAAAGGTCTCAAAACCCTGCTTCTCACTGGATAATTGTGAATTAGTAGATGGCTCTTGGTTACTAGGTGCAGGTGGCACAGAACTCAAATCAGTAAACATTATACTGCTTAAAAATGATGTTTCTGACATCACATTTCGCCCCTCATAGAAGGAAGAACTTGAAGTGGACAAATTAGGAGTCACTATCCTATGAGACTGTTGGTAATTGAAGTGGAAAGGAGTTTGATGTATTTGACATAGTCCAGCTGGTTCCTTAGGTTGCTCAAGTGACTGCTTAATTGATATCATTGGATCAACATTATCCAGATCAGTACTAACAACTGTCCTTCCCTCAGGTATACAGTCTATTGACTTTGGGTGATTCACACCTGGTTTCATGTCACTTCCACTGGTCAAAGAAGATGCAATTAGATTTTGTTCTATAATGTTCACATTTTCACTTTGGTTTTCTTCCTCACTGACACTGATATTTCTATGTTTTATTCCTATATTTTGTTCATTCAACTGAATATCCTTTTCTGAAATTTTATCCTGCAGATCCTGAAAGGGAGGATGAGCATGTAATCAGAAATACTTTGCTAAACTATTTGCAAAGAATTCATGCAGACATACAGTATGCACTCTCATGGTAATTGTGCTATGCATTGAGAACACCAAATCACGCAAGACTTGTCTTATAGTTGTTTCACCAATTAACCATGCAGATCTTACATTTTTGAATGATCTCAAAGTATGTTATTTACAGATTTCACCACACTAACACAGTTCCTAAGGGTGATTCGCATTCTCAGTAAAGGTGTTAGTAGATCATGGTCTGTCATGACAAAAATATTAGAAGATATCTCCAGGGTGTCATACACTGCAACTAAATCACTGGGGCATGCTAAGCTGCTTACCCTTGCTTTGAATTCCTGCTGGGCTACTTCGGAGGTGGGGCTGCCAGATCTTTCGTCAAGACCCTGCTTGTGCTGATGCTCCAATTGCTGTTTAACTATCTGAATTTTCTGATGAGTGGATTGAGTGTTTAAAATACTTCTACCCTTTCCGTCATCTGCAGAAATGTCCTTTAATTTCTTCATCTCTGGAGGGGGTGTCTCTCTAGTTTCACCAATCTTTTCCTCTTGTTCTGGTTCCAGCACAAGCTCATGACAGCTACCACTATTTAGGACATAACTGACATCGCTCTGGCTCTGTGCTGAGGTTGCCAAATCTGATGCAGAAATCATCTCGATTTCTGGCTTATACTGTTCATCTGTCAAACCAAGCAAGGCAACATCACTTGCCCAGTGACATCTGTTGTTTGGCATAAAGCCCTTACACTGTGTTTGAGCTGTAACTGACTCAGGGGATTCTGGGCGGCAGTCAATATCAAATATCAGAGAGTCAGGTGTAACAGACAGAGTGGGTTCTATATCTCTCAGTGCTTCAGGGGATGGACATCTGCATGTAGAATCAAAGGAAAAACTGGGGGATGATAGTGACCTTGAATCACATTCTGACAATTCATAACCAGGTGATACTGGCCTTTGCTCAGTCTCCAGCCAAAGTGATGCATATTCTGAAGACCTCCAATTTCCTTCACATTTTTGTAAATCAGACGTCGCTGGGGATATATGCATAAATTGCCTGCATTGAATGTTATGACTGTATGGAACTGGTGAATGGGCTAAGAATTCAGCTATAGGAGAGTCTGGGGAAAGTTGTCGAAATTCGTTTACAGAAGACACAGACTCTGGGGAAGGAGGCCGACTTCCATACTGAAAAACTGGTGTATACGGTAATAAAGTCTTATCCTGAGGTATGGGTTGATCAGGTGTGAATTCGTTTACTGATCTAACAGACTTTGGTGAAGTAGTTATGATGGCATTTGAAATTCCCAAATTTTCATGCTCCTCATACTGAGATTTTGAATCAGCAGTTTTCTCTGTAGGGAATTCAAAAGATCCTTTCCCTGACAGTGTTAGAGATAAAGTTGAAATGTGATTTTCAGGAAGGGGTCTAGTCAAAATCTCATGTGCTTGCTTAGAAATCTGAGAAGCATTGTGAATACCAGCTGGCATTTTGTAACCACTTTGGTCAGTGATGATATTAGACTCATCTCTTTTACTAGACTGAACAACTTTCATTCTACAGCCAGTATACTCAAATATACCTGTTTTGGGACTGGACATTTCACCCTTGTATTGCGGGTCATGTATGTGTGATATAAGGTTTAAAGGAATAGTTTTGTATACATGTTTGTATTCAGGCACCATTTTGATAGCCTCTTGAAATTGAGGATATGACACAGTTTCAGATCCATCAGCTGACTCAATTTTTTGTTCAGCAGGAAACAAATCTTTTTTAAATCCTTTACATTCACTTGTTTCTGAATGTACTGATTCAAATGAAAGTGTTTTATAGCCACATACTGGCCAAGTACTATCAAATAATAATGTCTGAAATTCTGGAACAGGTGAGTCAGGAGATAGTGGTCTATTTTCATCTGCGGATACTACTGAAACAGGTGAAGGTGGTCTACAATCAGGTGCAGAAGGAAAAATATAAAACTCATAATCTTCATCTGAAGCCACAGATTCAGGAGAGGATAATCCTGCTACTGACACTAATTCAGCAAAACTTGTTGAGTACTGTGGTATTGGTGAATCTGGTGAGAGTGGTTTATGTGCAGTAACTGAATCTGGTGAAGATCCTCTAATCTCCAATGCTGGGGTCATAGAATATGGTGACATAGCAAACAATTCATATTCTATTGAATTAGAACATACAGATTCAGGTGAACATGATCTATATCCAGAAACTGGCAAAGTACTCTCATATAAAAAAGGTATAAATGTTTGGATAGGCGAATCAGGTAATAATTGTGTGATTTCATCTATTGATGCCATTGAGTCAGGAGATGATGATCTATGATCAGAATCTGCTTCACCAAGAATTTTAACACCATGATCTTTATCTGAAGCCAAAGACTCAGGAGAGCATGATCTATGACCTTTTACTAGTACTAACTCAACCAGCATTGTTGAGAACTGGGGTACTGGTGAATCTGGAGATAGTGGCCTACATGCACTAACTGAATCTGGTGAAGATCCTCTATTGTCTAAATCAAAAACCATAGATTCAGGTGACATGGGCCTGTACTCTATTTCAGAGTCTGGACTAAGAGATCTAGCTTCAAATTCTGGTTG
>JAQQZT010000001.1:22032594-22049811 GCA_030068275.1 Clarias platycephalus
CATGTCTCCGCAAATTAATTCAAGTTCATCTGAATTGGAGCAAACTGATTCAGGTGAACATGATCTATACCCAGAAACTGGCAAACTACTCTCGGGAAAAAATGGTCTGAACTGCTCTATAGGTGAGTCAGGTGATAATGGTCTATTCTCATCTATTGATTTCATGGAATCAGGTGATGATGCCCTAGAACCTGCCGTAGTTACAACATTTAACTCATAATCATCATCTTCATTATCATTTTTATCTAAAGCCACAGACTCAGGAGAGGATGGTCTATGTCCTGTTACTAAAACTAAATCAACCAGCACTGTTGAGAACTGGGGTACTGGGGAATCTGGAGATAGTGGTCTACATGCACTAACTGAATCTGGTGAAGATCCTCTATTGTCTAAATCAAAGACCATAGATTCAGGTGACATGGGCCTGTACTCTATTTCAGAGTCTGGACTAAGAGATCTAGCTTCAAATTCTGGTTGAACTGATTCAGGTGATTCTGGCCTTTCCTCAACATCAAACATGTCTCCGCAAATTAATTCAAGTTCATCTGAATTGGAGCAAACTGATTCAGGTGAACATGATCTATACCCAGAAAATGGCAAACTACTCTCTGGAAAAAATGGTCTGAACTGCTGTATAGGTGAGTCAAGTGATAATGGTCTATTCTCATCTACTGATTTCATGGAATCAGGTGATGTTGGCCTAGAAACTGTCACATCAACAACATTTAACTCATAATCATCATCTTCATTATCATTTTTATCTAAAGCCACAGACTCAGGAGAGGACGGTCTATGTCCTGTTACTAAAACTAAATCAACCAGCATTGTTGAGAACTGGGGTACTGGGGAATCTGGAGATAGTGGTCTACATGCACTAACTGAATCTGGTGAAGATCCTCTAGTGTCTAAATCAAAGACCATAGATTCAGGTGACATAGGCCGGTACTCTGATATAGAGTCAGGGGTAAGGGGTCTAGCTTCAAATTCTGATTGAAATGTGCCGGGTGATTCTGGTCTTTGATTGATATCAAATAGTTTTTCAGAAAATAATTCATTTTCAACTGAATTAGAATATATTGATTCAGGTGAACAAGACCTATATCCCAAACATGGAAGTGCATCTTCAGGAAGTAAAGTTCTAAAATCTGGTACAGGTGAATCCAGGGGTAAACATTCATTATCACTTAATGATGCTACTGACTGAGATAGAGTTTCACAGTCAAAACTTATGGAATTCAAAACATCTAATTCATAATCTGAACCTGATGCCAAAGATTCAAGTGAGGATGATCTAAATTGTGATACTGGAATTAGCTCAAAGAACATTCCTGAGTATTGGGGTATTGGTGACTCTGGAGATAGTGGTCTGCATGCATGAACTGAATCTGGTGAAGAACCTCTATCGTCTAAATCTAAAATGATGACTTCAGGTGACATAGGCCTGTACTCTGGGATGGAGTCGGGGCTTAGAGGTCTAGATTTGAATTCTAGCTCAACTGAGTCAGGTGACTCTGGCCTTTGCTCAACAACAACAAGGTCTCCAGGAAATGATTCAATATCCTCTGAATTAGATTCCATTGATTCGGGTGAGCATGATCTATATCTAAAATATGGAAGTGTACACTCAGGAAACAAAGATCTAAAATCTGGCACAGGTGAATCTGGAAGTAAACATTTGTTATAACCTAATGATGCTACAGATTCAGGTGGGGGTTCACAATCAGAATTTATGGAACCTAAAATATCTAATTCATAATCTGAACCTAACACTACAGATTCAAGTGAGGATGATCTACATTTTGCTACTGGAACTAAGCCAAAGAACATTGCTGAGTACTGTGGTATTGGTGAATCTGGAGATAGTGGTCTGCATCCATGGACTGAATCTGGTGAAGATCCTCTAATGTCTAAATCTAATATCAAAAATTCAGGTGACATAGGCCTGTACTCTGGGATGGAGACCGGACTAAGCGGTCGAGATTCAAATTCTGATTGAAATGACTCAGGTGACTCTGGCCTTTGCTCAACATCAAAAAGGTCTCCAGGAAATAATTCAAGTTCCTCTAAATTAGAACATACAGATTCAGGTGAACATGATCTATACCCAGTAACTGGCCAACAACGCTCAGAAATAAATTGTCTGAACTGCTGTATGGGCGAGTCAGGTGATAATGGTCTATTCTCATCTACATATTTCATGGAATCAGGTGATGATGCCCTAGAAACTGCCACAGCAACAATGTCTAACTCATAATCATCATCTTCTTCATAATTTGTATATAAATCCACTGACTCTGGAGAGGATGATCTATGACCTATTACTGGCATTATGTCACAGAACAATCCTGAGTACTGTGGTACTGGTGAATCAGGAGATAGTGGTACTGATGAATCTGGTGAAGATCCTCTAATGTCTGATGCCAAAATGATAGATTCTGGTGACATAGGCCTGTACTCTGGAATGGAGTCAGGGCTAAGGGGCCTAGCTTCTAATTTTAATTGAAATGCGTCAGGCGATTCTAACTTTTGCTGGAGATTTAGCATGTCTCCAGCAAGTGCTTTATTTTCTATTGAATTAGAACATACTGATTCAGGTGCTTGTGATCTATATCCAGAAACTGGGAAATTACTCTTAGGAAAAAAAGAATCAGGTGATAATGGTGCACTTATATCGGTCCTCACGCTGTATTCAAAAAAACGACTGTAAGGGCAGAATGTTTTACCTTTGTACTGGGGATCATAAACTTTACACATGAGATTATGAGTTTCGTTCTTAGTGGCTGCATCTACGTTTTCCTTGGATGCTTTAAGACTGAATTGGTCTTGGATTTTCCCAGTTACACTAGTCCTAGCTTCCGACAACCCAATTGTTATGGCTTCATGATTGGACACAGAGCCACATGTATCTGTGATTAAGGTTTGAGCATCTGTTCCTTTTATTGGCACACTTGATTTATATTCTTTGGGACTACTAAGTCCATGTGTCAAAGTAGATTCAACCTGTACAGGTAGGGCATCCCCATCTTGTGTTGGATTTTTCGATAGCTTTTTTATCTTTCGACATTTTTTGGGAGATACTATTGCGGATAGATTTAAATGTTCATTGGATGTGAACTCCTTTTCAGATTCCAAATCTGCTGTCTGTTTGTTCAAATGTTTGGTTGGATCAGGAAGTAGTAGACCTTGTGCATCACATGTATTTGAGGAATTATCAATTTCTAAAATCTCAGCAGACTGCTGACTTAACCAGTGGCTCTGCAACAATGTAGGTTTAGCTTCAGATATAGTCATTTTTGCTAATTCTACCTGAAATGAAGATATTTCATGTACATCAAGTGAGACATCATAATCCGCCCCTTTTTTATATTCAGGAAATATTAAATCTCGTGAAAGTCCAGGAATATTAAGCGATGATACAGAATCTGGTGAAGATGGTCGATTCTCAAACTGGATTTCTGTGGGTGAAATCACGTTGTGCTCTGTGTCTGAAAGATCTGACTCAACTGATTCAGAGAGATACCCTAAAGATGTATAAAATTCACAAACTGGTAGTGAAAAGCTTGGTACTGGTGAATCAGGTGAAAGAGGTATGTGATCATTAACAGATGAAAATGAATCAGGTGACAAAGGTCGTAATTCCTCTGACAATACAACTGGTAAAAAAATCTCACATTCGTTGTCTGAAAGATCAGATTTTGGTGATACAGATCTATGTCCGTTTACAGGCATGATTTCATATACATTTTGAACAAAGCTGGGCGGAGGTGAATCAGGGGAAAGGCATTTCCGTTCACTGACCGATAATGCTGATTCAGGAGATGACGGACGAGTTTCAAACAGCCATTCTGATGACAGTTCACACCCTAAATCTGAAATCTCAGATTGAGATGATGATATAGATCCTTTCACTTGCGTAAAGTAGTCACATACGTCTGGTGTAAAACTGGGTATTGGCGAATCACAAGAAAGTGATCTATACTCATTCAACGATACTGTTGATCTAGGGCTAGAGGATCTATCCACAAAGATATCAAAAGTCAAAGCATCATGCTCAGAGTCAAGAGCAGTCTCAGGGGATACTTCACTGTCTAACCCGTCAATGGTAAAGGACTCAGCACCAAAAGATCCATTTGATTCAGGTGTAAATGATCTACATTCATTCCATGATCCTGGTGAAATTGGTCTATCAATTTCATCATTAACCATTAAAAAAGATTTTGTGTTTGACTCATTAAAGTCAAAAGAGTACAGCTGATCAGAGTCCACATGCACCTGCATGGGAAATTCTGGTCTTGTGTATTCCCAGACTGGTGGTAGAGGTGACTGTGGCCTAAAATCCGGTATGGGAGAATCAGGAGAGAGTAGTTTCTGTTCAGTATCTGATGCTACAGATTCTGGTGAACATACTCTTAATTCATCTATCAGTGAACATGAGTCTAGAGAGCCTGATCTGTACTTAACTGGAATTGGTGAGTCTGGTGGTAGTAAAATGGTAGACTCAGGTGATAAGGATCTATATTCATGCAAAGACATTTCCAAGTCATATTCAGATACAGAAACTGGTGATGATGATCTACACTCAGTTGAAGACATCAAATCTTTATCGTCTGAAACACTGGAATATTTTGTCTCGTCCAGGGAATTTGTTGCCTCAAGGATAGACTCTGGTGTGTGTACTGTATTGAACGTTAGAGCTTCTGACTCATCCATGATACAATTTGATAAAGAATTTGTCTGTCCAGCTGCTGAGTCAATTGACATCTGAGAAAGTGTAGAATCAACATTATTTGCTACAATTTCACCCTCATGCCAAGGCAGCAGATGTTTTGGGGGTGAACTACAAAATGTCTTAATGTTTTGCAGTTGCTCCTTACTGGAAATGTTTTTGTCAGTTGTTTCTGAGGAAACGAAAACAACCTGATCAACAGTTAAGGCCTCTGCTGCATCCAGTTTGTTCACAATAAAGTCCTTGTGTTCAGATGATTCAAAACTCTCTGTAATTGTTTTAATATCTTCACCAAGGGTCTTTGCCAAAACGTACTCCTCACCGAAAAGGGCTTTGTAGAATTTATCAGAAATCTCTTCAACATGCTTCTTTATGTACTCATCACTCGACTTTTGGTTACTTGGCAGTTCACACACAGGCGTTTCCTCCGCTTTTAGGATTGGTATTTCCATCTCATAATGTGCGTTTTCTGGTATTGATGAAGCTAGTGTGACTTTGTCGTGAGTTGTTTCATTTGATGGTTGAAAGAACGGAAGTGACATAGGGGACACGCAATGGGAAACATAATCCTCAGGTACTTGTTTTAGCTCCAAAAAGAGCTCACTGAAATCTGCCTCACTGTGCTCAGACTCCATCAAGGTCTCTTCAAAATCTGTCATTATTATTTCTTTTTGTTTTGGTCTGCAGACTTTGGGAGATTCAGTAGATGAAATGCTCTTTCCAATGTATGTATGAATAGGAATGTGCTCGGGTTGACCCCCAACTGCACCTAACTCTTGCAGAGACTCATCATAATTGGGATTTAACTGCTGAGGTGAAATTTTTGATGGTAGTTTGGAAAGACCTTTCTGTTTGTAAACTTGGCTGTGGTGGTGAGACTGGAGTTTCCATGGTGCAGTTTTGTACAGGGTAAAGAAAGGACTTACTTTTTTGAAAGTGCCAGGGAACTGATGTCTTAGACCAATCATCTCAAAACCAGACAGTGTTGAGCCTTCAGCCACCCTATAAATAAAGATGAATTTAAAAGTTAAATAATTTTAAAGCTATTGAAAGTTTGATGAAATAATTAGGCTTTTTTTAAAAGACTCACTCTTCAGCTTGATCTACGTGCAGCTGCGACTTCTCTTTCTGGGTATCGAGTGAAGATACACTAGAAGAAAGATCCTCAACAGATACTAATGGAGGTTGACTTCCAGACTTTGGCATTCTTGTAGTGAGCTCTGTGTGGCGGACTGGCCTAGGGCTGTCAATGTCCTCTTGAAGAGCTGAGAAACCTGGCGGGGAAATTACAACGTTATAATTCTGTTTTTAAATAGCAAAACATTTCACTATTGCAGTAGCAATTACATTTGCCTAATTTTATTATTTTTTAAAAATTTAATATATAATATAAAAATTAAATAAAATTTGTCAAAGTGGATATTATGGTTACCGTCACTGTGGTCAAGTGATATAGACTGCTCCATTTCTGCATAGGTGTGTGATGAGTGATCCTGAGTGGACTGTACAATCTTTGCTTTGATAAGATGTACAATGTCCATACGGTTAATCTTCGTGAGCTTTGAGATCAAAATGCTTTCTGTGGACAATTTGAAAGCGTGTAACACATTTAAATATGCTTTTTGTTTTTAATTCTTCAATTAAACAAGATTTCAGCTTTAGGCTAAAAAGTAATATCTGAGTCTGATCCCAAATGTCTATGAACAATATTATTCACTTTTTAGACATATCTTGCATTGATTACTCATAAGTCATTTGTGTGGACATTTTAACATACAATTTAACATTATCAGTTTCCTTGCCTTTTTTTTTTTTTTTTTTTTAAATGGATTCACTATGATATTTGTTATAATTGTAATAAATTGTTATTTACTTTTAAGAAGTTATTAACAATCCTACCTGTAGCATTTGTCCCCTCTCTTTTTGTCCATAGCCTTATGAGTGCATGACTTTGGTCTTGTAATGAGTTTGGATTCTCTACTCTTATCTGATTGACCTGCTCTTCATCAATTTCAAGTTCACGAGCCAGCTCTAGATGAAAGATAGAAAGTACAGCAATATTTGAAAGAAAAGACTGCAATTACTGATGTCAGAGTTCTTTTTAAATTCTCACTCACTCACTCATCTTCTATACCGCTTTATCCTGTATTCAGGGTCCTGGGGACCTGGAGCCTATCCCAGGAGGCTTAGGGCACGAGGCGGGGTACACCCTGGACACGTTGCCAATCCATCACAGGGCACACACATACACTCACTCACACACCCATTCACACACTACGGGCAATTTGGGAACGCCAATCAACCTTACCTACATGTCTTTGGACTGTGGGAGGAAACCGGAGTACCCAGAGGAAACCCACCAAGCAACCCAAGAACATGCAAACTCCATGCACACAGAGACGGGAATCGAGCCTGGCCTGGAATCGAGCCTGGCCTGGAATCGAACCCGGACCCTGGAGATGCAAGGCGACAGTGCTAACCACTACACCACTGTGCCACCCCTTTTTAAATTCATTTTTCTTCGACACAACCCTCCTATTTTATCCATGCTTGGGACCGGCACTGCATGCAGTGGCTGGGTAGTATGGGGTGTGGTAACCCACCAATGGCAGGGCTCGAACATAGGTCCTTAGATCCCTAAACCAACAACCTAGTGCTTTAGCCACATGGGCTACCATTTGCCTTGTGTTAGCACCTAATAATGTCAACCAATAATGTTGATTACCTGTCCAGCTGAAACCAAGATGATCAGCCATTACAGCCAATCGTCCTTCCTTCCTGTCAAGCTCATCCTGTGGATCCACTGAAAATGCCATGGTCAAGACACATAAAATGCCATCACCAAAACACATACTAAAAAACTAAGAAAAATGGTCCCTATAATAGTGAATAGAATCAGTCATAAAAAAAAGATCATATTCACTACTAATGGAGACAAAATGTAAATGAAATACAGGTAGGTGACAAATGAAAAGAGAAAAAAACTGCTGAAAAATATTGAGGCACTGCAAGCTGATAAAATAACGTTGACAAGTGTCTGGTACAGTACTGGAGGTATGGAGCAGCACTTTCTGAAAGATAACTGCTTAGTTGGTCTTTGGATGATGGAGGTCTACAGCACTGTCTAACTGCTGAGTTCAGGTCTGGTGGCTACAAATACCAAGGAATAATATTTACATATTTTAAAAAACATTTTAAAAGACTTCGTGCCATGCGGATTGGGCGTGGCCATCCTAAAAGAGTTTACACTCATCTCATCCCACTCTTCACTCTAAGATGTCAAGTGGATACAAACCATGCTACCAAAATATCTCCCACAGACTGACAGAGTTTTTCCTTTAATTTGTCACCCATCTGTACGTAATCACTGGCTTTCTCTCGCCTCTAAACTTCGTTTAGCATATCAGAGATTTACGTATCATGATTAGCCAGATTAGCTGTGATTAGTAAAGATTTCCAATAAACATTGTAATGTCACACACATTCTCTGTAAAGTTTTTTTTCCTATTTTATTTTGGTGCATACTATGAACTAGGATGCACTGTAGATAATTTCATGAGATACAGTAATTTGCCAGTAAACTTAGGGAAATATATAGAGGGGAAAACATCGTTCCATATGCATATCTATAAAAGGTCTAGATGTATGGCAGTAGCCATTTTAGCATGCTCTGGAAACTAATTCTTTAATATAAATAGCATGTACAAAACCAATTAATAAAATAATTCCTGTCATTACTGTAACACATACAGGGAAAGGAGACAGACACAAACACAATTCAAACGTCACAAAAGCACCAGAAAGAGTTGAAGCTTTAGCTACAAGACAGAGAGGCAGCACCTTCATTGCTAACGTGCTGAGGCAGATGAGAGAGATAGAATGGGCCCCTTATGATGGGGATACCTTGACTTTGGACTTGGGCTTTATCAGCAGGGATTCTTTCCATCTGCGTCTCAACAGGGTCGTCCCATCGAGGCCTAATGACCAATGGGTCCTCAGGAAGAGGCATCTGCATGTCAGGATAAGGCTCTCTTTCTATTACTGAGACATCTATGGTGCTGCTTTCATCGTCCGACATGGCAGCTGCCTCCTCTTTCTCTTTTTCTGCTTGGGCCAACCTCTCCACTAGCTTAGCTGCCTCATCACTAATCTCCTCAAAAAAATCAATCGACTTCTTGCGGCTGTCGGATGGCTGATCTTTTTTTCCAGGTGTAGTGGTATGGGTTGGTTGACCAGGCTTTCCCCTGACAGGTAGCTTCGATGGCAATGTCTTATATTTGCTGGGCAACTCAGTACCTGCTGGATGGCCCTGGTCCTTTTTTGTTGGTTTCTTTGTAGAATCACTTTCACAGAAGCTCTTGGCTTTGATAGACCTTGTCACTCTGGAGCCTACAGAGGGACCTGTGTCTGTCTCAGATTTTCTCCTTGTTTCAGGTTTTACAGGTAATTTAGACTTTTTCTCCTTAGAAGATTTCACCGGTAAATCGTGAGAAATAGATTTTATAGGGATTCTTGATTTTGGCTTCTCCTCCTCCTTAGAGAAGGAGGCTTTTTTCTGAGTGGATACAGAATTACCTTTTGTGCCCGGCTTTGTTTTTGACTTTGATATCACTTTGGAAGTTTGGGATTTCTTTTCTGGGGCTTTGGGGACTTCTATCACTGAGTGTTCTTCCTCTGGTGAGGAATCTGAGGACTCTTGGTCCTGCTGGGAATAAACTGGCCTGGTTACTGTTGACACTGCTGTCAGGACATCAGTTATGATAATGTCTGAAGAACCAAGATCAGTACCTGAAGGACTACCTTCAGCTAATGTGTGTGATTTTATTTCTACAGCTTCTTTTGCAATGTTGTTTTTACTAGTTTTGGGTGAAGCAGAAACAGCTAATTTATTGGGGATTGTTGGCTGTAAGGCATCTGAAGTTATACATAACTGATCATCCTTAGGTGTGGAGTGAAGCGATATGTCTTTAGCCTCTTTTAAAGGCACTTCTGCATCTTCTGGTTTAATCTGCTCAGTGAGGTTTATGGCAACCTCTCTTTCTGCTCTAGTGACGTCTGCACCAGGTTCATCCTCTATAAGTGCCTCTTCAATTGGTTGCTCTCCTATTTGAAAATAAGCAAAGCCTTCCTCCTCATATCCCCGTTTAGTCATGTCTATTGCTCCACTTCTAGTCATTTCAAATAATTTACCCTCTTGAAAAAGGAAAGGATTTTGTTCACTTGTTGGTGTGCCTTCTTCAGTGGGTGTCCTCCCTGGTGTAGTGTCTGGAGTTGCACCTTGGGACTGTCGATCTACTGCCAGACCCAAAATCTTTTGCTCCTCTTCTTTGACTCTTGCTGCAAAGGCTTCATCATCTTCCCGCATAGTGTTCCAGTTGTCTGCCAGTGTTTTTGCAGTTACCCCTCTAGACTTTGTTTTGGGAAGTTCTTCCTCTATATCATCTTCAGTGTCTTCATAAATACATATTTCTGGTTTAAATGTTTCTCCGGCTTGCCCAATAATACTGGGCAACAAATCAGTTTTATCTTTTAAACCATCCCTGCTTAAACCTAGATCAGCTGTTCCTGCAGGCCTTATTTGGTCACCTTTATCATCATCTGTTACATTGTGTTCTATCTGACTTTGTGATTTGTTATGACCTCCCTGACAATCTGTTGTCATTTTGAGCTTTCCACCCTTATCATCATTTTTGCTTTCCATTGACTTTATCTGGCTTTCATCTTTTAGTTCAGAAGCTACACTGGACATTGTTTCATTGCTTAACAATTGTCTGTTGGTCTGTTCTAATTCTTTTAAGCTAAGTGACTGCAATTCGATCTGTAGAGAGATCTGCTGAACTTTTGCTGAATGTATTTCTGAGACAGACTGAGGTCCCTCCATTGCGGATTCATCTGTTGATGCTGCAGTGTGGGCCATGTCCTCAGATGTTTGAGGGATCTCATGCACACCTGCTGGAAAAGGAGAGGGAGGTTGTACTTTAATAGTAGGTTCAACAGATCGTGCTACCTCTGACCCTTGTTTTGTCTCAGTAGGCCCAAAGCCTTCCACTGAGGTTGTTTCTACTTTGGATTCAGGCCCAATCAAAATGATGCTTTCATGCCCTCTTTCAGACTCATTCACTGTCTGAGAGGAGATATTTTTGCTATTGCCCTTTCTGTCTTTTTCATCCTGCTCCATCTCATCAAATGTTTTTATTTTGGCAGCCATTTTAAACATCTCTTTCTCAGGAGTGAATTTCCTCTGGGTCATGACACACTCCAACACATTTCCCTCTGCATCCTCAGGTATGACACATGGATTTAGGAACATGGACAGGACCATAGGGTCTGGGGTTTGGGGATTAAGCTTATAACTTACCTCTTCAGAACTTGGGGTGTCAGGTAAAAAGGGACTCTTACCCGAACTCATCAGCTGGGATGTCTGCTCGAAACTGTCATCGCCGACACTACCCTCCTGGTCCCTGGGGAGTTTATGCAAATTTTCTGGGGGTAACTCAGGAGCTGTGGAGGATGTCGGGTGCCCTGAAGTCACACTGGGTTGCTCTACTGTTGGAGGAAAGGCCATGATGCTTTTTTGTGCTACGGGGCTGCTTTCTAGAGAATCACAGCATGGGGAGTCTTTAGTAGGACTGGGTTCAATTGAGTCTGGGGATTTATGGGAGGAGTTGTCTTCCATAAGGGGGCTACCTTCTAATGAGTCCTTATGACTAACAGTTGTAGAATCATCAGCTCCTGGACTAACGGTCTCTGAACGATGTCTAAGAGGCAGTACTAAACCACTATAACCCTGTGTGTCAGCCCTTGTAGCCCGGTAGTCAGCTGAGGTTGATAGTGGTTGACCATCTGATGACTCCTCATCACTCAAAAAACTGTCTATTGTTTCAGAACCCCTTTTGGTTAGTTTTCGAGATTTTGGTGGTTTAGATGACTTCAACATAATGTCCTCATCAACAGAGAATGCTTCATCAACAAATGTAACAGTTTTGCCCTGAGAAGCAGATACAGACTCACTTTTTGAAGGATCATCCATCGTATTTTTCACAGACAAGCATCCAAAAGTTGTTGTAGATGCCTGACTATCGGTTGTCTTTGCAGCAATGGAGTTAGATAGTGTACTTGTGTCCTGTTTGGCTGTAACTGTTTCTACTTTTGACATTTTTCCATCTAAACATTGACCTGGGCGTTTAGGTGATGATGAAAGGCTTTCAGGACTTGTGTCCAGAGTTTCTGCCATGCCTTCATGTTTGTCACTGTCCTCTGAACTCAAGTGTACTTCACTTTCACCTATGCTGGCACAAGGGGAAACAGCTAGATTTTCAACTTTGAGACTGTAGGAGATTTCTTTAAGTGCATCTGGCCCACTATTAGGTTGAGTAGCCAGATTGCTTTGGACTGTACGGTCTGTTGACTGCAAGGCAGTAGTAGTCTCATCTTGGATTTTTTGAATTTTAGATTCTTCACACTGAATACTGTCTTCTGGTTTTGCTGTTACATTGGAACTTAAGTCATGAGAATGTTGTATCTCTGTGCTAATCTGATGTCCTTTCGTTTTTTTGGAGTCAACACATTTTATAGCTTCAAGTGACACTTTTTGTCCAAGTGTCAATGCTTGAGACTGGGACTGTGTGGGCAGGGTCTCCTTCATTTGACCAGATTTTGTGTGCTTTGGTACAGAACTTGCTTTATGTTCAAAAAGTCCAGACTTTGCCTTTGAAGGGTCTTGTCCTGTCTGAAAAGCCCTCATGAGTTCTCTTACTGACATGGTTTCTTCTAGTTTCTCAGACTCGTTTTTTTGTGATTTTACAGGAGCTTGTGATTTTTTAGTGGTTGCTGTTTTTTGTTCTTTAATAACAGGAGATGATTTTTTCCCCGAAAAACCAGGAGAGGATTTGCTGCTAGTCTGCTTGTGGCCTTTTTGCTCCTCCTCCACCTTCTTTTGAAGAGCTTTAACTTTGTCTTTAATTGAGCCAATAGGTGTTTCTTCAACTACTGGAGATACAGGAGATTTTTGGCTTGAGGGGGCATGTAAGAGGCCATCGTCTTGATGTGTTTTTTCTGTTTTCTCACTAACAGAACCTGTTTTTGAAGGGGATACATTGCATTCATCACTCTGACCATGAGGCCCTTTTCTTCGAATGGGCTTTTTTACTTCAGCCATAGGTATTTTAGTATCTTTAATCACAGATGGTATAATTTTTTTGCCACCCTTGCGCAAAACAACTTCAGTGAACTTTTCTTGTACCACATTCTCCTTCACCACAGCTCCAGATGTCACAGGTGCATCAAGCACGTACTCTTTATGGTCTCCTTTTTGTGTCTGTGACCCTCGGTTGCCTCGAGTATCCTTTAGAAGTGCCTCTTGGGTCTCAAAAGCTGCCATCATTTTGGCCTCCTCAATTTCACAGTCTGAAAGAAGAACCCACTCCTCATCCTTTCTATATGGTCGACTTTTTGCTTCTGCTGACTCTTCATTAGCCTTATCTTCATATGTCCCACTCCTTAGAATTTCATTGACTTTCTCCAAATCCTCTTTTACCTTTTCCATTATTTCAAAAGGTCCCCCTGACACCTCCTCTACCCCCTTCTCTAGACTACCCCCATGCATAGAGTTTGACTTCTCAGATGAATCAGTGGTCAGAATGGCAGTCATTTTTATCAGATCTTGTTTCATCTCTGACACCTCAGAGAGTAAATCTGGGCTCGCAAGGGCAGGAGAATCTCGAATCAAATGACTTTTCAGGATGGATGTCTCTGTAGAAGTTTCAGTATCTTCATCGTCTTCATTTACAAGGAGGACATTTAAGGAGCAAATTAAATAAAACGTTTAAATTAAAGGGAACAAAGATTTGAAAAAAAAGGTCAGGTTCGGAATGGCACAAAGCTTCAAGGAACAGAATAGGACTGAATGTGGTAAGGATGAAGTAAAGACTAGAAGGACAAACAAAGAAACTTACAGGGATGAATAACAACTGCAAAGCAAATTATAGCCAAATCTTATAGACCTTAGGGAAATAAGCAGGAAATAACTTGCTTATCTGAATTCAGCACAAAAGCACATTCACACATTCAAGACAATGGAATAAGCTGAAATTAAAATTTAATAAATAAATTAATCAATAAATAAATAAACACAGTGGAGAACCAACACAGATAAATATTTTCGCAAGCTTATTACAGAAATTAATTAGGGTGAATAAAAGAAATAACTGTTGTTTTCAAAAGCTTTTTAGTTTCCAAAAGAAAGCCAGTGATATAACAAAAGTGTTTGTTTTATGAATAAAGTGATAGAAGTAAAGAATAATTGCTTCTTATGTCTGTACACCAGCTTAAAAAAAACATAAAAATTATAATAAATAAAAAGAATATCAAAATATACAGCTAGAACGTGCAATGAAGAAGGTAATGTTAAGCAAGCTGTCAAACTTAAAGATGATTATACTGCTTTCACACATTCCAAACAACATTCAAACACACACACACACACACACGCACACACACACCACACACGCACGCACGCACGCACACACACTGTAAGTCAAGTTATTTCCATGCAAAGCTTATTAACCTCTAATAGGTAAGTATGTAGTGGGTACTGATTTCAGTCCACATGCTGTACTGTAAGCAATTAAACACTTGTTACATTTTATAGTGAAAACGGATTTATGTGATCATCACTGCAATAAAGTATGTGATCTATTAAGTAATCATGTGTCTAAATCAATTTATGCAAATGGGTGTAAATTAATTCCAAGTTAATTCAAGATCTTGTCAGCGTGTTTACTTTCTGTCAACTGCATACTGATGTGCAAATACATGCAAATTAATTACTTTAATTACAGTACATATTAATTTGAGAGAGAAACATAGTTGAGGCCAAATGTTTTCATATACCTTGGCTAAAGACATTTAAACTAAATCTTTCATTTCCTATGTAAGAGTTTACTTTATTTTAAATAGGGGCTGATTTCAAAATAACAGCTAAAACACAGTCTTCTTTTAGCTGTACAGAACTTTTTCAGACAGAACTGACGTCAGGTTTGTTGGCCAATTGTTTGGAGCAAGTTTTTCTGTTCGGTTCACAGATTTTTCCATGGGATTTGAAGTTTCATGTGGCAATTGCTCCTAAGGAGGAACTGGACTTGGGGAGGTCCACCGTTTTCTAAGGTATTATCTGAGTTACAGTAAGTGGATTGTCTATCAAAGGGAAAAGGCCCTGGCTGTTGATACAGCAACTATTTAAAGGCTTTTACAGCCTAAAAGTCTTTTTACAATTGGTCCATCAAAAAATGTCTAAAATCAGTTTCTACAAATTCCCATTCATCTTGGCATAGTCATGAGAAAACTACACAGTAAACTTGATATAGTTGTGAGTAGCTCATAAAGTTTTGACCAAAGTCTGATAAAGCCAATATGTCTCTAATTAATTATTTACAGTAGATATCCTACTGAATTTCCAAATAAAATTGATGTAAAATGGATTTGTGGAGTTGTGAAAGAATATTTTTATAGTCTGCAACATAAATATAGTTGTTATATTTATTATTTCAGTCCAGGTACACTTAGACATTTGACCTCAAGACATTTGACAGTATATACGATCTCAAATAAGAGTTATTAGAGAGACTACAGAAGAAACAAAACTACTTTGCTTTGCAGTTTGTCATAAAACTTGATGGTGGGTGGAAATCTATTTAATGACACATACATCACATTATGGGTTGAATTACATGGTAATTTAATATCTTTCTCTCTGTAATACCCAAGAACTAAGGGAACTAGGGATGTGGGAAAGCAGGTAAACATTCGTGGGGTGTTGGGATTTTAAGTGGAATACATGAGGAGTGCGCTATGACATCACATCTGAAAGTAGTCAACTATTACAGAACTGTATATACAGTACCAATGAATTCTTGATTTGGAAGAAGTTGGTTCATTTTCTATAATGGCATGGATCTGAATATTTACACTGTATAATAACTGTACAATATAAAATATATGTTTAGAAACACCTTCTGTCTAGTACAATACACATTTTCCATAACAGCTCATTCATACAGAACTGTATGACTCACATGATCTAACAATAAAAGTGGTCACATTTTATTACACATTTATGAAAAAGAATTAATGAATTCCTTCTCTTGAAATGAAGTAGCTCCCTGATCACCCCTACTTCCCACATCCTTTGATGATGGACCATAATGAAACATGAGCAAAAACTTCAAAACATGAAACAAGTCAAAGGTGTGCAGCATTATATTACCATGTGTTATAACTGCCAAATTAGACATGCAGCACATTCTTTAGTGGTTAGTCTGTATGTGAGTTTATTAAAAGCAAACTTGCATAATGAAAGACAGATAAGAATAAGAAAAGAGAAATGTCTTACATCTTCCAAGTGTTCGGCTAGTCTGGAAAGATAAGCAAGTAAAATTATTGTGATTAATTGTAAACTAATGACTAGATAGATAATATCCATAAAGGAGAATAGAAACAGCCATGCTGGCTTAAAACTGGGAGGAACAATAGAGGCAACTCAATGAACACATTTTGCATTCTGTATGTCACTAATAATATACTTTCTGAAGTATACAGTGGAAAATCCCATCATCAAGCTGCTGGTGTTCTGTGCTTGAGTGAGACATTGCTCAGTTGATACAACTCTCAGTTGTCAATTTAAATAAAAGCTTAATTACAAAAAAATATATTTAAATTATCATTTAAATCTTAGTCACGAGATGGAGTGCCATTGTACTGGACATTCAATTCAATTCAATTCAATTCAATTTTATTTGTATGGTACTTTTAACAATTGCCAGTGTCGCAAAGCAGCTCTACACGGTCAAAAGAAAATATCAGCACAGCTGTGATGGGTTTTTTTTGGCCCGAGGGTGCAGGCTGAGTGTCAAATATATCACAGCCACCTCAATTTTGATATTGTTTTTCTCCAAAGTACCACAAACACTATTAATTATGAACAGATTATAATTCATTTGTTTATTTAATAAGGTACTTGGCTGCAGCAGCAGATATCCATTTGCAACATTGACTATTGCTAAGCAACGTAAACCATGAGCATTATCAACGTAGCATTAAGCTGACAACTGAAAGTTAGTGAAATTAATGATTGTTAGAACACCTGTGAAGAGGAGTAACACATATGCTGTTGTACTCTATATCAGCACTCCTGTCCAATTAAATTACTTGGTCAAAACTAACTGTTGTGTAAGATCCAGTAACCTACATGTTCCATTTTAGAAATATTTATTAATTTGATCATCTGTGAATATATACTACAGATTGTAACAGTCTGAGCTTGAGTCAAAACGTATTAGTCGCTATCAGTGTTGGGTGTAACGTGTTAGAAAGTAACGTGTTAGAGTACTTGGATTACTTTTTTAACGCGTTAGGTCAGCCATTTAAGTACTCAGTTATTTAGTTACTTTTTCAAAAATGTAATCCGTTATTCAGACAATTTATGTAATCCGTGA
>JAQQZT010000001.1:22050211-22066299 GCA_030068275.1 Clarias platycephalus
AGAAAAATGGGGAAGGAAAGGGTTAAAGGCTCTCTGCGGCCTTTTCCACTTCGGCGGCAGGGATGCGAAGGCGGGCTAACGTCCCCCAACACTGGTTGCTATAGTGGCAGACTTTAACTCTCTTCAATGGACCACTTTACAATTTAGCACTTCTAGCAGAAACCATTCTGAACTACATCCAACAAGGTCATGAGCTGCAAAGTTAGATGATTTGAGCAGCAAGGAAATGTGTAACATTTCAAGTATTTTCATGCAATTTTCATTTAAAGTTGTCCGAGTATCACTTTACACTTGTGTTAACTACACACAAAAATATTAATGTATCAACAAATTTAAATTTAAAGCACAATTTTCACTGAAGTTGAACAAAACTAAACCAAACTAAAAACTGCCAAGTTTAGAGATAAGTGCATTTATAGAGATAAGTGCATTTAAAACTTATTTTATTTCAGTAAAAAAGGCATAGTATCGATGCGTAAAAGCTACACAATGGCCAGAATCCTTTATTTTTGTATAGGGTTGTTTACATCAGTGGTTTTCAACTCCTATGAGAAAGAACTGTTAATTAGTTAATTAGTTAAATCAGCTGTACTAGACGCTGAGAAAAAACTCTAGGGTTCTCCAGGACCAGGGTTGAGTACCACTGGTTTACATGATACTTTACGATTAATGCCCTTTGTCTCACCATTGTGACTCATATGCTTAAATATAATACATTATACATTATACATTATACAGTATATATATATATTCTAAAACTCATAAATATATAAAAATATAAAACAATTGTACATAACTTTTCATTCCGCTTGTCTTTAAAAGTAATCCAGGTTAAGAGGGAACAATGTTTATGGCATCCTGTAGATAATTGCTCTAAGCATTTACCCTTTTAAAGTCATAGTAGTGAGACAACAGACTTTACCCGTGGTGTATCATGTAAACAACTCTATTTGTCTAATATTACTAGAACTAATTTCAATGGAAATTGCAACATACAGTAGTTGTAGTGGAATCTGGTTATTCTCCACAAATAAATGATGCTGGCATATGTGGTTAAAATTCTGATATATATTTATACTCCAAGTGCACAATTTTCCTTTCTGCTCAACTCTAAGTAACTCAAGGCCCCATTATAATACAGCCACATGTCCTGAGGACTATTCCTTTTCAGTATTTTCATAATAAATTGATTATATGCAGTATAATAAGTTGAGTAATTAAAAATATACATAATGGTTAAATCAATATACAAAGAAAAAATTAAAAGGAAAACTTTGTTATATCTTTTAAAGTACAGAGAAAACAGCATCCAAAAGTGTGGATGTTTAGAGAATATAGGAAAATATCTCCACAGTTACCTCCTCATCAGGCTCTTGGTCTGAATCTGATTCCTTTGAGAAGCAAAAAGCAGTAAAGGAGAAAGAGTAGAGAGAAAGAGACATAGATAGAGGTTGAAAGGGAAACAGGGGACAGGATAGAGAGAAGGGAAAAGAAAGAGCACGCAAAGCAGTTACCATAGCAACAACTACTGAGCCAGCCTGTGAGAAGTGGTATGTGTGGAGGGTGTATACAGTCTAATATCTCATCATACTGATGCTGGTTTTATTATCATTACTGATAAAATGATAATTTTTGCAAAATACTTAATTATAACTAATAACTAATTATAACTGAAATACATCATGTACTGTATTAGAAATTTTACCCTATTTGACAATTTTATCTATTTAGAATACCACCCATTACCGCATTAAAATTTCTCTATAGTATACAGTATAAATTTCTCTAAGAGTCTCTATAGCGTTCATTTTAGTTAATTTGACTAATTTAAACTAAACTGGAACATATCTTAATGTAGCATATGTTGTGCATATGATTATGTTTAGGATTTATGCTTAATATTACCCTGTGAAATCAACAGTTCTTTTGATAGAATTAGTAACGTGCATGCATACAATTTACAAGAATCCTTATATTTATTAAATGTAATAAAAACACATCAGCCAGAAAGCACTCTGACAATAGTATACAGTATCATTACCATGCTTTAAAATGTTAATGGTAATTAATTTACCTTAGCGTAAATTGGTAGAGCAATATTTAGATTGCATATCGCACTGTGGGCCAGACTCCTGTAAGATCTCGGTTCTTTCATGAAGGACAAGCGACCACAAGGCTCCTGAGTGTTATCTCGTATCTGAAAAGTTACCAACAAATATCCGGAACATTTCAGCAACAACAAAAGGATTAACCCTTACAGAAAAATTGCTGTGACAAAAAGGAAAATATCAAAAATATCTAAAATAAATACACACAGCGTGCATAAGTCAGGGAGCTTACCTTTATAAAGAGGGCGAGTCGGTTTTCTTTGAAGGCAAAAAAGCTGAAGATATGATGTTGGCCGCTCTTGGTGAGAGGGACAAGATTTCCAAAGCAATCTGCATAGATGGGTTTTCCTTCTAATACCTTTAATGGAACATCACAAGGATTATAATATTAATATTTCGATCATATTCTAAGAGATTTTATAGCTTACTTAAGCATTTCTCTTTTTTTTTTTTTATAAAAATGTTAAGGGCTACAGTGAGCAAATACAAGCTCAATACTTATGATACTTAAATAAAATTAAAGTGATGGCCCAAAGTGTTTTGTAAAAATGTAAAGCTCTTCAATATACAATGAGTGAGTTGGCACATACATTTAGACACTCGTTAAAAAAATATATATATCAGTGAAGTGATATGCTGTAGTTAAATTGTAAATTTCCTTTTGAGAATCTATCTAGCAACCTGCCTACCTATCCGGCCACCCACCCACTGACTTATTTATCTACCTCACCATCTATCTATCTATTTGTCTGCCAGTCTGTCTAATTAATAAACTGAGACATAGCGAGCTTCCCCTTATCATGTTAATGTGCACACATACAACATGGAACACAAAAGTACACAAAAAAAACCTGGCATGGTGAACAATTCAGGAAATAACATTCTATGTTACCGAGCACTTTAGATCACATTAACCTTTACCTTACCTCTACATCCCGACTTCGAGCCACTTCTGTGAAGTTCTCCTGCTGCTCCAATGTTTTATCTATCTTGTCATCGGTCATGCAGAAGCAGCGCAGTCGTGCCTCTATTGGATCATGAGTTTTGGCAAAGATGACAAATTTGGCCATGTATGGCACGCAGATTATCTCCCGATACACCTGTGTGGCAAAGTTGACCGACTCGTGGCCTTGTCGACAATCTATTAGCCAGAATCTAAATACAAAAAATGTAAAAACCCAAGTGCTTTGATTGTCCTGTGGTTTAAAATGTACATACAGTACACATACATACTGTATATTTACATACACTGATCAGCCATAACATTACAACACAAAACATTAAGCCCAATATTGTGTAGGTTCCCCTTGGGCATGACTCCACAAGACCTCTGAGAGTGTGCTGTGGTGTCTGGCATCTTAGCAGCAGATCCTTTGGGTACTGTGGGTTGCAGGGTGGAGCCTCCATGGATCAGAGTTGTTTGTCCAGCACATCCCATGGATGCTCAATAAAATTGCGATCTTGGGAGTTTCGGCGGCTGGTTTGGCAACGTTACATGTTGCATAGGATGTCCTGATGCCTTTCTATCGTGGCCAGCATTTACTGTTTTCAGCAATTTGTGCTGCATTGTACTGCTTTTCTATGAGATCAGACCAGACAGGCTGGCCTCTGCTCCTCAAGAGGCATAGATCAGCCTTGTGATCATTATTAATGTGTTAATGTTATGTGGTGTTAATCTTATGGATGATCAGTGTTTACCCTGTATGCAAGACAAATTGATAGAAAACAGACCTGTACAAATGTACCAATTAAAACCTACCTTGCTGAGACGTTTGTTGTAAATGACACACAGTCATTGATAAAAGTTAAAGGTGTGGTTCCAGTAATATCTTCCCACTGAGCTGGCGTTGTTCCACCTGGTCAAATACACAGCAGTTGAGAAAACTCATTCCTAGATTACAGTATAATCACAGACTCTTCTTGTTCCTGTATAATTTCTCGTCTGTGTTTCATAAAGACATGTATTGTAAAACAGTAACTTCGGCTTTTGCTGTTCTCATATTTTTTAACCTAAAATCTGATATCCTTCATGTTATGTTCATTGATTAGCAGTGGATAAAGAGAGCACCTCTTTTGATTTTTAGAGGAATTTTTAAAAATATATATATATTTAACAGAACGAATATATAATCTCAATTATCTGCCATTTTGGAAAACAGACACAGACAATAATTTTTCAATAATATTTGCTTTATAATGAAAATTCGTTTGAGAAATTGAGCCAGTTTTAAGATTTTAAGTTGGATTAATAACCCGCTGCTCATTTCTTCATACAGCTTTCTTTATTTCTTTAAATATCCTTTATATTTGCTCCCTCACCTGTGATACTGCATAGCAAGCGGAGCGTTGGTGTATCTCCTCCAAAGCCATTGTGTAGAGGGTCAGTTGACGTCTTGGGGACAGGAATGGTCATGGTGATGGGTTTATGGAACTTCCGCCTACGTGGCTCCAGGGTGACTATAGGACTAAATGTAGCTTTGTTCCCCAAGATCTTTCTCACCATGTCTACATTAACAGGCTGAGTCTAATTAAGAGAAGTAAACTAATTAGCACATATCTTTTTTACGAAAGACGATAGTATTATAGTTAAATAGAGATAGGACTTTCTATTTTCCAGACAGGAAACCAGTAAAGCAGCAATAATTGAAACATTGAAAGTAAGAATATTGTGAAAAAGGAACATAAAAATGAACTGCAATACCTGTAATCCAACTCGAATACGTTTCGTTAGCGCTCCTTCTGGGAACACAGCCTGGACTTGTGGTACCACTGTGCTACTCAAAATCCCGCCCTCTGGACCAATCAAATTACTGTCCTGTTTGATCCGTGAGACGACCGCAAAGTACTGTGGGAAGTCCCGGGTGATTATGCGGCAAATACGTTTTCTCTCCAGCTCCTCTGGAGGGTCGAGGTCTGAACACACACGACAATGCCAAACAGTTATTGTGAGATATGAAATAGGATATGAAAATACAGTAGATTGTACTGTAGGTCCCGATACACTACAAGCTAACCACAAGCTTAAACATTGTCTAGTTTGAGGATATGCAAGAAGATAAGAAGTAAATAGATTACACTCTACAATGAATGTCATTATATTCTTTCTTAAATACAAATAACTTAATTCTACCTTCCGATCCACAAGGTTTTATTAATAGAGAAAATGTTAGTATTTTATACCATCCCTCTTGACCAACAACATTAGAGACAATCACCAAGATACTGTAATGTTAGCAATGCCAAACAGATCCAATAGACTTCCAGAAAAGGTGTCTGAAAATAACTGACATGCTCAGGCCACTGAGATGGAAGAAGTTAAGCTTATAGAACCTGAAAGAAGAGGACACAATCCTTGTATGGTGGCATGTAATAACTTGGGGGCACTTAATGGGCATAGAGTGCTTTGGTAAACTAGGATGTCTGGGCTATGCCTGTGTTACCTTCTGAATCCTCCTTTTAGTCATGCTGCCATATCTAACCCTTCCTGAAGCACAAGAGCATACCTCACACCTTTCCTCTTTCTCTATCTCGTCTTTCTATCCTTTTCTCTCTGTCTATCAAGCTGGACATTTTACCCTGATGGGCTGAAAACAAACCTGTTCCATTCCTATCATCCTGATGCCCTGATGTTGCTGTTTGGAGCTTTCTGAGGATGGCCCTACATGGATAGTCTTAACTTCGCCATGGTGTGTCAAGTGAATTAAATACTTTTTTTTTAACTTGAGTAATATTTCTTCTTCTTTGTCTTTCAGCTATTTCCTTTGGGGTCGCCACAGCGAATCATCTGCCTCCATCCAACCCTATCCTCAGCATCCTCTTCTCTCACACCTCTTCACTAACTTCATGTCCTCTCTCACTGCATTCATAAATCTCCACTTTGGTCTTCCTTCCATCCCTGCCTGGATGCTCCAACCCCAGCATCCTTCTACCAATATGCTCACAATCTCTCCTCTGAACATGTCCAAACTACCTTAATCTGGCCTCTCTGACTTTATCTCCAAAACATCATACATGGGTTGTCCCTCTGTTGAGTCCACTCATTCTTGATCCTGTCCATCCTTGTCACTCTTAAAGAGAACCTCAACATCTTCAGCTCTGCTACCTCCAACTCTGCCTCCTGCCTTTTCTTCAGTGCCACTGTCTCTAAGCCATAGAACATCGTTGGTCTCACAACTGTCTTGTGCACCTTTCCTTTCATTCTCGCTGTAACTCTTTTGTCCCATAACACACCTAACACACCCCTTTTCTCCACCCATTCCAACCTGCCTTTTCACCTCCTTTCCACACTCTCTGTTGCTCTGGAAATATTACTCAATATTACTTTTATAATATTACTGTAATATTTGACCTGGGACATCTCTACATTACTCAAGTAATAGATTTGTGTACTTTGCCGACTGTTGTTTATTAGGATCACTTACTCCACTGTAATTGTGACACTTTTTTTTTTAATTTACAAGGCGTATTATGACAAAGCACATTTACACAAATCTGTATATGAATTTAGATTTAGATCCAGAATAAGCAGGCCAGAGGCAACTCTTTCCACAAAAACCCACCAAAATTACCATAATGGAGGAATGCAAACATGACTTTATTTAATGCAAATTATTTGTTAAAAGTTACTTTGTATGTGCACAAAAAGGTATCGAAATAATTCTTACTGCCTCTGGTTATTAGAAAGCATAAAATAGCACCACGTTTTTAAACATCAGAGGCTGACCTTCATCCATGCCATTAAGGACTTGATTGAGCTCCTCCTCTGTATATTCACACTGATGTTCCTTCCAGCTTTCTCCTGTCTCACTGCGCAGGATCACCAGTTCTCTCTCCTTCCCCCTCAGAGCAGCAAAATGCGGAATCTCCACAATCACTGGTCTGAGAAAATATACAACAATAAGTTAAATTACAAATAAATCCTTCAAAGGGATAACTAAAGGTGTCTAAATTATACGTCAACTATGCATTACTTGGTTGCACATGTACTGAAACAAAAGTCACACACATATCAAACTGAAAATATAACACACATGTAGCACATATACAGATAGAATTAGAGCTAAATGTAGTTTTCATTCCAGATGTTTTGGTGCCGACGTTAAAGCACACTGAAACATCTGAAGGCAGTCCAACATCAGCATAAGTCTAGGTGGAAAAAAAAAAGTGCAACTTCAATGGCATAGCGTGTAATTATGTGAATTTTAACACAGAATGACTACAAAGACTATAACCATAGATATGAACATTTCAGATGCCGTAGTCCGAGCCAGAGCTTGAAAACAGATGGACGGTCTTAAGTGGGCTTTGTATATCTCACTCATTTGTAAGAAAACAAAATAAATTATTTAACTAACTTTTAACTAATATTGTTGTTATTGCTAATATTCTTGTCATATGAAATAAACAAGAATATTTCAAGACTGCTTTGTATATTCACTCTATTTCTTTTTAAAATTATTATTAGATCAAAATTATGGGATTAGTATCAACATTATAATAATAACTGGTGCCTGACGTATTACTGTAGTGAGAATCAGTGGCTACTGCAGCATCTACTGCTTCTATATCTATGGTAACAAAACAATCCATCTCAATGCATGTTTAAGAAGCCTGCCATGCTCTGCATGAACTCCCACTTTTCTGCAACAGGTTTAGACACAAATTATAATGCAAGGCCAAAAACATAAATAACTAAAAAACAATCACACAGTAAACCACAAACTATCACAGTCTACTATCAACACAAACACTAAATTGTAAGCTAGGGGGGGAAAAAATAATAAAAGAAGGACAAAAAAGGGATATGGGTCCAGCATCCATGGATTGTTTCATATGTGTCACTCCTACCCCAGGAATTTGGTCCCTGGCGGCCCCAGCTGAAGGATGCGGCTAACCAAACTCTCACCCTCATTCAGAGGGGGCGGGGCAGTAGGGAGATGGAGCTTACTGTCATCCAACAGCAGCGAAGGAAAGAGAGAGCACAAACAGTTTGGGGCTGAATTTCCCGGCTTTCTGTAACATTTTGCATGTAGGCCTCCCAAATTCTGGGTTAATTATAGTGAACTGTTTTGAATTGTGTTGTTTGCTGAAAACAGAATAATTATTTTGGTAATTTATTAGAAAATATCTTTTAGGGCCATATTCAGAGTTATGCACGTGTAGTATTGTCTGGAAATTGTGCACTTCTTTGTTTGGACCTCACGACAGACATATGCATGCTAGTCTGAGAATGTTGGCAAAAAATGTTGGTGTATCTCAGTTATTTGTTTTTCTGACCTTGAGCTTAAACTGTTCTTGTGTGATGTAGACATGAGTGAGGAATGGTCTTACAGTACCACTGTCTAAGAAATTAGTACCTACAGTACACGTTCATGCTGAGACATGAGTTTAGACGTTAAAATGTGAGGTCTTAATTGGAGGTAGCTCTTATCTGAAGGACTGAATTTTATAAAATATTCTGTAAAATGTTGAGCCCCACATACCTGCATTAGATTGATAACATATTGGAGTTGGTTACCATATTTATTTAACAATGGGTTGAATTTTTTAATCAGTGCACAATTACCCCAAACTCTGGCATTTGCACTACTGTCTGAGCTTTATCATTTCTTCCCCTCTCTGTACAAATACTAAGCTATTTCTAGTTCATTGTGCAAAAATATGTGCCAAGTGCTATTAAAAGGCTTGCAGGCAGGCGATCCATGTGGAGCACATGGCTAAATTAAGACATTTTCAGTAATCATGTGATTAGCACAACTTGGACTATTTCTTTGTCCTGATCCTGACAAACAGCAATTTGAAGGCCTATTCACAATATATTAGAATGATAATTTGACATGCCTTTCATAATACCTTATATTGTAATTAAGACTAGGAAATAAAAAATGCAATGTGCTTTATCAGGTTTATTTCTGGCAAAAATGCAAGTGTTATGTCATTAATCCATACACAACTGAAATCCCCCAGTAAAATCTGGCAACCTTAGAGGTTTTAACTGTACCTTTGCTCATTTTAATAATCATCTGCATGAGCTGATTAACCTGCACAAGCTGACTGTAATACAGAAAAACATACATATTTTTCACTTTAATTTTGAAATTTAAGATGCAAACTCTGAATACAGGCCTGAGTCTATAAAACAGCTTTCACTGGAATTAATCGTCCACAAAAGACATATCAAATCAATCATGGATTGCTTTTTTTGTTTTTTTTTATTGTTTTTTTTTTTTTTTTAGTGGGGAGTTTTGCGTTGCAAAATGGTTAATCAAGCCTTGGAGTTCTCCTTATGGCAAGCTATGAAGCAAACAAAAGTCTTAAGTGTTACTGCAAACATGTCTGATTAAGCGCAGATAAGAAGCTTTTTCAATGGAGGCAAAGGAGAGGCAAGTCTTTAAAATTTATGCAAAATCAATAAAAAGCCATTGTATATAATGTTATATAGTTAGATTGTACAGATGTTCAGCCTTCGAGTATTACATAAACCATTCAGAATCATTACAATGTATTTATTTTGTGATGACGTTTTCAATTAACATTAGTCTTTAGTCATTAACATTTGGTTATTTTTCACTCATCTCACTTATTTCATTTCACTGTTACTCTAGTCTCTAAAGAACTTACCCAAGAAATTGAGCACCAGAGGGTCCGACCTCAATGATTCGGCTAGCTAACCCGTCCCCGTCGACCGTCGGGGGCATTGACGCTAAGCGATGTCGTTTCACTAGGCGACAGGTTACTCGTGTTGGGGCACTGCACTTCCTGGGGGGGATGATGATCCGCAGGCCATTATGTCGGCACCCTCTCATGGCTCCACCTCGAGCGTCCACCATAAAACTGACGAGAAAGCTGCAAAAGCGGGAAACATCTGTGTCAGTGTAAAGAATCTGGTTTAATACAGTATATCAAGTTTTTTTCACATTTCTTTTCCACATGCAAAAACACACCAACAAGGAAGCAACCTGTGTGCACAACTGACACTTAACCAAATACCACACTTTACAATATGATAGAAACATTCCTTGGCATGCTTGAAATGTATGGTTTCGAGACATAGTCAAGATTCACGAGGGCACAACATTCTGATGACTGTGTTTAAGTTTAGGGAAAGCAAGACAGTCGTAGTGGGGTAGACAGGAATTATGACACGATGATGTGAAAACATCTTGAATGGTGAATGTGTTGTAAAGCATTCAACATAGGTTTTGGAAATGTAGTATATTGTTACGTTGGCACTCATTGTCTATACAATTATTTTGACTATAAGATCAAATACATAACTCAGTATTACTCAGTAATATTGAATTTTTAATAATATGAATTAATTTGTTAGAGGTACAGTATTTAAGACAAAGCATACAAAGTAGCTAGTGGTGAACATCACCAAAACTGACAATAAATGATAAAACGTGTAGCAGATGTGGACCGGATTCTGGTACATTTTACTAAAAATACCTTTGGGTAAACCAACTTTACCAACTTTAACCTGCAATGCTTTGGGTAGATAATAATGAGTTATATAACATATTCATGTTAGCACCTTATGCATTAACAGGCCACACCAGATACTGTAAACATGTTTCTGTGTTTTTATATGGGATTGAGTGAGCTGACAGGCACAAAAAAGATTGCAAAGCTTTCTGTATGGTTTGTACAGTGTAAGAGACAAAGGTTTAAAAGGTCATATGTCAAAATGCAGCCGGTCACCTGCTGCTGTCATGTTCATGGCACGGAGAGCAATGGCTGAAGAGAGAACAAAATACCCATCAGAATATGAGAGGAAGGGGGAGAGAGAGAGAGATGGAGAAGCAGAAAGGCATAAAAAGAGTAAGCAAAAGCAAGTAGGGAAATAAGCAGCGGAAACAAATCTATTCTACCTAATACTGTAAATACATAAAATCTTTAAACCTGGGCTTCAATTCTGTCATACAAGTACAGGACAGTGTGAAGCCATCCAATCTCAATATCAAGGAAATCCAGCTACAGTAAGGTGTATTTTACGTAATTTTATGATATTCCCAAAAGACACACTGTTAGGCAAGCAGCAAAACACACTTTTTTAGACTGGACTGGCTCACCCGAAGAAAAGACCAATGGACAATCTTCTTAAAAAGGTTGTTTGGGTCTTTTCAAGTCTGTCCGATGTCAAAATTGAGTTGCATGTAAGTTCATTTTAGTAGTTCTTGGTCATCATACAGTAAGTTTCCCTGCTTTGATGTTTGTTACAGTTCAAGTAACAATCTCCTTTTTATTTAGTTCATACCTCCATTGCCACTGGACAGCCATTGGTTGACTAGTATTGGACTAATTGGAAATCAAGTTCTATGGCATACAAAGATTTCTTAAGGCATGCCCCTTGTGTGCCCAGGCAAAGATTTTTCTCCCAACTGGTAAACCAGTTCCATGATGCCCATATGGCAGACTTCATCACAGATCTGTCCTCACGGCCAAACCACCATGATAGTTGTGATACTCCATTCAACTCATTCTCCATTCTGTCTTACCCACAACATTCTACAACAGTTTAACTTGATTCACCATGTTTTCAGATCCCAGAGTATCCCAGAGTACATTGTGTCAGACAGCAGAAACAATTCTCATCTCATATGTGCAAGGGATTAAGCAGTCCAATGTTCATTAGCAGGCCCTACTGTAGAACTCCTATTGCTAAGCGCATCCCTAAGCATGTTTTCCTTCCCAAGCCTGTCAGTCTTGTTCCACTATAGCTACCCCAGTGGACCCCGCCCCAACACCTGACATACAGTAGCAGCAACACCAGCACAGAGCAGCAGTTACCAGGCCTGGTCATGGAGGACTACCTGTCCTGTAGATTTTAGTGTTTTCCCTGCTCCAGCACACCAACTTCTATTCACAAAAGGCTTTTAATTAACTGATTAGTTAACTGATTAGATTAAAACAAGTGTGCTGGGAACAGAAAAAAACTCCTAAATATGCATAGCAGGGGGTCCTCCATGACCAAGGTTGGGAACCACTCACCCTGAACACTGTAGGGTTCTAACAAACCCTGCCTTTCTGATATTGTACAGTTCATTTAGTAGTAAGCCTCCGTGCCTAGTAACAGAACAGACAATTTATATCATCTTTCTATAATGCAATATGTTGATTAGATACTGTATATTACATACCTAATAGCCAAGACATTTGCTAGATATTATAGTATGTGTGTATCATTATGCCATACCCAGATTGAGTAGCGCTAGATGAGAGTGCAATGTTGTCCAGGTTTTCCGTTTCCCAGTTCAGTCTAAACGGGTCCTTCTCATTAGCAAGAGATGATACCTGGAAACAGTAGAAGATGGTATTGAAAACATTTCAAGAAAGCACACCAAATGGTTAAAGAAGCTATTATGATAATTCCTCAGACCGAAGACTCAAGTTCATGGATGCACAGTAACAGTAATGCTTTGTTGCAAAGATGTTTGAATTTACCTGGTAACTGTGGATTGTATCATCCAACATCCCATCATGCTTTGGAGAATAATAGCCATAACGATTTGACATGTAGGATCTGTCCATACTGAAATGACACAGAGCAACCAATGAGCTAGAGAACAACAGGAAATCCTGACAATGGCAAGCGTAAAATTTTCAAAAATTATTGCCCTCATACCTTTGGAACCGACTATGTGAGCATTAGAAGAATCAAAAGCATTGAAGATTAATGCTATTATGTCTATAATAAAATATATATATATAAATCTGAAGAAGTCCTTACAGTATTACTTAAAGTAGTTTAAGAGACTTTAAAAAAATACACTGATCAGCCATAACATTACAACTCAAGATATTATGACTAATATTGTATAGGTTTCCCTTGTGCCGACAGGGCAGCTCTGGCCCCCTTGCAGAATGATTCCACAAATCTTCTGGGTGTGTGCTGTGTTGCCTGGCATCAGGAAGTTGCAGGTAGATCCTTTGGGTGTTGTGGGTTATGGGGTGGGGACTCTGAGGAGTTTGGAGTGAGGGTTGGCCACCTTTGGCTCTTTGGCTGCTGCTGGGCAAAAACACTTGTTGGGCTGTGGTGCACTGGGTGTTCTGGTGAATTTCTACTGTGGCCAGGATGGACTTTTTTCAGTGAGTTGGGCTGTACTGACTTTTCTATGGGATGAGATGTGGCGGAATTAAAATTTAAAGGACAAGTTTAATATGTCTTTTTAATATGTCTTTGTTATGTTTATCAAACATATTTTTGCAGTGTAAACCAATTTCTCCTTGGACCAACAATGATATGAACCACTGGGAACATTCCATATGACACGCAGTTTTGGAGTTGCTCTGAAGCAGTCTTCTAGCCATCACAATTTGGACTTGGTCAAGGTTGCTCAAACTCAAGAGGTGCCATTGTAACAAGATAATCCATTTTATTTACTTCATTTGCAAGTGGTTTTAATATTACGTCTGATCCGTGCTTATGCACACTTACAGTATATGAATGTTATATTTGCCGTCTTGCAATTAATTCACCTGGGCATGTTACAGTTACCGACCTGTTGCCTTCTAGACTGAACCTCAGATAATTCATGCCATCCAAGTATTGACCAGGCAGAGAGTCGTCTCCCAACTCTTTCAGGTCTTCTGCTCTCAGATACTCCCCTCCGTCCCCTGTCATAGTGTCCTCACCTGTGACACAGACATGTAAAAGCTATTACCTGAAGGACCTTACAAATATGATACAGTATATTATTTGCAATTTTGATGCCTAACATTTCCAAAACACATTCTATAACATACTGAGGCATTGTAATTGTAAACAACACACATTATGCAATGCACTATATTAAAATAGGGGGTATTGCCTTTCGAATTAGGCATTAAGGTATTGACGCTCAGCATTAAATTGAAAGCACACATTTCATTTTGTTATCTAGCATTAATAAACACTCTACACGGCTTTAACAACTCAGTGCTGGCAAAATCAGGAAAAAATGTTTTGTGAGGTCTTGTTGCCAGGTCTGACCAGCAGGGATAGGATTTCTAGGTCTGGCAAAAAGCAGCAGGGATTATTGACAGCTTATATAAAACATACTGAAGCCTGAGAGTGGACTTCTGCTGTCAAAAAGCATAGTGGCTGCCTACAGAGTAAAACAAGAATGGACATTTATAATAGGGGGGGGGGAAAAGAAAGAATGAATGAAAAAATTTACTTGTACAAGGCACACACTAGGGAGATAAGTATCTAAAAAAGTAGTTTGGAATTAAATATAAATGTTACAGTCTTTAAGCAGAAATGCCATAAAAATATCTATTAATATTTTACAACTTATTTAAAACAAATGACATTTTTGATAAACGTTAATATATCACAATGTGTATATGAACTACATCAATTGTACCACATTAGGTAGTGTATACAGTCATACAAGAAGCTTGTAGCTAAACCGCAATAGATAACATTTCATTAGTTAGCAATCTGATTTGGTCTAAATAAGAAACAAATCAAGGATTCAACTAACCACCCATTATCAATATTGCTTATATTGTATAGGAATTCACTGTTTTATTAACATTTCAACTTGCTTGTGCATGTTATGTACAATTACTTAAGTTCCCACCTGTACATAAAATCATAGGAAGCATAGAGTATTTTCCTTATGCACCTTAAATTGTAAAAAGTGTATATAATTTATTTTGCTTATTTGTTGTACTGTATAATCTGGCTAACAATACAACAAACTTTAACAATACAATTTTTCTTACAGATTAATAAAGAACTCTATCTATCTATCTATCTATCTATCTATCTATCTATCTATCTATCTATCTATCTATCTATCACACAAATTAATGCATCAATGTGGCAAGGCATGCTGAGGCGTTACTTAACACTTGGTTGCTTTAATAGCAGCCTCCAGCTTATCTGTGTTGTTTATCTTTCCTTTGATGTTTAATGAATCTACACTATATAAGTTTCACTTATTTAATTAGATTCTGAAAAAGTAACTTTTTACAATATTAAAATTTTTTGAAAGCACTGTATATTTTGTTAAATATTCATACATATTGTCAGATTGTCTGAATGCCATCATAGCTAGTAACCCCCATGGCAGCATGCCACATCTAATGACGGAGCTAGCCCCATCTCATCAATAGCCATAATCTTAAGAATGCTACAGTACATTGTAACTAACTAAATCATTTATGAACAATATTGGTAAGTTTAGCATACTGTGTCCTGATTTTCAGCATACTGTGCAGTAAAATAATTTCTGTTGCTTGTTATAGGTTTAAGGGAACGTTTCCAACACCATGAAACACACACATTATATGATAAAACAGTGTTTAATCAATTCATCAAATATTCAGTTAATTACTGCACACTTTGTTTTGAACACCTGGCAATTTTGCATAGCAGCCAAGCACTAGTACAATTGTGCCTTGTACCTTCATCAAAGGAGTCATCAGACAAAGCACCATCAGCAGCTTGCTTGAGTGCTATATGACATGTCATATCAGTAAACATGAGTACAATCTATTTAGGAACACAGTCCTGGAGATATATGTTAAAAGGAACATAACGACTTGCAAAATGTTTTCCAGATTTTGAATCGTACCTTCTTCATCAGATACATCAAGAACCTCAGTCATGGTCTCTGGCACGTTCAGTTTGTGTTTCTCAGTCACGGTCTGCATAAAAACACAATCATATCATTACCACATAGCCACAAGCCTCAATTAAAATCATTTGTAAGACATTCTATTGTGCTGTTTTTTTTTTTATTAGACTCACAGTTGTTGTAGTAACGACCTCCTCAGTAACCACTTTTAAAGTGTCCACTACTGAGATGTAACCCAGACGGCGAGCGATGGCAAGCGCCGTGTTGCCATTCTAAATAAAAATAAAATATATAATTAGTAGCAGTGCAAATCGGCTGTGTGTGTTTGGGTGTAAATCTGTGTGTGTGTGTGTGTGTGTGTGTGTGTGTGTGTGTGTGTGTGTGTGTGTGTGTGTGTGTGTGTGTGTGT
>JAQQZT010000001.1:22086850-22105897 GCA_030068275.1 Clarias platycephalus
GTGTGTGTGTGTGTGTGTGTGTGTGTGTGTGTGTGTGTGTGTGTGTGTGTGTGTGTGTGTGTGTGTGTGTGTTAAAGGTTAATGTTTTCCATAACCTATGGCTAAAGGTTATATGCATGAGCATGAGCTTCCAGTATATGATTACTCGAGACTGTGGTTCCTCATGAGCTTGAGGAGAGTAAAGCGTGTCTGATTGCCATGCTTGAGATAGTCATTTCTACGTGACGATCTCTCATTCCAGAACACTGACTGAGTATGATCATGTGACACAAGTATTATGGGATAGTGGGTGGGATTACACTTGTTTGGGATAAACATATCATTGCTTTAAACTATATTAAAGCTTCCTAAAGAAACTATTAAATATAAAATATATAGAAACTGTACCTTTTTATTTTTTACATAATTTGAACATTCAGTCTCAAAAGTCCCTATTGATGGAAAAATGTGTACCGTAACAGTCCAATAGCTTGGGGTGGGTTTTGCAATAATGATTAATCTTACTAAATTGTAAACAACATATGTATAGAACATATGCGCCTGTTTTGCCTGAAAGTGTTTGTTAACAGAGATTTAAAGGGGACCTATTATGCAAAATTCACTCCAGTAATTTTTAGACATTCATATGTTAAGTCTTTATTTGTTACATAGATACATAACTCCACGGTGAAATTCTTTTCACATAAAATTAAATTATTTTATTCAGGAATAAAGCAGGCATAGTTAAGGGCCTTCTTCTGATTACCTTCTGATCAATAATACTGAGCTACCAGATAGTCTATTGTATGAGTGTATATAAAACATTCCTTGCTTTTCCACTTTTTTCCCCCCAAAGTTGTCTGTTAACGCTCCAGCTGGAATACCCCTCAATCTCACTCCTCCTGCAAATGTGCTGTTTCATGTACAGCTGAGTCAGATAACAGCAGAGCTGAGCAGCAAGTCAGGAAAGGGTAGATTTTTATATGAGGTCACAACAGGGAAAAATCTATGTGGCTTGCTTTGAAGCCTGGTCAATAGAAAAAAAGAAAAAACTAACATCGTTTTGCTTATACAAGCACACTGGATACCCATCTAAATGTCTAATTTTGCATTAAATATCCCCTTTTAAGTCAGACTAAAACCTCAAGTTCGTTCATTAGCCCAAGAATTAGCCCATAATATTTCCCTCCGGCCAATTTGCCGCCATTGGCTCAGCACTCATATGACACATCCCAATAATAGCCAGTGAGTAGTCGGTTTCTTGTTGCCACTTCTAGATATTACCGACTGCCAAAGCACTGCTCCTTGTATACAACATTGCAAACCTCTTAACAAATACACACCAAAGCTAAATCTCTTCTCATGCTTCTCACCACTAATCCTGGAATCAGTTATTATTCTTCAGGAAGAACTCACTTTGGTTGCAGAGTCCACTGCGGCACCTCTATCCAGCAGCTCCTGGACAAGATCCATGTGCCCCTCCTTAGCTGCCAAATGCAGAGCATTGAGTCCATTCTGTGAAGAAGAAAAACAAAACAATCAGCAATCATCCGCAAACAAACAGTTGAAACACAGAAAAATAACCAGATTTTCTGATTACCTCCTCATCCATTTTACAATGTGTTTCTTGACAAGGAAGACTGTACTACACTATTACACACTAGGGGGTTGATATAAATATCAAAGCAGATAAATGCTGTGTCACTTTGGCACAGGGAAGCGCCAAAGACTTTTGAGGCCCCACTGAAGATATTAATAAAACTGGCAATGCCAATGTGTTTCAAAGCCCCACAACGAGTTAAGTAATAAAGTGTACCTTATAGTAATATAAGGCAGCAAGAAAAAAATCATGACATGTTTTAAAATTTCATTTTAAATTTTAACAGAGACTTAAGACTCCCAAAACACACCACAGAAATAAATGCATTTGTAGATCCCGAAAGAATAATTTTGGTACACACCAATACAAATACTCTGAATATACGGGCAGATGAGCTTTATGCCCCAGGAAATCAGAGACAACGCTGCAAATCCAATTCTAACAAGAATACTGATGTGTCTTTACTCTTTTGTTGCAACAAAAGAAAATTTTCAGCCCTATTCAGACTGTATTATACTTCCATGGGGACTTGAGGTAATTCCATCATTTGCAGGAGGTACTTTGGGATTGCATCTGTTTTTCTCCATCATCCCCTGGGAAAAATACAGGCTAAATTACCTACTGTTTTTTTTTTTTTTTTTGCTTAACACTTGACCGCTGATATTTATGGAATTAAGTGGCCCAGTGCACATTTTCCCAAATTGAGTGCTTTGGAGAGGTCACTCAGCGGCTTACTTTGTACTGGTCGTATAATCTTTATACTGCACACATTGGAAACCCATTAGCAGAAACAATAAAATGAAATCAATCAGCAAAGCAAAAACCCCAAACCTTGATTAAATACTGTAGACTTTTGTAATTACTGCTATAACAGTCTATAATATAATATAATACTACAATAGTGGCAGATATAATGCCACTTTTAATTTTTGTACAACCTTTAGTTTTTAAAAATAAACTACTCCGTAGTTTTATCATATATAGGCATCTTACATAAATGGTAGATGATGAGAAATAAATAAATATAACAATGTTTATGGCACAAAAACCTGGGTTTGTAAAGATTTCAAATTTCATCATAGAGACATGAATTTTTTTTGTTTTTACAGTTATCAACCAGTGAATATAATTATGAGTTATTCTGTTTATTTTACTTGAGGAATATTTTTTGAGTATTTCTCAGATTGGGAAGCATTAACCTGGGCAATCAGATCATGTTCACACACTCACAGAAAAAATGTTCACAAGTATAGATCATCTGTATGATATTATCACATTGCAACACATGTCAAATATGGACATCTGGCCATCACACCCATACTGTACGGGGGCGTTCCATAAACTGTATAGCATGTCTTTATATGCTGTAGCAATAAGAATTTCCCTTCACTGTAACTAACATGGCCAAACATGGCCAAGCATAGCCATGTCCTTTACGCATGATGTCCTTGAAAACATTTTTTGCCAAGGTTGGTCCTTAAGAGCTTGAATGACCTGCAACCAACCCTAACCTCAACACACTGAACACTTTTGAAATGAACTGGAATGCCAACTGCACCCAGGCTTCTTCACTTACTCAGTGCTTGACCTCACTAATGCTCTTAGAGCTGAGTGAGCACAAATCCCCACAGCCAAGCTTTAAAATCTACTGACAAGCCTTCCCAGAAGAGTGGAGGTTATTATAACAGTAAAGGGGGGGCTACATCTTGAAAGGGATGTTAACAAGCACATATGAATTGAATGGTTAGGTCTCTACACATTTTAAGACATTTAGGCTACATTCACACAACCAGTCTGAAATGTCTCAATTTCGATTTTCTATATGTTCTTTATGGCTGTCTGAACACAGAAATCAAATTAGATCTAAGGTAGTTTCATATGTGGTCCTAGGCCGGATATATATATCCAATATAGTCATGTGACTTGAATGACAACGGACAGATTGGAATTGGTGTGATTTTTTGTCTTTGTGCATGCGTGGACCGGACTGGCAGCATGGGGATTTCCATTTCAACAATGGAGGACAGCTGAGAAAGTAGTCAATGGAGGGAAAGTGAAATCGATGCGATGGATTGGCACCCTGTCCAGGGTGTACCCTGCATCGTGCCCTAAGTCTTCTGGGATGGGCTCCGGGTCCCCGCGACCCTGAGGATAAAGCGGTGTAGAAGATGAGTGAGTGAGTGAGTGTATGAAATGTGAATTTGTATGACTCAAAATGATAAGATTGACAAATTCAATCTGACCAAAAAAATTTAATTCAACAGAACCTCTGTAGTCCAACTAGGGACTGTGTAGTCCAATGGTGGCCATTGTATTTATTCCCATTGTGCGACCTCCACAGTGGTCAACATTCACATGCGCTTTGGGATCCAATCCCTGACCAGAACACATAACCCTCTGTATCGCTCTGTGTATATAGGTGAAAATGACTGTTCCTAATAAATGACTGTCCTCTGACAGTGGTGCTGTACTGCAGGTGGGCAAAATTTATGAGGATCTCTACTGCTCACATTCAGAGGCACTTAATCCATCTCTCTTTCTACACCCCCACTCTGTCCTACATTCACCGACACAGCGCTTTAATCGTAGCAGTCCAAAACATCGAATGGTACCTACTGAAAAGCTAAATTTGATTGCCTTGCCCTCTCAAAAGCTTATTCTGTTATGCTACATAATTACAGAGATCTGATTTATCACAATGTTCCTACAGTACATCTGTTCAGTTAGAAAAGAACATAATGTAATTTGTAATTACATAATACATAATGTAACATAATAAAATCCCTAAATGACTGACTGTTCTGACTACAACAAATTAACAGTGGATATCATCATAAAAACTATAATTAACCATAATAACTTTATGGAGTATGGCAGGTAAAATGTATATCTACTAATAATTTTTTTTTAAATTCTTCTTTAAGAAAACAGAAAATGAGGAAACGAGTGATATGTTTGTGGTAATCATGATAACGTCAATATCAGCATAATAATTAAATCAGAAAATAGCCAGAGCTCAAGACAGATGACTGGATTTATGAGCAGGGATTCATTTGCTACAGCACAGCTAACTGCACATGTGAGGATTTATTGATTACAGTGTGACAAATCACTGTAACAAGAATTGACTCTTAAATAAGGAATATCAATAATTGAAAAAAAAAACAACAAACAAACAAAATAAATATTTGCATGTACAGTATACTTTTTTGCATTTTAAATTTTTTTATAAAGATTTCAAATAATATGGGGGTCAGAAATGAAATTGAATATGAAGTCAATAAAATTTTCAATTGCATTTGGCAATAAACCAGGGCAAGACAAACATCTTTCACTGTTAAATATTTATCAAATATTAAGATTTTTTTTAAATGCCTAGTCACTTCATTCTGCCCATGACGAAGCTTTTGCAGTACAGCATGTGAGTCTTTTACTCACTAGAGACTGAATTAACTCTCCGCATAGGTCATGGTTCTAGTGTTTCAAATGCCTGACCAAAACAAGGACACCGCCCACACAGTCAATGGAAAGGGACAAAAGGTTAATTGCACGTACCAATATACAAGACAGAAACAAAGGCCGTGTGTTTTTATGAATTACATCCTCTCCGAATTTCCCTTACCATTTTGACTAGAATTATTTCAAATATACTGTAAGTGACATGACTGCAGGTTCCTCCCGTACAGCGGGCAAGAAGGAAACACTCAATCAGACTGTAGCACGTGACTGGCATTTACTACACTGCATACACTCTGTTTCTATGGTGCATCACAATCTGTTCACACATGATGAAATACATGGTAACAAATTTCTCACTAACTAAATGCTGCTAGAAAAAAATAACTAAAAGCTTAGATTTTTGTGTCAGATTTTTATGTAATTACTGCAAAAAAATGGTGAACATAATAGTTTGGAAAGTGTGATCTAATTTTTCTGTTTGATCACAGGATTTTTGAGGAATTCCACATAGCTACTGTATGTAATCCAACAGAAATAAACACTTGATTTCAAGGGTGGTGGTGATCAGGAACATACTGTAATTCTGGGTATCACTTTCCATCACATCGGAAGATATGGTGCTTGAGTAAGGAAGCTTCAACACCAGGAGAAATGTAACACCAATGATGGGATGTCTTACATGCCAGTTTCTGAAACTGGTGATAGGTGTAGGATCAAGCTGAGAGATGAAAAAGTTGGATTGGTTTGTGATTGATTCAGCGACTGAAGAGTTTGTCAGAGAAAAGGCTGTTAAGCAAACACTGTGAAAGACTAGCGGGGCTTTCTTGTGAAAAAACAAGTGGAAAGACTGGGAATATTCATTTGAAGATAATTCAGAATTAATTGTAAAATAATTTCTGGTTATTTTCTTCGTTACATAATAAATGAATTGCAAAAGGCTCATCACAGAAGCAAAAGCACAGAATGGGTGACGGGGTAGGGGTATGACTTGCCTGGTCTTTAGGGAATTTTCCTAAAAATATTAATGTTAATGCATTTGATAAATCTAGAATCTAGAAATTTAATGCATTACTTTTTTTTAACGCAAATGACCAAGTTTGACAAAAGCAAATGGCTTTCCATAATTACAGCACAGTTACCAGATGCTATATTACCAGATGTGCTGAACAACACATTTCATTATAAAAAGTTTCCAGATGAAAGTTTGGATAAAACCAAAGTGCAAAATCTGCTTCCTCTAACTTGTTTGTCATGAATTTCCTTTCCAACATTGCACATTTATAATACAAGTAAATCTGAGTATTTTTAAGTTGTGATTAATCGTGATTAATCACAGACCATGACTGTGATTACCTAGATAAAAATTTTTAACCAACTGACAGCACTAGTTGACAATTGAAGTGCCAGTGCTATTCTAGGTTCTTTAATTTACACCATTTGATTTATTTAATTCAGCAGCAAATACACATCAAAAGCATTTTATTTATTGAAATATAAATTTTGGAAGATGCTGTCCCAAATTCGCATCCTTAGCACTTAGAATACACTTGCTATTAGTTATTCATATACTTTTGATCATGTTTTGTAACACGCCTATGTTTTGGTTCCTATCACTGCTTTATCATGTAATTAGCTTGTTTCATTATTTATGTTCACCGCAGGGTGTCTATGTCTTACCAAGAAATCTTGTCAGTTGTTTCATTCATTCATGAGTTTGAATCCTTATCTGTGTTTCTGGACATGATTATTAATTACCCTTGTGTATTTTTATCACTGCCATCATGGCCTGTCTTATCCAAATGGACGTTACTGAACTCCACTGACAACCACTTTATTAAGCCAAGTTCTTTGACACATTACTGTAGGTTTATGTGACTGTAGCCATTTAATCAGTTTCATTTGCAAAGTTGCTTGAGTCTAAATATACAAGAGCACAGCTAATTTGCTTCCAAATATGCATTTTATTGGCAGTCTTTTCTAAAAGAAAGCGAGGGAAGCCTTGGGGATATACTGACCTTTGGGAGTTAGCACAAAGTGTTACTGTAGCCTGTTGCTAAGCAACACCCTTCTTCACTGATAGCAACCTAAATGATGTACTAATCATGTTTATTAACTGGTGATTTTTGGAGCATCCATCACAGGAATGGCATAACATTATGTTTAAGATGCTGCTGCAGTAGGTCCACAATTAAATGGCAACTCAAACAACGACAAACAACTACAACAACAACAACAAAATGTTTGGTAACTAATTAAATCAGGACAAATAAGCTATTTAGATAAATGTCTCTCGTTTACTCTTCACTAAAAAAGGTCACGTCATTTAGAAGTGATGGACGGATGCATGTGCCACAAACCTTGAGGCATGATTACTTATTGAACTAAAGCACGGGATTCAGGCAGGGCTGAGGACTGTAGCTCACTAACACACTAATGAATCTATCTACACTGCCTGGCCAAAAAAAATAATTTAAACCCTCGCCGAAATATTAGCCTGTATCAAGAAAATAAAATATTCCACATACTTTCCTTATGCATTATTAAAATCTAGAGGGATGGGACTGTCAACTTTATGGAAGGAAATCATAAATGACCGTGACAGGAGATCACTTATACACTTGGTGGAAGCTGCATCGTAAACAGTCGACAGTAAAAATGTTTAACGATGAAAGAATTCACAAGATTGCAAGTAAACCATTGCCTGGCCATAAGAAAAACACTTGTTAATGAGACTATTTTGAAAAAAGAATAAATCTTCAATTTACTGGGAAACATAAAGATTGGAGCAGGTCTGATGAGTTCAGATTGACCCTATTCCAGAGCAATGGGAACGTCAGGGTAAGAGGGGAAGCAATGCACCAATTATGCATAGTGCCCACTGTATAAGCCTCTGGAGGCAATGTTACGACCTAGGGTTGCTTCAGTTGGTCAGGTCTAGACTCAGAAACATTATGTGGCAATAAAATGAAGTCAGCTGATGACCTGAACGTACTGAATGACCAGGTTATCAAATTAATGGATTTTTTTTTCTTCCCTGATGGCACAGGCATATTCCAGGATTCAGACTGTGAATAAAAGTGGTTCTGGGAGCATGAGAAATAATTTTCACACATGAATTGGCCATCATATTGTGTGCTGTAATCAAATCTAAAGATGGGCAAACTCATTATATTAAAGTATGCAACTTTTTTGTGGGCCAAGCAGTGTAGGTATTGTAACTGCATACATTTGTGTAAAAAAAAACTAACCTGATTGCAAGTGCCGATGTCCACACCGCTCTTAAGGTACTCCAAAACTTTATCGATGTTCCCAGCTCTTGCAGCTCGTAAGAAACTGGTGTTGCTGTCCGACTAGATAATAGAAAAAAAGACAATATTAGTATTAGTGAGGATTCTGCCATATAAAATTGACCAGATGATCAGGGGTTAGAAATCCTGTCACAATCATGTTAAATATTATGGTTTGCAGTTTAATGATGATGATGATGATGATGATGATGATGATGAAGACACCCCTTGTTAAGCTTACCATCCCAATACCTTACTAATATTATATGTAACTCAAAAGTGGCACAATTCTTTTTTTATTTTAATATAATCCCACATAAGCAATATTATATGATTTTAACAAATAATTTGCTTTGTCATTTGGATGCACATGACCATACTGTACACAGTTCTGTTTCAGATGCTGCACTGCTGAAGATTCTACTTGTGTATAATGAAACTTGACCTCAGAAAATTTCTACTGCATTTCAGAACTGCTTTTCCCACCTTCTGTGATTTGTAATAGCATATTATTAATTATAATGCTTATCACAGATCATGGCATACTTGCAGTACTGTATAATAACCTTCATTACTGCTTATTATAGCGAGACTTGGTTCATCAGCTACTTGCAAAAACACAAGGTGACATGAAAATATATATTTATGTACTGTATAAAAGAGTACATGACTATGCAAATATCAATATGATAGTCAGCACATTAATAGCTTTTTCCTTAGTAGCAGCACAATTCCAAATAAATGCTGTGTGAAGGTAAAATACATAAAATGCAGAAGCACATGGACATTATAACAATAAAAAGTCAGGACATTATATACAGTATCCAAAGACAATATTATTTTAGCTCTTTAAAAAAAAAGAATTAAAAACATTCAAAATGACCTTATCTAGCTGCCATATTTGTACACACTGTGCACAGTATGTTGCTGCTAGCCAGTTGCTACTAGCTTTGAAATTAGCAAGGTTAGCTACAGTATCTGGGCAGCTCACTAGCTTTTCCATTCTATTCCCTATCTTTACTCACTAATAATGCAAATTTGACAGAACAATGGACATAACCCTACTGTACTGTATGTATGAGCATTTACTGTATATGACAATAGTTAACAAAAAATCCCTGTGGCAGCTATATGGCAATATATAGCAAGATACAAAAGAACATTACTTTATTGTTATATGAAACATTATTATGTGATTTCACTGTATGACCCTCCCCAAGCCGAAACTGCGCCCTTCTGCTTGTTGTCTATGATGCCGAAGTCATAGACTTATATACATACAGTATATATCCAAGCTGCATAATATATGCTAACTTTAAGCTAATAGACTTAAGATCAGACATATGGTTATCCTAAGTGTTTAACACCTAATATAATAAAGGAATAGAGAATGGCAGAGTAGTTAAAAAAACAGATTAAAAAAAAGAATGTGTATTTGGGCCTTTTTTTATTATCTTTATGGTGGTAGGAGAAGTTGGGCCCTAAGTAAAGACTATTCTTGAGATGCCAGGACTAAAAAACACTTCATTTTCAATAGTGTTACAAATAAACAAATTTTTACAAATAAAGAAAATCAAGAAAGCGATTCTCTTTCTCATTTTACATTTTCAAGAAAGAGAATGTAAAATATTAACTGTAGTAACTGTATTTCTAAGTCTGGGTTATAAAATATGCACATTAATTTAAATATCATATTTATAACAGTTTTATTTATTAAAAAATATGCAGCAAAATATTAGTAAATGCATCATATTTGGTGCAATTATATCTTACTACCCCATTTTTATTTCAGGCATGACAAAGCACACAACAGAATTCAAATCTCAGAGCAGCAGTAGGATGAGAGTGGACTGCATAGCATACATGCAGATAGATCATGATTCCCAAAAAACAAAAGAGAACACTTGCTATGAGAGCCCTTCAGACAAAGTCCTTATTCATTTAAAGGGCACATAATCACATCAGAGTTTGTCTGCGTGTGTAAATTGCACTAGAAGTTATGGGTTCTATCAGTTTCTTCTCAAGAGTATCTGTGGGACCATCCTGTAAAGGATCACATTGTTCTCCTAAGTCTAATTAATGGTGGTTAACATGTCCGCCCCGACCAATGCATGTGAAGTCTATCATATGCTTTTTCTTTAAGTCACATGAAGGAAGCCTCTGTATCTTGCTCTCTTGTTCTTTCAGCCACAAATGGCAATGGCATTTTTGGGATTAAGACTCATAATCTACTGATGATATTCCAGATATTCCAGTGATGTATATTTCCACTGGCTCTGAAAAAGTGGTTACAATAAAGATAATGATGATAATAAAGATCAAGCGTGATGAACAATAATATGTTTCCTTGAGAAATCTCTCTAATAAAGGGAACAAATAGGAACGAAGCAATGTACAACAGAAAAAATAGCTAATAAATTATGTACAATTCTGTAATAATGTACATCTTGGAATCTGTTTTACTTTAGCAATAGTCTTGAATATTTTAGACTTTGACTGAGAAAAAATATGAAGAAATCAAAATATAAATAAAATATGATGATGCTGGATGTTGGTAATGATATCAAGCAATAATGATGTCAAAAAATAAAAGCAAACTATCTTTTTTCTCTATTCATATTAAAACTTGGAATTTTTAAATTATTTGATTAACTTTAAATAATCAGCTCAAATAATTACAGTTATTTACTTTTAAAAGTGGCTTGTTTAATAAACCATGCTCTATTATTCTCAGTCCTGTCCATATATGAACATAATTGCAATATATGTATGAAAAACTATTAAAATGTCTAGGAAAACAGATATTACTGAAAGAATGCTGTGCAGATGTGTGTGTGTGTGTGTGTGTGTGTGTGTGTGTGTGTGTGTGTGCGTGTGCGAGAGGGACATAGAGAGAGACCTGGTTTAAACAAACAACTGGTTTTCAGTTTAAGTATAATTACCCAAATTCAAAAAAGAAGAACTCTGAAAATGATGCAACCTGTTTGCCTCAGGAGGCGGCAGCAGGTGCCAGGATCCACTCGTCTGCCCCTCATACTGGGCTTGGATACACCCTGCTGTGCCTGCTATACATACACGAGTGTCCCAGGATAACTCTCAGGAGGTTTTGCTGCAGTATCTCTCTGGGAAGGGTGGTATTCAACCCACTTACAGATCTTTGCCCTTAAATGTCATCTAAGGTTGCTTTGACTTAATTTAAGGTCTATTTTAGCCGTTTTATTCTAATAGAGTATGATGTATTTATATTCATGCCTTATTGGTTTTGCCAATTAATAGCTCTGTTTGTATACAGTATATAACAAAACTACATTTGGAGTACATGCATCTATGCATCCATGCATACCTGTTATAACTTCACAGACAGCATTGCTTTTTATTAGTGACACAACTGAAAATCAAAACCTTATTTCAACATTATCCATATACTTCTGTGTCTCATCGTGTTTTTAAAGCTTTCTCATAACACGTTATGAGAAAGCTTTTTAATTCACTACTTAATAATTACATCACAGTCATTTTCAGCTATATTTGTTACCTAAACATTCTGGTCCATGTGTTGGGCAACTCCATTCTAAGATTCGATGCGTCACAACAAATCACTGAGTTTCTACCCACAAATCAAACAGCTTGTGACTTACAAATAAAATGGAGTAGCCTGATTTCTTTCTTCTTCCTTTTTTGCATTCATGAAATCAGATAAGACTGGTTGTGGAATATAGTAGATGATTCTTACAAGTTCACAACAGCTCCAGTAACAAAGCAGAAATACCCTTGGATGATATTCATCAGTAGATGTCTGATTATATTGCAAAGTCAAACATTATCCTCAAGCAGCCAACAATGTGCACTACAGATAAAATATTTGCAAACAAAAACAGTTTTATGCCTCATATCATGACTGTGTGCTAGAGAAGAAATGGCTGATTGTCCTTAAACTCCTACATAACATTTTTGTCTTTTCTTTACAGTCAAGAGAGCTTGATCATTTTCCTATAAATTACAAACATGTCTAATCCATACAAGCCTTCAGGTTCAAGAATAAAACAGAGGCTGATACTAATTTTTGTGACTAATATACTCAGAGAAAATTCTACATTTGAAGGCATTAAAATGACTTCTAGGGCAGGAGGGGGGTTTAGTGTGATCCTCGAAAGCCTAGGAGGTGCAGGAGATAAAGCTGAGGTGTATTCAAGGTCAAGTGCACACGTACAGTATACAGTACCTGCAATGGCATTGTATCCAAAAACATTTGAAACCTTGGATTGTGCGACTAATTTGTTCCAGAAACCTTCTTGTATATCAAAACACTCATACATCAAAGCGAATTTCCTCATAAGAAATGGTGAAAACCCAGATTATTCGTTCCCCAACCCAAAAAAATAAATATGCACACATGAAACTCCACGATATACAAGACTCGCTCATTTATCAAGCCAAAATTTATTTACAATTTTTGCTCGTCTTGCGGAACACAAACCGGGTTACTCGCAATCCGAGGTTCCACTCTACTTCAATATGGAGTTGGTCCCCAATTTGCAGCTATACCAGCTTCCACTCTTCTTGGAAGGCTGTCCACAAGATTTTGGAGTGTTTCTGTGCGAATTCAACCACCGATGGGGTTGAGGTCTGTGCAGGCCAGACAAGTTCTTAAAAGCGCTATTCAAATAAAATTTAATTGATTTTAATTTTTGAAGTTCTTCCACACCAAACTCATCAAACCATGTCTTTTATAGACCTTGCTTTGTTCATTGGGGCACAGTCATGTTGGAATAGAAAAAGTTCTTCCCCAAACCGTTGCCACAAAGTAACATACAGTAGCATAGCATTGTGCAACATGTCTTGGTATGGTGATGTATTAAGATTGCACTTCACTGGGGATGAAGGGCCTGATTGAAATACCTTAATTCAAGAATTAACAGTTTTGTCTATATAGTGTACTTTGGTGCCACTTGGTTTATGGGTGAACACTATAAAACAAACAGTTGCTGTAGAGTGATTTTGGAAGACGCCCCTGATTGGCTCTAGAGCCGTGATTAATGTGGGAGCACAAAGTACCTCTCATCTCTCCCCTCTGAGAGAGCTCGGCCAATCAGCTCTCTCTAGACTTCAGGCTGCGAGAGGTTACAACCAGCGATCTCCGGATGATAGGGCGAGCACTTTACCACACAGTGTGACTTTGACCAGATGGAAACAAGCAATGGTGACTGTAAGATGTAGTAGAGAAGGGAAGACCATACGATGCTATACATCAGCCATGACTCTCTGATACTGTTTAGGGGGATGTCCTTTCACTCTGTATTCTAAGCACAATCTCCTGCAATGCTGCACAACATAAAGCTTGCCAACGCGTGGATTACTCATTGGTATCTGGTAATGGATTAAAACCTTTTAACCTCACAATGAACCAGGTATTTTTTTTTCTCCTGACCTCTGTCATTTGGAGGGAGCATGTGGCGTCCAGACGTGTTACTGTCCATCTATTGTTCCAAGCGTGCAAGCTCAAATTAAAAAGCTTGTGTGCCTTGAGTCAGAGAAGATAGATACACAGATAAACTCATAGATAACTCTCAGCTTGGTGCACTCTCATTTTAGCATGAAGATTTGTGGATGATGAGCCTCATTGTTTTAAGGTCAAACAGAACGGTAAATATGATAAAAAATCATAACCAAAGGCCAGTGAGTAACCAGCGTAAAATATTCATCCACAGAGAGCCTATCTGCTCTAATCAGTCCTGAAGGAGTTATGAATAATACAACTATGGACTACGAGTATCATTGCTAAAAAACATCTAAACCCTGCCTAGTGACCACACAGACCACTGTCTCTGAGACCGTGACAGCAGAACCTTTCCTAGGGCGGATACAACATGTTCTTATTGCAGTTTTGTTTATGCTCTCTTTCGCAGTGACATTTTATCCTCTTGTATTGCAAAAAGTTCATTTGGAAGAAAAGAATATATCGAATCCTTCAAACTTGACAAGAGACTGAAGAAATGGAAGACATAAATAAGCCACATGTATAAACGTCCCTCTGCAATGACCCATCGCTGTGCCAACAAAATTGAGGGTCACCTTAAAACGGAACTTGTGTACGGTACGGATCGTGTTCATTACCCACAGCCGCTGCATCCAACTGCCAAGTTTTTCATTAGACTACTTACATTTATCAGCCAAGATAGAAAATCTTGAGTACACACACGCGCGCGCACACACACACACACACACACACACACTGGGTGGCACCTGTGCATCATTAAAATCTATTTCTGGAAATCCTATCAGCACACTACAGCATGTGTGTGTTTACATGCCACCCAGCAACTATCTGTATGACATTCAAAGTTCCTTGGGCATGCCCCGAGTGCCTATAACAAAATAATCCTCATCAGTAACAATCATAAAGTAATAAAGTAATATCATAGACTGTAAGAATTTGAGAAACAATAGAAGCATAATGTCTCTGCTTGAACCAGCCATACTAAGTTTTCCAACTGTATCTGCTTTTCTGGATTTCCTGCTTTCCTGCCCTACCAGAAGCAAAAAAAAAACATGCTCCTTTGGTTAAACAGTGAGTATAAAAATGCAGATTGAAAATGATCATGGTCTCAAGTGAACAGTTAGTCTTAAATACTCATGTCACGCAGTGCCAGGCAGCGGACAGGAAAGCTATTTAAATCAATTAGCTTGTAAGAAGCTAAACAATGTATTTTTTTAACCAATAGTACTGATAAACAATTCATGTATTCTTGACATGCATAATACAAGGACTGAAAGAAATGCAAAAGTGGGAATAGCTTTTTTAATTAAGTGACGTAGGTCATTAATATTGCACATGGTTGGCAGAGTAACTCTGAGTCCAATAGTCTCAATCACAAGTGATGCATCATTGAAAGCATTGTCACAGTTGATGATCTCCCACTGCGTGGTTTGTATTCAATGCAGGTTTACACTTCTTTAAACTTCCCATCCATCTGTGCACATTGCTCTTGTCAGTGGTGTCATCTCGATACACATTCTTTAGCACAGTGGGAGACCATCAGTTTTTGTGACAAAGGGGATTTTCAAACTAAAACTCCCAATAGAAAAGGATAAGTTTTTAAGAATCAGTGAATTATGATAGTTCAATCATCTTATCCTGGAAAAATACTCAGTATGCAATACACATCGAACACATACTTCTAAAGAGCTCCTGATGAAGCAGTCTGGCTAAGGATCAGTTGATTGTGCTGGTTTGATTTATACCACTCAACCACGTGGCATGATTTCATTTCATCTCTTCAGCAATAACCCCAACCCCAAGGACACACGATGTGATGAGAGGACCGTATATCTGAGTCACCATTCATCACAGCCAGGAGGCTGAAACACAGTTTGGCTTCTGGAATGAGGCAGGGAACCTGGCACTCACTTCTTTTTTCATGTCTTTGGACAACAACAAGGTCTAAGAGAAAGGAGATTTAGTGGTAGCAAACTTGATTAGCATATGAAGTGGCAGCTGCATGCAGTCAGTCAGTGCTAATAGTGTGTCACTTCAGGAATGAAATTGGAGGTCTTGTGGCCCAGCGAGTTTTCTCTGACCCCAAAGACATTTTTTGCAGTTACATTTAAAAGAATTCAGACTCTCTAAAAGGCTATGAGACAGTGGTGGCTCGGCGTTTAAAACTCTGGGTTACTGAGCAGAAGGTCAGGGGGTCAAGCCCTAGCAGTGTCAGTCTGCCACTAAGCATGGCTCTTAATTATCTCAAGTTCTTCTTCTTCTTTTTTTTTTTTTAGAACGGGTATGAAATTAGCACATTTTATCTCGTGCTAGAGTTTGGTACTTTGGTTTAAAAATCCTATCTCAGACCAAAGACATAGTTCTGCTTTGTCTACAGTACATATTGTTCGTCTCTGTTTACCACAGCATTTTTGTACTTTACTAAATAAAGAATACTGCATACTGGTGCTACCAACAAGGGTGTATTTCTTCCACGTCCAGTTTGTAAAGGAATTTACTAGGGCTGTCAATACGTATTAACGCATTACCACATGATTAATCTAACACAGAGAATAACATGACTCAGGAAACATCACCAAGTGTCTTAAATGGTAAGTTTATTTATAAAAAGCTTCTAGATGGAAGTTTGGATAAAACCAATGTTGTGTGCTTGAGTTACAGTATGTTCAAAGGAAAACTATTTTTACAAGAATACATTAGCAAGATGCGAGAGTGGTGGCTCAGGTGGCTAAGGCTCTAGGTTGTTGATCTCCTGATTTGAGGGTCTGGGTTCAAACCCTGCCGTCGGTGGGTTTGCCACACCCGATACTACCCAGCCTCGACTGGTAATGTTAACGCTTAAGATATTATAAAACTGCATAGTTTCCTCTAACCAGTGTCGAATGCATTTCTTCATTCCAACATTGCATGTTTATAATACAGTACAAGAAAATCTGAGTATTTTAAAATTGTGATTAATCGTAATATACAGTATGAACAGCCCACAGATGAGTATTTGAGCAATGCCCTAAGAGGATGCAAAGATTTCTCCCAAAGCAGAACCTTCATGTTTTTTTTTTGATGCAGGTATTAAAAAGGGGCATTAATATACTGTACATAATTCTTCATAAGGAACAAATAATATTCATAATAGTACAACTATAATCAATATTAAAACATCCTATTTTTCTCAGTCAAGCAACTCACACTTCCTAAAGCACAAACACAAAAATAAGCAACAAAATACCATAAACCAGACTTCCTCTCTCTACCGTGGTTTAGTTAGATCACTTCCATATTGACAGACTGAGAGAAAACTATATGTCATAAGAATTTGGTGCATCTACTGTATATAGCTATTTTTCCCCTCTCCTCTTATTTATTTATTTAGTTAGTTAGTTAGTTAGTTAGTTGTAATTCAGTTCTCATAAAACTGTACCCAGATATCTTACAGTTAAACGTCAGTTATAATGGCAAAAATAAATAAATCAGAAATAAGATCCATTTGTGGACTAGTAGCCAGAAAGTATCCTCTTCCACACGTCTCTAACACTCTAATACAGCTGTCACAGATTTCTCAAAGACCCCATGATGGCCTGTTTCAGCAAGTAGTGAGTTTCTTAACAATTATTTTTCTTTTTCAGTTTTATTATTACAGTAACAGACACCTCACTCCTTCTACTGTAACATTCCAAAACTGCTGAACTGTGAACTGTAGCACCATATCGAAGGAAACTATTGGACACTTTGTGATTCCCAAAGTGTGAAAACGGCAGTCTTGCAGAAATCTACAGACAGATCATTCAATCTGTACACTGCAGTTTCGATTTTCAAATTTCAATCAGTAAATATGACGTGCCTGGATCTGATCAGCTGTCCGGTCTCGTAACCAATTCACAGCAGCTGGTTAAAAAAAATCTGTGGAATATAACAGCCATAAAACATATCTGCACGTTATTGGGAAAACCTGTAAAACATGACATGCTATAGATAAACTCAGCAAGGAGCCGTTGTTAAACGCATAAAGATTTGTTACTGTACAGGTCGAAGTGGGACATTGTAACGATATGGTTCCAACTACAGGTCCAAAACGACAAAGTAAAATGTCAGGAAGATGCAAATCTGCAGGTTCTTACCAAGGATTCGGTGCTCCAGCTCTGATTCGAACCATCAGTATTTGAAGTAGGGTTACTCCGTTCGGGATTTTCCTCCGTTTCTCTGGGCATTTTATGCATTGCTCTGTTGCCCATGGCAACTATGATTGAATTTCATCTCATTACAAGTTTCAAGCAAAGTGGAAACTTACTAATACTAAACGAATCTTCCTTAAGCTCCAGTCTTGTGTCTTACTAGGAGCAGCATGGCACTTTACTCTCTTGTTTATTTGCAAGAGTGTCATCCAGCTTCTTCCATAAACAGAAAGAACCATCTACTGCTGGCGTCTTCACTGTTCATTTGAGCCTCAGCTATTTTTACACCCACTAGCTATGCATGTGAGTGGAGTGTCAGTGGTACAGTGTGTTTGGAACTAGAAAGTGTACAGGAGTTCACAGCGATTGGTGTGAAGGTGGGAGCTGATATACATATACATTAAATGACTACAACAATACCATGGCACCAGGTACTGTACTGTACAACTTACTTGGTACAACTGTGTACCTTGTAATGGGGAAAGTAAAGCGTAATCGTTTCAATGTACTGTACATACTAGGCATATTTTATTAAACTTTTTGTACAGTTGCATACAAACATTTTTACAAAGTCCCCACCAGATTTACAGGAGTTTTAGTTACACTTTATTATACAGTATTTCATTTACATTACAAGTTTTCTTACTCAGAGTGACTTATACAGTACATCTGAGCAGTTGAGGGTTATGCACCTTGCTTAAAGGCCCAACAGTAGCAGCTTGGAGGTTGTGGGGTGTGAACCCGGGACTTTCCAATCAGTAATCCAACACCTTAACCGCTGAGATGCACACAAAAAAAAATGTGCAAAGTGTGTTTACAACACAGCTGCTTTACATTTAGTGATGCTCAGCAAACTCCATACCAGGCAAAGCTCACAGAGCGCTGAAAATGACGAAACGATGACTAAGCCGTGAAAGAGCATCTCCTGATCACAGCATGGGCTAAATGTTCCAGTAATTACAGTGTGTTGGCCACCATAGACAATACACACACACACACACACACACACACACACACACACACACACACACACACACACACACACACACACACACA
>JAQQZT010000001.1:22122897-22134841 GCA_030068275.1 Clarias platycephalus
TGTTTATCTGTGTGTGTGTGTGTGTGTGTGTGTGTGTGTGTGTGTGTGTGTGTGTGTGTGTGTGTGTTAGGGTGTTAAATCTCCTCTTAAGCCTTTTGAATGTAAGATACTATACAAGCACTAATATAACTCCCTACTCCTGGCTTCCTCAAATAACAACAGCCTCCCAGAGATAAGAGTGTTTATAATTTGCTATTTATACTATCATGGATTAACGTCAGACAAAACAGGGATAAATAAAAATGATGCATGTGCATATTCTTGGGTAATAACGATCAGTGGATCAGAGGATTTTTGTATTGTTTAAGTAATGTTTAATGTTTAAGTAATGACAAATTATACTTTTTTGGCGATTGGCAGGTTGGACTTGTTTGTCATGGAGCTCGATCGGATGGGGATCTGGGGGTTTGAAGGCTGGGTTCAGTAGCCTTGGGCTCTTTGCCTACTGGGCCCTGTGCACAGCAGGCTGTGGTACACTGGGTGTTCTGGTGCCTTTCTATCATGGCTAGCACATGTTATGTGTGCATAATAATATCAACAGATTATTATTATTATTATTATTATTATTATGTAATACTACCATAATGTCATGCTTAATAATTATGAATGGTGCATAAAAAATAATGCCAGATCTCGTGTGACTTTTGTGCTCCAGCATGGTCCCTACACTTGGTCCCTACACCCTTCGCAGTTCCCTGATTGGAATTTAGCATGAGCACATTAATAGAAACCTGCAGCCAGCATGCTGTCCAGGTGGCCCTGTTCTAGAAATTTAATTAATACCTTCTGACCAAGCGGAATAAAAAAATTCAAAAGCATTGTGATATAAGTTGAAATAGTGTTAGTCTGCCTCGGATGCTCTGTGCAAATGATACACAAACCCTATAACTTATAGACCTAACGTGAGTCAGTCTGAACGCACAGAAAGGCAAAGATCCTAGATAGAGATCTCACATTTAACCAGTCACTGAGCAAACTGGGCAGTGAATCGTTAATAACCAGAGAAGACATTGGAATGTGCTCAAGTTGTGAGAAAAGGGTTCTTTTCAGGCTGCATTATTCTAGTGCAGTATCCAACTCTTTTGCTTTGTCCTGACCTACAGTCTACTCATCACACCATATGTTAAAAGGCGTAGAACATGCAGATTTGTACGTATATGCTGTTTATCCTGGATTAAAGTCTTAATTCCTGAAACTCATTTAATAAATCTAGTGCTGATAATATCATAGGAAAACTACAGTACTTGTAATTAGTGAAACAGATGTCTAGACATAATAGCTTTTTCCATAGCTTGTTATTACAAATACAAAAGTAAGCACAAATTTATATTAATTGTAACTAACCTAAGCCTTTAAAATCTTAAAAATTTTCAATTCTTGCAGGTTTTGTTGAAATGTGTTTTTTTTTTCTCTTAACATCATGAATAACCTACTGTACCACTACTCTTTGGCTGTCTTTCTTTTGTCACTCTACATCTCTATAGAGTGTTTAGCATTATTATATTGCTAAAAGCATTCAAGACAGTTGCCAATCTTCCCAGGAGTCGACATCCCAGCACATTCACCCCAGAGTCACTGCAGACTCAATGCTCAGAGAAATACCAAAGACCCAAGATCTACATCTCAAACCATACAGGCCCTACTGAGCATGTTAAATGTGAAAGTCTATGACAGTACAATTAGAAGAAGACTGAACAAGTACAGTTTTATTTGGAAGGGTTGCCAGGGGAAAACATCTTCTGTTTAAAAAGAACATGGAACATGAATATGACTGCGTTTCACCATACTACATCTGAACAAACCACAATTCTTTTGGGACAATGTTCTATGGACAGATGAGACCGAAGTGGAGTTGTTTGGTAAAAAACAACCAGCATTTCAGCTGAAACACCTCATACCCAGTGTCAGGCACAGCAGTGGAGGAGTGATAAGCAGGGCTTGTTTTTGGACCTGGGCAGTTTGCAGTCTTTGCATCGACCATGAAGTTTTCTGTATACCAGAGCATTCTAGAGGCAAATGTGAGGCCATCAGCCCGACAGCTAAAACTTGGTTGAAATTCAGTCAGGCAACCGGACGATTATCCAAAGTACATCAGTAATGGCTAGAAAATAGAAAAGAATCAAGATTTTAGAATGGCCTAGAAAGTCTAGACCTCAACTCAATTGAAATGCTGTGACAAGACCTTAACAGAGCTGTGCATAAGTGAACGCCCAAAAACCTCATTAAACTGAAGCAATGTTGTGACGAAGAATGGAACAAAACAATGTGAAATACATTAAGAGAGCCAATACTTCCAAGTGATTACTGTTAAGCATGGATCAATAAGCTACTGGGAATCATACAGGGTCCTAAGTATTGCCCAGATGTTTTTGTTTTCTTTTAGGCTTAATTTTCGTTAAATGAATAATGGCACGGTGAGGGGAAAAAATAAATAAATTAATTAATAAAAAAAAAATAATAATAATAAAATAAAAAAATAAATAAAAATAAAAATAAAAAAATATATATATAGTATGTTGTTTGTCTGAGGTTGCATTTGCCTAATACTAAGACCTGATACGATGATTTTTATTATGCTTTGCACCCCCAATAAAAAAAACTAAAACTAACAAAGAAACATACAGTATAATTAAAAGAGGGGGCAAATACTTTTACACATACTTGATATACAGACAGACAAAATACCACTTTCATCATTATAGGCTAAACGTGATGAGTCAGAATGTCTCCTGGATGGACAGACAGATGGGCAGATGGACAGACATACTGTATAGACAGACCGATTGACTGACAGTGCTTCGCCAGGACAGTAATGTAATGAAAAAATATATAATGCATTAATTCTCCATATCATTGCAAAGTGAACTCATGAGAAGGGTGAGCCCAGGTGCTCTGAGGAGAAGCGCTTACAGCATTGAAATCCATCATCATGTGTCTAACATGAGCGAACTAACATGGCACCAGATAATGAACCAGAACAGGACACTTAGGCCTCTTTAAACTAAGTGCATCAAACTACAACCTAACCCTAAGTTAGTGTCATGGTATTTTCGGGTCTTTGGAAGGACAGCAGTGAGTGGGAGGCACTTTTTAAAAGCGGTAGTGCAGGTTGCCAAAGTGACACAGAAACACAAGTACTATTTAGTGTTAATTAATAGTTCACACTAATTGCATCTGCAGCTATTTTTAACCAACATCTGCTATTAAAATAGCATGACAAGAAAAAAAAGTGTCTGACATCCCACACAATGGATGATTTAGACAGAGAGAGAGAGAGAAAGAGAAATTTGGTTAAAATAAACATAAACTAATGTATAAGCTACAGTATACATTTGAAATTATATTATTATTATCAATTATATATATTATTATTATTATTATTATTATTATTATTATTATTATTATGCATTTGCTTTTATTTAAATTTCCCCCTTCGATTTCCAGGGGACACGGCTCGAAAACCTTTATTTTATTCGCATCTGTTGTGTCACTAAAATTAGTCACCTGTCTATGAGCCTTCATTCCTGAAAATAAGCATCAGTTAGGTGTTCATAAATATTTACACCTCTGTGGAACAGCAGTCAGTATGGTGACATTTGCTCAAGTGGCTTAGCCCCAATTTCCCATCTCTGTCATTAAACACGAGTAGCACCCCACAGCCATGTCTTAAATGAATAATGTATCAATAGATCGGGGGCAGCAGACAGACACATTATTCAAGATGGCCTGAGGCTTTCCAAAAGTGCAGGCGTGTGGCGGTGCTCATTAAGCCTGGATTTCATTTCCATAGACTACTCAATTGTGACCGGTTTGAAATTCAGCACTTCAATTTATACATGAAAAGCAGGCAGTGAAAACAGAAAACAAGAACCTCTATCTGACTCCAGCTTAAACCTTACACTACACACAGATATTCCATAATCCCAAGTCGCTTCTGGATGATCATATAAAATATGTCATTCTGCATTTGTGTCTAATAGCCGAGGTGAATTCGAGGTCTGCCATCAAGTGAGTAAGTAGGCTTATAAATTCTAACTGTCGAGAATGGAGTTTCAAGTGTAGAGTCAAGTTGCCAATTACAGTACTGTTCAGCAGTCCACCATAAAATACAAGGAAACTTTGACATTTCAGAAAAGTTCATATAACCATATTATCATGCAAAATGTAAATTTTATGCATACCTCCATACATTTTTAAGTCCATTGTCGCATTTCAGCCCTATGTTTTTTTAAGTTGCTCTTTGCCAGATATAAGCCAATATTTAGCTCCAATCTGTTCTCCCCTAGCTACCACTAGTATTACACCTAGCTGTCAAAATGAGAACTTCAACCAGTACTAATGAAGGTCCACTGGGATAGAAAGCTGCCCCATGTTCAGGGGAGGAGCAGTGGACAGGCTTCAGACTGCAGTCATATCTGATTTGTTTTACACTGAGCGATCAAACTGGCGGCATAAATCCTACACATTGTCAAACTGCACTGGTTACTGTAGTAATGACAGCAGAGGCTCACATGCAGAGCAATAACTTATTTGCCTGCACTAATGCATCCCCCAAAGTGCTATCAGAGATTTTACTTCATCCTGTGTCCAGGGACTATTGTTCTCAATTTCCATAACGCAGTTAACCCAGCAGCTCTGCCTGAAAACACGCAATCTAGCTTGGAACGCCTTGGAATCTAGCTGCACTGAAAATTCCAAGGCGTAGCTTTTACAGTATGTACATAAAAGAAATAGTGTCAAAAAAAACCCTCTGTGACCTCCTAAATTATGGCTACTTTACTTTCTACAAAATTATAATTATTTATTTATTTATTTATTTATTTATTTATATATCTCCATTTCATCCATTGTCTTCCCCGTAATTTTTCAACCATGGATCCATCTTACATCTTACGTGATCATGTGGACTTGAACTTTTTGTGTCAGGTTATTAGTGACATAATGGACAGTTGAAATGGACAGGAAATTCCGATTTGAGACAGATCCAGTGTTCAGACTACATGAAAGCAATCTGATTCCAAACTGATTTCAATCCGCATATGTCAAAAATCAGATCAGAGCTGGCAGTCTGAACAAAGCCTTAATGACAGGCTTGTAAATTGGGTAAGATGAAAAAATACTCTGTTTAAAAGAGCTTGAAATATATACTCCTCAAAAATAGGGATATAACATGGTGAGAGATTATGGATGGATAATATTCATAAATCATTCTTTTACACAAAAGCAAAAAAAAGGATTTTTTTTTTTTTTTAAACACCTGAATTTTTCAGGCTAGTATAAGAGAGTGTAAGATGGGAAACACACCTGCTTTTTTGGACACAGACGAGTAAAGGTATATCTAAATATGCTTAAAACAGTCTGCTGGACTGTATGCTGAATGAGATCAAATAAATGGCTCCACTATTTTCTACCTAATATAGTTGCTTCCAATTGTGGACCCCCGTCTTATTCCAATTCCCTCCCGTCTTATTAAGGCACTCCCCTATTAGTGGCAGCTACCCAACAGCTGTGAGCTCACAGATGCCCATGGTTGGCTAGTGTCGTAATGATTGATGTAAAAGTGAGTGGATGCCAATCTCCCCCCCCATCAGATAGAGTACAGCCAGTCTGCTCTCTAGGCCCTCGTCTTTCCATGGCTGTAGCATCACCCAGGAATAAAACTTGTGATCATGGAAAGATAGGGCAAACTCTTTTCTATTGCACCACTCAGGATCCTAAGATGGATTTTTATTACTCCGAAGTGAGGTTACAGGTCCCAGGGGAATTTACAGGAAATAACAATGTAACTAACTGTTCACTGTATATCCTATGACTTGATTGTAGCTTATAAAGTAACCACATGTGAGAGCCTCTCAGCTGAAATTTTGTTTGAGGTTTGAAACTAAATCGCTATTAAAGTCGTCCTGCCCCACCAAAATCTATGGTCATGAGACAGATGGAAAGTTTCTGTGAATCATCTGAGCAAATTGCATTAAAGCAATATGGCAAAGTTGAAGCACAGTGGATGAGACAGTGTGGCATTGTGTGAGCTGAACACAACAATGCATGTAGACAGCGTCAGGCCTGACCAGAGGTACTGTAGGAAAGTCTCAGAATGATGTTCCCTCAGCATCAAAAGAACATTGATAGGATCTCAACAAAGCTTTTCATATGGGAAATGACAGAGTGTCCAGTGTTTCAGCTGTCTGACATTTCAGGAGGAGAACTAGACTTCAGCTCATAGTCGGATCATTATACACACTGACACACGCAGTCAATGGCGTTCTTGTTCTTCTGGAAGTGTCTGAGGACGAAACTCACTTTCTCACAGTCTCTTCCTCTGTGTGGTTTGTGTGCGCGCAAGTCATGCACATACTCCATGAAATACAAGCGAAAAGCCATATATCAAAAAAGCCTTAGAATACCAATGGCATGTAATATAAGAATTAACTGATATATACAGTATGTATATGGTCTAATCGCATTGTTCCTTAAAATGGTGTAACAGTAGATTTCTCCCTGAGGACACGGTGCATCACCAAAGAGATTCTCTGTTACATAAGAATTCCCATGATAGCCAGACACAGATCATCACAACACACCCTGTAACAAAAAGAACCTGATAAAGCTTTGGCTATTCTTGCTTTTAGTTGCATCCTAGATAAGAATCCAGGCTGTCGCAGGGCTCTGTAGTCATTAATCACAATTAGCCGACAATACACCGCTCTGACGAGACCGGTGTGCACAAATGCAGCTTGCTCTGCAGCAAATGCACCATGCTCAGTCCCATAATAAAGCAGGCCTTTCTTATATATTGTGGCGCCTTCAGAATGTACAGTACTAATCACTTATTATCCTAAAGCTGCACAGATTGAAGTAAAGAGACGCTAATCAGTAGGAATTACGTAATAATGAAAAATGAGAAGTACTTTGACAGGAGACGTTTCTCTTTTTACATTATAAAAGACTGAATTTATATATTGATTGGTTCATTAATTGGTTTATACCTTCAGTCATTTCAGTAAGGAATTTGTCCTGATCAGGTTCAAGACCTGAAAAACCCAGAACCTTATTTATTTATTTATTTATTTTTATTGTCTGCTCATTTTTTCGGAAACTCATAATTTCACTCGCTTCAGTGCATCATCACTAACTATGAGTTCTTTATGAATTAAGAGCATATCAGTAGGAACAATATCAAACAGCACAGAGATTGTGTATCATGACTCTTCAGTTAATTTAAAGCTGCATGCTTCTCTAAAGAAGACTTCCGTCTGGGGTTTAAGCTCTGTCCTTGTCTCGTTTGGTGGTAGAAAGAAGACGAACTGAGAAAAACAGCAGAACAAATAGGATTTCTGGAACGAATGGTTTACTTGCTGCTGCAGAACTGGCTCTATAAATGGATTACATTTAGCACTGTGGAGATGATGCTTTGAAAACAGTCTAGTCTCTGTCTCTCTGTATATACGGTATATAGAACTAGAACAAGAACTATTCCAGATGACCTTCATGCCTGAAATACCAACTGTATTGTTGTTCCTTAATTACCTAATGCCTTATGTGTTGTTTGGTAGTTTTGAAATCTCCAGTATTGTGTCCAAACTTTTGACTGGTACTATATTTACGGGGGTGAGTCAAAATTATCCGCACACTGGCTGCAGAAGTTATTTAAATTAAATTTAAAGGAAAAAATGAACAACGAAGACTTTCAACGTACTGTATTCTCCTTGCTTTTCAATACATTTTGTCCACCTGTCAGGAAACAAGCTTTCGTATTCCCGTTTTTAGGCTGAGCTGTGAACCACGGATGCACTGCTGTCTTCACTTCTTCATCAGAAGTGAATCACCGTCTTCGTGGGGCTGCTTTCAGGGGACCAAACGGAAAGTCTGGAAAGTCTGAAAGTCTGACGGAGCTAAATCAGCACTATAAAGAGGATGCTCGGTTTTAATACAACTGCAGTGTGGATAACTTTAGACTCAACCTTGCGAGTGTATGTGTGTGTGTGTATATATATATATATCCTAACCTGTAATGAACACAGACATAGGAGACAGGAACAGAAACAGGAAATGAGAAGACATGAGTAACAGCTGAAGTAAAAGCATCAAGTGATTGAAAGCAGAAAATGAGACGCCAGGCTCAGTAGGGAGAGAGTGTGAAAGAGCCAAAGTAATTAAAGTTTAGAAGGAATAAAACAAAAAAGGGTGGGGGGGCGAAAAAGTTGTCCAGAAATGGCATTGTAATCAATCAATCTAGGAAGGAGTTCTCATTTCACAATCTTTCTCATGAGATGAAATACTGAATGCGTACACTTCAGAATAGCAATACCTAGTTACTCAGACATTTCCTTAGACAATAAGAATCTAGCAGAAACTTTTCTGTGGCCCAGAAGGCAATACATAGAGATTATTTTGTACAGAAAAACAGATAATGTGTTTTACAATAAGAATATGTGTGCGTGTGTGTGTGTGTGTTTGTGTGTTGTTTGACAGGATATGTGAAGTGACAATTTAACTTTAGTTAAATATAGTCACAGGCCTATACAGTATATAACACTTTGTGACTGGTGTATCAGGGCGATGCATATAATTGGGAATGTCATCATCTATCCTGTCAGAGATGAAAACGTTTAAACAAATTCTACTCCATTAGACACAGCTGCCACAATTGTTTTTTATCTCTTTTGTTTATCCTCTCCTTCATTTACATAACCTCTGAACTGGAAGCTTTATGCATTTTAAACAGTGACGAAGATGGCATGAGATATGTGTCTTTTATGAAAGTAAATTAATCTACACAGGAAGACAAATATTCCAAATACAGTATGAAGAGAATTATTTCTCCAAACCAGTACTGACTGCTCAGCTTTATCTTATGATCAAACGTTTCTGTCAGCCTCTTTAAAATAATATAGCGGCACGGTGACTTAGTGGTTAGCACCGTCGCCTTGCACCTCCAGGGTCCAGGTTCGATTCCCACCTTGGGTCTGTGTGCATGGAGTTTGCATGTTCTCTCCGTGCTTTGGGTTTCCTCTGGGTACTCCGGTTTCTTCCCACAGTCCAAAGACATGAAGATTAGACTAATTGGTGTTCCCAAATTGCTCTTAGTATGTGTGTGTGCCCTGTGATGGATTGGCACCCTGTTCTTGTAATTGTAATGTAATTCATTAATTAATTCAATAGCAGTCTGATTTGAACAAAAAGAGATAAAAGACAAAGAAAAAATTAATGCATCCCTTATGAAAAAAGCACTGTACATTTCTAAAGATCAAATAGATGCTTTGGTGTCTGGCACCAGTATGTTAGCAGCGGATCCTTTGGGTGCTGTGGTCACTGGGTGGGGCTTCTATGGAACGGATGGGTTTATATTTGTTTATTCCATGGGTGTTCGATCAGATCTGGTTCTCAGGAGTTTGGAGGCTGATACCTAATTCTAGGAATAACTGGAAGTAGGACCAACCAGCAGTCATCCTAATTTTAATATACAAGATATTCACCCTAAAACAAACCCAAATGCATATTTCTTGAACCACAAAAACATCAGGCAAAAAGGTTTTTATTTCACTATTTTGATCGAGTATTTGAGGCATTGAATCTTTTACTATCATAGCATACCTCTGATTTCGAATGAAATACTGCACTCACTATTGCATTATTTCGTCAATAAATTAACATCCATGCAGGATACAGTACACTTTGTAAAGGAACAAATATTGACAAATGCTCGTTGACAATCTCCTAACAAATTCATGTGATAATATTGAGCAAATAAGTCTTAGTTCTACTTCCATGTATTTTGTTCAATAACTGAATGCATACTGTGAATAAGCCTGGAAAATGTATAGTCTCACTCGGAGAAGCGACAGTAGATCTGATGAATACATCCTCATCTATACAAGCACACACACACATAGAGAGGAATTCATCCTCAGAACCAGTCTGGCACATAATTTCTCCTGACATTTTTATGGGCCTTTCTTTTGGCATAAATAAGTTCCTGTCACTGATTGGAAAGTATGAAAAACAACTGCTAGACTGAAATCATGCTGTAGAGTTCCCAGATATTAACTGAGCTGTTTACAACTGACAACTTTTTGCATAATTCCACTAAATTCCATTACGTGTAGTAATCCAGCACACTCTAATACAAAGGAATCTTAAAGCATTTCTGAGCCTCAGGGCAAGATCATTATATAAAACTTTTTTCGCGTTAAAATTCCGGTCAGTTCATGACATTTTGGTAATTGACTTCAGGACCAAATTTGTCAGCTGAGAAAATCCAGAGTGGTGAAATACCGTACATAGCTAATAGAAGGAGTAATAAATCAATCAATCAATAAATTAATAAATAACAAAAGTCTGAACAGACATAGAGCTGTTTTAATATTCACTGAAAATAGATGGCTTTCTGTTCTGGAATGAAGCGACAGGATGGCAGACACAGGTACCATGGAAACAAGAAGACAGACTTAAAGCAAAAAGGGGAAGAGAGAGAGACTGAGAGAGAGAGCGAGCAAGGATGATTGTACCACATCCCTCATGAGCATTTATGATCGATTTAACCTGTGCTCATATAGCCAAAGACGGAACAGCGCGATCAAATCCAGATTTAAAGTCAAATTAAAATTGGAGCGTATTCCTAGAAAAATATAATATACACTGATCAGTCATAACATTAACAAATTAACATTGATTACCAATTATACACCAATAAACAGTTTATAGGTTATAGGCACCCAAGAGTCACCCATTCCCACTGGACAGGGACCAACAACCAGCCGATGTGGTCTGATCCCAGAGAAAAGCCAATGTAGCACAAACTGCTGAAAAATTGTTAATGCTGGCCATGACAGAAAGGCATCAGAACATCCAGTGCATAATAGCTTGCAGTGTATGGGGCTTAGCAGGCAAAGAGTTCAAGGTTGATGATCTGGCGTCCAAATTCCCCAGATTTCAATCCAACCAAGCATCTAAGGGATGCGCCAGACAAACATCCACTGCCAATATCCTGGTGCCAAACACTACAGCACACCCCCAGAGGTCTTGTGGAGTCATGCCCAGGGGCCAGAGCTGCCCATGTGGCACAATATTAGGCATAATGTTTTGCATTGTAATGTTATAGTTAAAAGGTATATATTCTTGTTTTAAGTCATATTTCATTACGTTTGGGAAAGTCAGTCTTGTAGTGGTCTAATCAAATTCTTTCTAGAATGTACATGTTTTCCAAACATCCCTTGGTTTATCTAAGGAGTTTATTCATTTCAGACAGGACAGAATATGTGCATGTTTATGAGATCATGTGATTGGGCACTTTACATTGATGAGTCTTCACTGGCAAGAATGTCTTGCTACCTGATCGGGAAAACGATTCCATCTCTATGCACTCACCAGTAGCATAAAGTAACATAATTTTCTAAAGTTTTATTGATCTCTAAATCTAATCCTTCAGCTATAATCCTACAGTTGACGTGTGTCAGATGCCACCTCCTGATGATCCTGTCGCTCTGAACACCAACCCATAAAAACACATGGCATTTCACATCTACAGTAGGTTTTTTAAGTTTACAGACTTGGTTGAATCCCAAGTTGAAAAGAACCTCTTGTTAAATCTTACCCTGCACTCCATATTTGCAGGCTGAATAACATTAAAATCAATTAAGTCCTTTAACCCTCCATCACTCTGGCTTCCTGTTTCAAAAGGAAATCAACTCTTAAACCATTTCGCTGGAACTTCAAGAAAAGACTGAATAGTACCAAAACAAGAGTTTATTCATCATCTTTCCTCAAGCTTTTTCTTTTACTTGCTTTTAGATGAAGGACTGCGATTGATTAGCAAAGCTCAAATATTGTACATCTACAGTATACATACCTTTACCAATGCAACCACGAGGGGGGCGCAATCCAGTGTCTTCTTGTGCCAGTCCCAAGTCTGGATAAATGCAGAGGGTTGTGTCAGGAAGGGCAT
>JAQQZT010000001.1:22146714-22157066 GCA_030068275.1 Clarias platycephalus
TATCAATAATTATCTATATCGACCGATATGAAACACTGATATCGTGATACAGTTTTCAGCCATATCGCCCAGCCCTATGAAAAACACACTCACATATGTACGAAAATGCTTACTGATATGATGATATCTACTCAATATAACTCTTCTACTCACAGTTCTGTTAAGACCGTGGTCCTGCTTAAAAAGTACTTTTGCAGACACCCACACAAATACACACACACATCCACTATTCACCAAAAGGTCAAACCTAGTCTAACAAGCCTTCGATTGAAACATAAAGAGTGGCACAGTATGCACTGAACACCTTCTCCAAAGAATCCTTTGATAAGAGTATGTAAATCATTAAACCCTTTTGTTCGTGCTGTCTGTCCCACACACTGACATTCTCTCAATAGACCGCAGAAGTACCTGATGCGGATGCACATGCACGCTGAATTAGACTTGCATGTGTAACACATAAGCTGAATGCCAACACCTACTCTCACTCCTACCACTTCTTGTGTTGCTCTTCTTTACTAACGTCCCACAGGCTGCGAGTGTTCTGGCAGGGTGAAAGCATGTAGTCAATAGAGTGCGAGTGATTTCCAGGCCCACTCTGGTAAAGGGGTAATTGACTCAGCGGGCACACCCTTCCCCCACAGCACTGCTCAATGGATACACACACACACACACACACACACATGCACGTACGCTCTCATTTCTCTGCCTGCTTCTGGACTCCATAGGGACACCGAGGCTCGGTTAAAATCCACCCCTGTTGACTACCCCCCTCGTATGCTTGCATCTAATACCTTAGAATTGTGTTATTTTTCAACCACACCCCAAAACCTGATATCATAGCAAGTACAAAATATCTTGACCATAAATTAAATATACATTGCATTTTTATTATAAGATAAAACTAATCATAAAACATTAATAAATCATATTAGACATTTTTTTTTAAATAAATACCTTTTTTTCAAAGAAACTTGAATAGTCTTTTCTATAGATTATTTTAAGCATTTATTTCTACCTGCCAATATATGCCAATCTTAATTAAATAAATGAATAATATTAGGGATGGAAGGCAGCACGGTGGGATGGCCGGCGTTCCCAAATTGCCCTTAGTGTGTGAATGAGTGTGTGAGTATGTGTGAGTGTACTCTGCGATGGATTGGCACCCTGTCCAGGGTGTACCCTGCCTTGTGCCTCCTGGGATAGGCTCCAGGTCCCCGCAACCCTGAATACAGGATAGACGATGAATGAGTGAGTATTAGTATCAGTGACTACCTGATACGATATCAAGATACCTAGGTGTCGATTAGATTTGTATTGTGATAAGTATCGCAATTTTATAAATATCCCGATTTATTGATTTGTTCAGATTTTGTTGCAATTCTAAACAAACCTAGCAAATAATTTGCTCCTACCACAAAGGATGCTGTGCTGCGAACAGTTTAGAGTTCACCATCTCTACGATTATAGAGAAACTGCAACATTTTACCATCTGAAATTTTTTCATTAAAATGTATTTAAAAAAAACATTTTGTCACCAGTGTGGTGATATACTGTATACATATATAAATTGCCACACAAAAGATTTACGATACGTAACTAAACGGATTTATCCCCATCTCTAAATAATATAATCCTAAAACAGGCTGAATAAGCTTCTTTGCTTTTGAATTATCTCATGCGTCTCAACTGAAATTTTTTTTATTTATTTACTTATTTGTTTAATCTTGAGTTTTACTACACTGAAAACAAATGATTCATGTAACAACTTATTACATTAAATTAAGGGTGGAATTTCCACTCAAGTAAAATATGTAAATAAGTTTAACATAAATAAATACCCCAAAATAAGGGCAAAAATTGGTATATTAATGCCAAACCCTTATTAATACTTCTTACGTTAGATAGAAAGAATTTAGTACCTAAATTTGATTTATTGTAGTAAAACAGACATTTACATTTAGGCATTTGGCAGACACTCTTATCCAGAGCGACTTACATTTTTATCTCATTACACATCTGAGCAGTTGAGGGTTAAGGGCCTTGCTCAAGGGCCCAACAGGGGCAACTTGGTGGTTGTGGGGTGGGATCTTCCGAACCGTAGTCCAATGCCTTAACCACTGAGCTACCCCTGGCCCCCCAGAGATGGTTGTCTAGTGTAGTAACGAAGTTTGAGGATCACACAGGGGATGTTTAAGCTATGATGAAGCTACGTGACCTCCTGCACCACTGTGCTTCCCAAAATAATCTAATTATGGCGTACAGTATTTGAAATTGAGATTTGTGTATGTAAAACAGGATGAACTGACCAAACCTGTAAAATAAAAAAATAAAAAAATAAATACAAACAAAAGTTAGGTTGGAGGAATTGTTAATAAGGGAAATTGATCCTACTATAGTACAGTATGTGAAAGTAAAAAGGACAATGATCAGCTCTTAGATTTTCAATGAAACCAAATAAATGTTGAATCTTAATAATTTATATTGTACAATAATGAATCAGTAATGTGCAAGTCTAAGTCATAGGATATATTCGTTCCTGTTTAATATATTTAATAGAAAACTCAACAACACTGTTTCAGGGTTTTTTTTATGTAAATGATAGATCAAAGAAACATTTTTGTTTGAGCAGTTTTAGGGTCAAGAAAGCTTGGTTGCCATAGAGACACAAGCAAAGTAAATAACCATGGCAACTAGCTCAAAGTCAATATCAAAACGTTGAGGTCATCTTGTGTGTCTGTGTCTGTCTGTGACAGGTGTGACCTATGGGAGTCAAATGCGGACAAGATTGCATTGTCCTGATAATGAAGTTCTGCTCAGAATATGTAGCGGTATATATGAGCTGCATTCACATGCCAAGAGAGTGCTTTATATATGTTGTGTGTGTGTATGTGTGCTTGTTTGCGTTCATCCTCCACTAGATAGCAGCATTACTAACCTGGTGTATTACTTACTTACTCATCGTCTATACCGCTTCATCCTGTATTCAGGGTTGCTGGGGGCCTGGAGTCTATCCCAGGAGACTGTGGACATGAGACGGGGTACACCCTGGACAGGGTACCAATCCAACCCAGGGCACACTCACACACACAGCGGGCAATTTGGGAACACCAATTAGCTTAATCTGCCTGTCTTTGGACTGTGGGAGGAAACCCACCAAGCATGGGGAGAACATGCAAACTCCATGCACACAAACTGAACCCAGACCCTGGAGGTACAAGGCGACAGTGCTGACCACTAAGTCACCATGCCACCCATAGTGTACTCCTAAATAGTGATACATTATACTGTATAGTTGCTGCATGTACTGTATAACATGCTTATTTTGTATGTTTATAAGCTCATCTACTGTACATGTCTCATATGCTTTTATTAATATAAACAGCTATTATAACTACAGGGTTTTCCCTTGTGATACCACCCATCTTCATGAATCACTTCCCATTCAAATATTTGTCCTAACATTGCATTTCCTGAATGTGGGGCTCCTTCGGGTTCTCCTGTGTGCTCCTTTATTCGGATGAAATATGCTGATGAACGTATAGGAAGCATAAAATTACCGCCATCCCATTTGGGATATATTTCCTCTTTCATGTCTAGTGTGACTTCAGACCCACTCCAGACGGAAGGAAGTAGTTAATGTGAGATACAGTAAATTAATCAATAAGTACTAATAAACATGAATATTAAAGTGAAATCAGAACCAGAGCAGTCGAGGTCTCTGGAGGGTAAGATGAAATGTTCCAATAATCCATACTGGCTATGTGAGCTCATGTACGGGGTAATTAAACCACCTATCAGTTACAGGATCGGGAATCGACTGGAAATGGTAACCATAGCAATCAACTGGGCAAGATCCTATTAAAATGTAACATCATCCATTTCTGGCTCACTGCCCCAAATATTGTGGCCCAGGTGACTGTTGGCAAGGCAACCTGAACCTCCCCAGGTGACTGCTGGCAAATCAACCCACCACAGGCAACCATAGACAAGGCAACCTTCGGTCCTCCAATAAATGACCTACAGTACGTTATCCAGTCTATCCAGACATGGGACATCATTAGGTAAAGGTAGAACTGAAAGCAGGAAAGGGCAAGAAAGACATCATGATTGGAGCTTGTCCATTGAGGAGAAGATGATAGCTTTCTTCAAAGAGCCCAGTAATTGTCAGTCAGTTACTGTAGTGAATAAGTGCATGTTGTTTATTCCAGCAGTTAAAAGAATATCCATGTCAGAAATGGGCTGGATTCTGTTACGGTATCCAACTATTAGGTTGTCCGATTTACTGCCAAAAATCTTAGTAAAAGCACTTCCAGTTGTTTATTTAAAAAAAAATTTAAGATACTCTCTCTCTCAGCAGCTTCTCCCTATTAGAAACATACTGTCGTAATGTTGGCCTTGTTAACATGTTGACTACTTATTTGGCACTTATTCCCAATTTGTACTTATTTGCCTTACTATAAGGTTTTACATGGGAGTTAAAAATAACATTGATTATTAAAATACTGGGAATAACATTGATTATTAAAATACTGGGAATAATTTGACTATGCAAAGTTTTTTTTGTAATTTTGTTTTCATTGTACTGTTAATGTTTGGCCATAAGCTAGTCCTGACTCTACTTCGTCCTATCATTAGTTGGTTAACTTCTTAATTAGTTTGGTTATTTATCCCCTGTTGTGTCTTAATATGTTGAAGAAGCATATTGATTGCTTCATGAATTTCTGAGCCTGGGTCATGTCACACAACATCAACCAACGGGTCTCATGGTGTGCCGCTCCAATTTGACTGAAACATTTTAGTTTTTTGTGCAATTCCACAGCCTAATGTTTTAGCTTAATACTGACTACAGATTCTGAAAGTTTCATTGAAAAAAAAAAAAAGGTATAATATATTTTTATGCCCCGATCAGCCAAAACATTAAAACCACCTGCCTAATATTGTGTAGGTTCACCTTATCCGGGCCAAAACAGCTGACATGTCAAGGCATGGACTCTACAAGACCTCTACATGTGTGCAGTGGTACCTGGCACCAAAAAGTTACCAGCGGGGTCCTTTAAGTTCCGTTGTTGATCATACAGCACGTCCCAGAGAAATTTGATCAGATTGAGATCTGGTGAATTTGGAGGCCAAGTCAACACCTCCTTCAGTTTTTGCAGTGTGGCAGGGGGTACTGTATTATTCTGCTGAATGAGGCAACTGCCATGAAGGAATACCATTTCCATGAAGGGATGTACTGTACTTGGTGTGCAACAATATTTAGGTTGCATTGTTTATTTGCTGCTTAAATATATCCAACCCCTTTAAAAACACCACTTCAACAAAATAATCAGTGCTATTGACTTCACCTTCACCGGTGTTAATGTAATGGCTGATCGATGTTTCTGATTTACCATTGCATAAACTGGGTGTGTCCCCATAACTACAAGGAGACCGTTGGGAGGAGGGGGGCTAAAATTCCTTATGTGTTAGTTTTAGAGTCATAGGTATACTTATAAAATTTGAGTTGGTTACAGAACAGAAGTGTTCTGATTTTATATAATTTCAGACAGAATTATCTGCCTTGGATTTTCGGTTTATTTTTTACTTTTCTGGGTTTCTGATATTCATTCATCTTTTATATCATTGATCCTGTACAGGGTTGCGGGGGGCCTGGTGCCTATCACAGGAGACTTTGAGCACAAGATGGGTTACACCTTGGACAGGGTGCGCACAAACATACAGTACACACTACGGACAATTTGGGAATTAATATAACCCTGCATGTCTTTGGACTGTGGGAGGAAACCGAAATAACCCTGTGGAAACACACCAAGAGGGAGGGAATGGAACCCCGACCCTGGAGGTTCGAGGCCACAGTGCTAACAATTATGCCACCGTGCCGCCCTTTTTGACAGACTTAATTACAATAACATTGGTTATTTATGCTTTGACACATGCATTGGACATTGCAGTGATTTCTTAATTTGTACAAATAAAGCCTTATTTATAAGGTTTATGCCAGTAGCAGGTTGGCACAGCAGTTAGCACTGTGGCCTCTTACCTGTAGGAGCAAGGGTTCAAGTCCAGCCTTCAGGTCTGCATACAGACATACAGATTAGGCGAATTGGTGTTTCTGAATTGCTCGTAGTGGGTGTGTTCTTGTGCCCCATGATGGCTTTGCAGTCTGTCCAGGGTGTACCTTGCTTTGTATACCACAACTCCCTGTGGATAGGCTCCAGGCCTCCCGTGACCCTGTACAGGATAAGCGTTATACTGTAGAGTGACTGTGCCTCATACTTGATTTAATTGACTGTTTGATCATTTTGACTGTTTAAAACATAATGTTGATGTTTTTTGGGTGCATTTAATGTAACACAAACATTCATGACATAATATAATATTTTAAAGTAAAAGTTCACTTGGTTCTTCTCCTTTTCACCTACAGTCATTCAGCATTAGATATTCCTTTTCCCCAATAGTGGTGATGCCTGTATATAATATCACACCGAGCAGGATGACAAGGCTCCGCTGGATTTTCTTACTTCCCCCCGAGGGTGCTTGATTGAATAATGGCAGGGTAACAAGAGCTTGAGTCTTTTACCAGAAACTGGCCCAGTACTGAATTTACATCACCTTCATACAGACCAACACCCAACATCACAGTCATAAAAGAGATGATCGACCTAATCTCAGATCTAAAGCATGTTTTAATGACCAAAATCTAAGCAGACCATTATTCCGTAACAAGATCCCCATTTACAATATGATCAGATCAGGATAAGGTCACTGCACAGAAGTGTTAATAAAAGACGCTAATAGACAAGAGACAAGTCTATTCATATTAGATTACAGCCTCGTGATTATGCTATGGTGTCTACATTGTGAATATTTAAAAAGTAATAAATGAACAAGTCTTATGGGGCAGGCTTGACAGAAATGTCTGCCATTGCCCAGTCCAATGTCCACTACTTTGATCCCCCAGGGCATCACAATTACACTTACAGGGCACATTTTTAATAAGGCATAGTAACTGGAAAATGCCAAAAATGTGTCCCATGCATTATTTATTTACACAGCGGCTACAAGAAACAATTTTCTCTTGGCTCAGATATTTACTGTAAAAAACAAAATCAGTCAGAAGATGGCAGCAAAGCCTATGTTTTACTCTAGCCTTTTTTTTTTTTCTTTTTTTTTTGCAAAAAGGTGCACTTATTTACGCTTGCTGGTCTGTATATTGTGAATAATATTAGGCTTTGAGCAAAAAGATATACCGTAGCTCTGGGCTACAAAAAAAAGAAATCAGATGTTAATTAGCATTCATATGTAAACACTAATATGATTTATTATCATGCTTAAAATAATGCAAAGTGTTTAAACATGTTTAAACTTACTTAAAAGACAGAGAAAAAAAAGCTAAAGTATTTTATAAAAAAGTGTGTTTGTGTGGTTAGAACCATGGTCTCGCACATCCCTTTCCAAGGGCTCGATTCCTGCCTTGGGTCTTTGTCTGTGTAGAGATTGCACGCTTTCTCCTACTTTCCGGTTTCCTCCCACAGTAAAACACATGCAAAGTAAGATAACTGGCATTTCCAAATTGCCCATAGTGTGTAAGTGAGTGTGCCCTGTGATGGACTGGCACCCTGTAGGGTGTGCCCCGAGTTCCTGGGATAGGTTCCAGGCTTGCCGCCACTATTTACGTACAGCCATATAGACAATGAATAAAAAGTATTTGCCCCCTTCGTTTTTTTAAAACCTTTTTTGCATATTTTTTACACTTAATTGCTTGAGATCAAATAAATTTTAATGTTATACAAAGATAACCCGACTAAATACAAAATGCAGTTTCTAAACAATGATTTCATTTATTGAGGGGAAAAAAGCTACCCAAACCTGCCTGGCCCTAGGTGCAAAAGTAAGTGCCCCTAAACCTAATAACTGGTTGTGTCACCCTTGGCAGCAACACCTACAATCAAGTGTTTGCCCATAACTGGCCATCGGTTATCAATAAGAGAGTTGCATGAATGGCCGGGTATGCCACATGAGTCCGGACTCTGACTCAGTCACTTCAAAACCTTAATTATGTTTTTTTTTTTTTTAGCAATTCTGATGTGGACTTGTTGGTGTGTTTCAGATCACTGTCTTCCTGCGTAACCCAATTACTTAAGGTCAGGTAGGTTTAGACAGCTTGTTTTCCCTTAATAAATGAAATCGTTCAAAAACTGCATTTTGTGAGTACCTTTGTGTAATATCAAAATTTGGTTCATTTACATGTGAAAAGTATGTAAAAATAAAGAAATAAATAAAAACTAGGAAGGGGCAAATATTTTTTCACAGCACTGTATATAATTTTTTTTTAATCAGAGCCGGAGAGACCCCCAAAGATTGTGGCTTTTATAGTTTGACAGTAACAGAAAGAGACCATGCCTCTCAAGCTGTTTTGGTTTTAGAGATACAACATACGAAGGAACATTTTTGAGAAGCATAACTAATGAGTGAAACGGAGAGGCTTCTGGCACTCCATCAATACATCTGCCTGTCAATCTGTCATGCAAAGCACACCAATCTGGACATTAGCTTCAGTCATTAGGTCAAAGATGATCTCATCAAACTTCACACAAATTGTATTTCCCACATCACTGAAAGTGTCTGATTTCTGCAGTGTGGTACTGATCAATGAAAGTAGAGATCTTATACTGACATAGTGGCTTATATTAAATTAAGTATTTCGAACAGAAGTAATTCAATGCTTTGACACTGAAATTTTTTGAATTTTTCTTACAATTTATAGCCGAAAACCCAATTTTATTTAAGTCAGAAAGAGGAAATTTTAGCTATTAGTGTATTGTTCCGTATCCAAGTTCATATATTACTGTACAGAAAATAACAATAACATCACTCACTCACTCATTGTGTACACTGCTTGATCCTGTATACAAGGCCATGGGGGCGGGGGTGACCAAGGGTGCTAATCCATCGCAGGCACACAGACACATACACACACTCATTCACACACTACGGGCAATATGGGAACGCCAAGTAGCCTAATATGCATGTCTGAAGAGTACCCGGAGGAAACGCACCAAGCATGGAGAGAACATGCAAACTCCATGCACACAGAGGCAGGAATCAAACCTGGCCGGTAACTGAACCCGGACCCTGGAGGTGCAAACCACTAAGCCACTGTGCCGCCTAACAATAACATATAAGAAAAAAAATAATAAAAATAAAATCATTACAATTATATCAATTGACAGAATTGACTGCCGGCTGCATCCAAAACACTCAGTCAAGACAAAACCATAGGCAAAAGTAGGTTTCCAGGACAAATGCAAAATCATAAAAACAAGAAGAACAAACCAGATCAAGTACCAGAATAGCAAATGCCGAATCAATTGCTTGGTTTGTGCTCTGAAATATAAACCTACCCAGATATTTCACACTAAATGATTGTTCCTAGTCATTTATTATTAGAATAAACTATTGGATGTTGAAATAACCATGTCAATTTGTGGGACAACTGGGAGCTGTTGTCTATGGTGGACATATTCGTAGGCCATAGTAAACTCTGAAGAATTGAGTCTAACTCCAATTCCTTTAACGATTCAACAGTCCGACATCATAGTAAACATGTTCCGAGACAAGAGCACAAGGATGAAAACCCAGGTGGAGTTTATTGCAAGAAACATTCTATCATTAATTTACAATGCATGATTTTCCATTAAGCCCAACAAACAGACCTCAAATAAATCTGCCCCAGATGTATACACAAGCCAGCCCCAGAATTGACTTTTGGATGTTGAAATAAGCATAAGAGAGACATTACTAATTGTTCGCAAGTGATCAGATCTCAAAGCCATCTGAGGTATGCAGGCCTCGAAAGATGCTTCACTTTTGTCTGAAATGAAAGACTCATAGGCAGTTATCTACATGGAAGCGCTACATGGAAGCGCCACTCAGTGGAGTTCCAGTCCACTTCTCCCACCTTGCTGTGGTCCACTGCTGTGCTGATCATGTGCATGGCGGTCGACAGCATAAGGGCACAACCCGAGAGGCATCACAGCTGTGCTTACATAAACATATAAAACAATGAACCTACAGTATTATGATTTGTTTGGTTATTTAACCTGTTATTTTTCTTCGCCAACACATATCCTTTCATGACGGGCTAACCTGGTGACAGTTAGCGACCGACAGTTGTAGGGCTGCAACTAACGATTATTTTGATAATCGATTAGTTGGGCAATTTTTTTTTCTTTCTTTTTTCGATTAATCGATTAATCGGATAAAAGCTAACCACTTCTTTAATTTGATGTTTTGCTTATAATTATATATAAAACCATACCAACATTTTTGTTTTTAACAATAATTGCAGA
>JAQQZT010000001.1:22170314-22180446 GCA_030068275.1 Clarias platycephalus
GAAGCTGCTTTGAGACAATGACGATTGTTAAAAGCGCTATATAAATAAAATTGAATTGAATTGAATTGAATATTAATCCCAGAGGGAAATTGCTTATGCTCAGTTACAGGTGCTCACAGTTGTTATCTAAGGAAAAGGTAATAAATAATAATAATAATCTAAAAAAAAAAAAAAAAACAGTAAAACAGTAAGTACCAACAAAATATGACTTTAGTAAAATAGTATTGCACTTAATATATTATTAATACGGGTAAGTTTTGCACAACTCAATGAATCCTTCTTGCTGGTGAAGTAAATGCGGATCATGTTTTTCACAATTGTGAAGTCAATTTGGAGTATTAGTCTCTTCTTCCCTGTATACAGAGTTGGGCGGAAATAAACAATTCTCTATACCACTTATCCTGTATGGGGTCGAAAGAGGCCTGAAGTTTATTCCAGGGGACTCAGGGTATGAATCAGGGTACACCCTGGACAGGGTGCCAATCCATCAAAGGGCACAAGCACTTGCATTCACACACTACAGGCAATTTTGAAATGGCAATTAGCCTAATCTGCATGTTTTTTGGCTGTGGAAGGAAAACCACCAAGCACATAGTGCAAACGCCACACACACGAACCGGAGACAGGGCTCGGACCCGAGCCGGACTCGATCCCTGAATGCTGGAGGAGCAAGCCACCATGTAATGCCAAAGTAAAATTTCTTACTGTTAAATGTATTATACTCTACAAATAAGTATAAGATTTAGATTAATAGACATACAGACATGTTTGTTTGTTAAATATAAAACAGTTAGCTGTTTGAGAAAGAATATATACATCACTTATCAGGGTTAACCGCTTAGCATGTTGCTCATCTAGTATTCCAGTTCATCTGTTGAATGCTTCAAAGTTGAAAATGGCGACCGTCATATTAGTGCATTAAATTTTACGTAGACTTGTTCAACTGACTTTTTAAACCTGTACAAATTCCATATCTCTTAATTGATATTTGAATGTTTAGCTACAAGATGGGCTGCTTGTTTATTTTGAAATAGATCAATGCAGTAGGCATCCAAAGTATCCATTAATCTCCTTTGAACAGTTGGTATTGTAAAGCCCTTATAACAGCTTTATGATTTTTGAGGCTGGTAACTCTAAATGAACTTCTCCTCTGCAGCAGAGGTAGGTTTTGCTCTTGTTTTTCTGGGACGGTCTTCATGACAGCCAGTTTCATCATGGTGCTTGACGAGTTTTAAAACAACAACTGACTTGTTGTTGTTGCTAAATTACATACTACCATATGAGCTATTTCACAGTTTTGAAAAAAATCCAAACTTTCATAGTTTTGGGTCCAAACTTTTGACGGGTAATATAGCAGAAGGCATTTATAAGCTTAAGATGACTTATGACTGTGTTTCTCTTTCATATTGATTTAATCCTTCAAAATATTGATGCATGTTTTCTGTTAGGACAAAAATATTAAAACCACATCAATCTGACCCATTTGCACGAGGATGTCTTTACCATGGAGACTACAAAGTATGCCCGGATACTAGAGGCGGCCAAATATTGAAAATGTAATTGTAACAAATCCTGTTTGCTGGACTTAACTTGCAGTCTGAAGACAAAAGAAAAGCATAATTATAAGCAATTCTTCAAGCAAAGTGTGGGGAACTGCAGGAAATATTTCATTTTTAGAGACATCAGAGCAAAACCTGTTCGTGAATAATAATAAAAACATTTTTTTTTCTTCAAAGAAACAAGACAACTCCTTCTAAGGAACAATATGAAACTATCTCTCTCTCTCTCTCTCTCTCTATTATCCATCTGTTTCACCATCAGCCATTTTTTCCTCTATTATTTTCCTCTCCATTTCCCCTCCTCCTGTTTCATCTTGAACCTAACCACACTGGGCATGTTATCAAATCTGCAGGTCACTATTCAAGCCAGATAATCCATCTCTCAGCCTCTCGATTTTTGACTAAATGCATCACGGCATACTTTTCTGACACGCCCCCTCCCTGCCATTTTTCACGCTTTCCACAGCAATACAGCCCCCGATCCACCTCTCGAGCTCTCGCCCTTGCTCATCTTTACACTGATGTCTAATTGTATTATAAATGAGCCGGAAAGAGGGGCAGATGTCCATCGCAAGAGCAGATTTGGGAACAAACTGGCATCTATCTTGACTATGCTTTTCACACACACACATACAGACACACACAATATAGTGACAGATGGACACACACTTTAAGTTGTTTCATTAAAAACGTACACATAATTTTTCCCACAGCCACAGTAAAATGTGTGTGTATGTATTCTGTGCTTATAAACACACATGACTGAGCATGATGTCATTGGCATATTCTCGACAGACAGCTCTGCCAAACAATCTGCTGCCATGGAGTTGAGGAGTCGAGCCTCCATGGTGATCTGGGCTGGTGGATCTAACCTGCTGTGCTCCACAGTTCTCACCTCTAATCTCAGAAGCAGTTAAAGCATGTCCTCTCTGTAAACATCTATACTGTTCAGTGATCACCAATCTATCAATACATTCTCAAAGCAAACATTACGCAACTGGCTAACAATGTAACTGTTCTCACATATGCAGCACGAGAAGCATTTTAATTCTATCAAACTAGAATCTCTCTACTTCAACTACCATCAGACTCTGGCTTTTGTAAAGCTGGAATAAACACTAATATCTATTCTGGACCTGCTTGGGGTTTCTAAGAACCGGATGAAGAAACTGGGGTATAGACAAAATATGATCTCATGATCTCCACAGAATATATGATCTCATTACTGTACACCCATAACATCTGCAACAGTAATATGAGACAAATTAAGTAATAATTATTTCAAATAGCCTAACCTAAGAATAATGTAGGACTTGTCAGTGCTCTAAAAAAAGCAAACGCTGGTAGTAGTCCAGAAAATACAGAAGGAAGGTTTTTTTTTTTTTTTGAGCTACAGTAGCAGCAAGTACCTATTGCCATTTATACAGTAGATATACAAGGCTAAGTCAAAAATCATCAACACTCTAGCTGTAGAAAGTATTTTAATTAATTTTTAGGAAAGACAAATACATGATTTTTTTTTTTACATAATCTTCTTGCTTTTCTATACACTTTGTCTAAACAAACTTACTTATTCCCTCATTAATGTAATGCACCGCTATCTTCACTTCTTCATCAGAAGTGAATCTTTGTCCTCAAAGGGCTGATTTCATAGTTAGAGCCATAGCTGATCTGCAAATGTTTTGCCACAGAATTCTCTGTCACGAGTCTATTTGACAGAAACATTTCATGTGGACACTCAATATTGTCATCAAAGGTGCACTCAAGGGTGATTGAACTTCGCTATCCTTTCATGCACACTTCTTCCTCCAAAACACTTTCTCCATATTGTGCACAAAGTCTTCGATAAATAACAGTAAATGAATCGCGGGTAAATGAAGCACGTTCACACCTGCACAGCAGTGACTGGGGAGACTTTTAATACCATGAGTGCAGATCATTTTTGACTCACCTTTGTACTGTATATAGACACCAATAATGGTTTCATTTTGACCTAGAGATCAGTCGGCTTGATGCTAACAAAAATCTTAATGTGAATTATTTTGTACTTTTGTACAAATTTAACCCAATAGCACCACTGAAGGTTGTAAGAACAGGATGACAGATTATGACCAGACAACATACAGTATGTCAGGGGGTTACACAACTTTTACCAATGGCTGATGTACTATATACAGTTTGGTCCATAAATATTGAGACAGTACATTTGCCTCTGTATGCCACCTCAATGTTTTTTTAATTAAGCAAACAAGGTGTGATCTAAACATACGTATATTGCATATATTACAGATATGACAAATATGACCAATTAAGAGGGTTAAAATGTCTGTAGTTGATTCTAAGCACTGAATTTGCATTTGGTAGGTGTTCTTCCAATATGAGCTTCCAATATGCAGTCCAAAGAGGTGTTGATGCAAGTGAAGTAGGCCATTATTAGACTGAAGAAAGTCAGATCAGATATATTGTTTATCCTTCAAAAGGAGGAATCCCCAGCAACATCCAGTTCTGGAATGAGATTCTTTGGACAGATGAAACCAGGATGACCTCGTATCAGAATGCGGGGAAGAGATGACCATTCAGAAGGTAAATAAGGGCTCATGACACAAAGTATACCAGATCATCTGTCAAATATGGTGAAAGCAGTGGCATGGCATAGGCATGTAGAGCTACAAGTGGAACTGAATCACTGGTGTTTATTGTAACCCCTGATGGTGAATTCTGAAGCGAATAGAGTTACACCGGCTCTGATTAAGTCTAACGCTGGAAAAATTGATAGGATAGTGCTTTACTGTTTAAATGGATTAAAGGCAACCCAAGAGCTCCTTAAGGCGAATAAACAGTCTAATCTTAAATGATCAAGTCAGTCACTTGACCACAATTCAACCTGCATATCATATCTACATACCAGATCTACTAACTGTGGGTTAATTGCAAGTTAAGAAGTTAAAAACAGAACTGACAGCAGTAACGTGTAGATGGCTTTAAAAGTTGCATGGATGAAAAAAATTTGTTTTTATAGGATCCCAACGAATCGCCATTAATCAGGACTTGTGGGGAACTTGGAGCCTATTCCTGGAACACTTAGTCTATCACAAGGCCTGACACAACCACACTTATTTACACTCTCATTATCAAAAGAGAAGATTTAGAGTAGCCAAACCCAAGCTGATGAACCATTATAGCTCAATGCTGTGAGGTAATAACACTACCCCATGAGAGACAGTGCCTCCTGTCTTCACAAACAAGTTAAAGTCTTAAGTTTTTTGCATACTAAAAAGAAATATTGCTTAAGGATGATTCAGCCTTGGTTAACTGTTAGTTTTCCAAAGGACTTCTTCTTGAAAACGTTTGAAAAGGGATGAACATTTTTCAGTGCTAGATTAAAACTTGTGTACTAAGATTGTACACATAAGGAAGATTTTGTGGTTTGCAGTTACTTGCTCCAAATTAAGAAAAATAATGATGTAATTTTTATGTTGGGCAGAAATCAGTTTTGTCCAAATCAGTCCAAATTGTGCATTCTACAAAAAAAGAAACTTTGAGCAAACGTTTTGGAAGGTTGTTATATTGAAAGAAACTCTTAAGAATAAAGACAGAAACATGAACAATATCAGTAAGAACAAAACATAACATTAAACTGTATCTAGCAAAAGTTTCCACATTAAGTTGCTACTTTAAATTGTGCCTAGGTTACACAACTGAGTGACCAACAATCAACCAGACTAACCAAGACTTTTTTTTTTGTGGATTGGGGCTTTGTTCATTGTCCATGGAAATCAGTTCTGCACAGCTTGTATGATAGTTATGCAATATAGATATACAAAATCAGCTCTATAAAAAGCAGCATATGCCCCAGGAAATGCCTTATATTTTCCGGGAAATGTACTTGAAAAAAAGGACAGCCTTGGGAAAACCAGGACAGGTAGCAACCCTAGCCCATCTAGAGTGTTCTCCTCAGTGTTCTCAGAGAAGATTCCAGATCCATATGTGCCAAACCCTAACCAGGATAAAGCACTTACTGAAGATGAATGGTGATCGTAACATTAAGGGACAGTTATGTCATTTATTTTGATGTAAATTACAGTTCATGTTTCCAGGTGAGGGATTCATCTGGAAGACCTAACCCAGTAGACACAGGGATGAGTGCAGGACATCTTCAAGACCATACAAACTAGAGAACTATAGGGGACATCTTCAAGACCATACAAACTAGAGAACTATAGGGGACGTCTTCAAGACCATACAAACTAGAGACCTACTGGGGACATCTTCAAACCCATATAAACTAGAGACCTACTGGGGACATCTTCAAACCCATATAAACTGGAGACCTATTGAGGACGTCTTCAAGACCATGCAAACTAAAGCCCTACTGGGCACATCTTCAAGACCATACATACAAGAGGTATATTGGGGACGTCTTCAAGACCATACATACTAGAGACCTATTGGGAATATCTTCAAGACCATGCATACCAGAGACAAACTGGGGACGTCCTTAAGACCATACATACTAGAGACCTATTGGGAATATCTTCAAGACCATGCATACCAGAGACAAACTGGGGACGTCCTTAAGACCATACATACTAGAGACCTATTGGGAATATCTTCAAGACCATACATACAGTACTAAAGACATAGATATCTTTAAGACCATACCTACTAGAGACCTATTGGGGACATCTCCATTAATGCTCTAAAACTTTAACATCCTAGACATCTTCAGAAGTAATTTCAAGCTTTAGGAAGTCCTACTGTACTAAAGTTGTCTTTAGAGCATCTTCATTCAGTAATTAGAAATATCTTACTTTCATGAGGACAATCCAAATATGTTTAAAAGAGTCCTAAAGACACATTACGGATGCCATGATGGCTTGTCTGCAGTTTAGTCAGGTTGCACAATTTGGATCAATATAAGTAAAATATATTTCTTTAAACCAAGAACAAATAGAACAAACAGCAAGAAGAAGCTCGTTACTTTGTCTCTGACATCAGAAACAGCACGTGAAGCTGTTCGGTTGCCATGGAGACGCCGTTCCCCGTCCGGCGCGGGACAGAGCCTGGCAGAGCGCTACAGCCGCCATCGTCATCATTACGATCATCACTGTCCTCATCGCCGACCTTGCGCTTTGTCTTTTATGTATTATAAACTCGCCGCCACGGTGCTCGTGTCTCCTACCTGACGCACCCGGTCCTCGTTTGCAGTTGGGGACGGAGTTTCTGCCTCGGGAGACGCCATCTGAGACCCGCCTCAGCCTGTGTGCAGCTCCCTGAGTTTATCCGCGCGGCAGCAACACACTATACACACGCCATCGGCTTTACACCGCGTCCCTGTCTCTGTGTCCTCCAAGTGGGACAGAGGAGGAAACAACAGCAAGCAGTGAGCGCGGAGACGTAGAGTCATCCACCCTGCACTGAGAGGGACAGATATAGATGATGATCTCTCTCACTCCCTCCCTCACACACACACTCGCACACACACTCTCACTCACTCAAAGTGCACAACCCAATCCAATCATTATGAAAGATAATAGAATATCTAAATAAACAGCAATAAAATAAAAGTAATGCTATTATAATTACAGAAAGCTGTGCTTGTTAGTAGGTGTGTGTGTGTGTGTGTGTGTGTGTGTGTGTGTGTAATGTTTTGTTGTTGTTGTTATAAAGGTGAGTGAGTGAGTATAAAGGTTAATAATAGTTTTAGATTTAGATGGAGCATAAGAGTACACTGCTTCATCAACAGGCAAGACAGGGGCCAGCAGGGGCTAGGGGTAATGGAGAACAGGCTAAAGCGGTATAGAAGATGAGTGAGTGAGTGAGAGGGTAATGGGGAAAGCTGGGGCAGTGACTTAGTCAGTCGCTTAGTCAGGTGTGTGTGCTTGGAAGGTTTTCTCCAGATACACCAGTGTCCTCCCACAGCCCTAAGACATGCATGCAGGTTAGGCTAAATTTACGTGCAGAATTTAAGTAGTAATAGTAGCAATGCAGTAGACTGCAGTATTCATTCATTTATTCATTCATTCATCCATTTATTCATTCATTCATCCTCCATACCACTTATCCTGTAGGGTTGCAGGCGCCTGGTTCCCCCAGACTTTGGGCAAAAGGTCACAGGGCACACACAAACACACACACTACGGGCAACGCCATTTAACCTAACCCACATGTCTTTGAACTGTGGGAGGAAACCGGAGTATGCAGAGGAAACCCTCAAAGCACTAAGAGAACATGCAAACTCCATGCACATAGACCCCGAGATGGCAGGTGCGACATCACAGGGCTAACCAATACGCCACCATGCTCCCTCTCATTATATATAGACAGTGAATCAGGCAACGGATATACATCCACCATTTCTGTGGCAGGTACTTACAAGGTTGGGTTGCCAGCTCAACGCCCAATTGTTTCTGAGCACTTGGGGGTGAAGGACCTCGCTCAAGAGTACGAAGAGTACATCGGCGGCAGGGCTTGAACCAGGGACTTTCTGGCCCGCAGTCTAGGCCACCAAGCCATCTCTGCCTCCATATAACATTAAAACCACCTGCCTAATATTGTGCAGGTTCTGCTTATGCTTCAAAACAACTCTGACCAGTAGAGGCACAGACTCTGCAGAAGGTGTGCTGTGATGTTTGGCACCAAGATGTCAAGATGTTTAAGCAGCTCACTTTAAGCAGTTGACTGAATGTTCAACTTTTAAAACACGCTTTTTTATGTATGCCTTGAAATCTTTTGCAAACGTTTAATGTGAGGAGGGCATGGCACGATGACTCAGAAGTGTGCACATCACCTCGCACCTCTAGGCATGGGGGTTTAAGTCTTGTGCATGGAGTTTCATGTTCTCCCTGTGATTTGTAAGTTTTGTTCAGGTACTCCGGTCCCCCCCATACAGACATGTCTTGTAGCCTGATTGGCTTTTCTAGATTGGGTGACAATCCCCCCTCCTCCCCCAGTCTGCACATAATGTAAGGGGTATGGAAAATTAACTAATAATGGAATTAACTAATAAATGTTCAATTAAATAACACTGATTTTTCTTTTTAGTAGAATGGGGGAAGGGTGATCAACATGCATACTGCTTACTTCACTGCTTTATTTGATTTTTTTTTTCTCTTTGAACATTTTTGCTCTGTTTGTGATACAGCTGCATGATACAGCAGTACTATGGTACAGTATGTATTGTGAAAATTTTCAAGTACATAAAATATTTTTGCCACTATTGTTAAGTCTTGCCACTCGCAGAGCTTTTTTTTTTTTTTTTTTTTTTTTTTAGTAGGATACATGGTTGCTGTTGTCAACTGGGCTGTCTCTGCATGACATAATTCAACATGACCCATGATCCCTGAAGTGAGAAGCCACATTAAAACCTGGAGTTGTTTTTCATGTAGGTTCGATTTTTTCGGCTGTGTCAGTGCTGACCATTTAAATCTTGCTTTCAAAGACAGGAAGTCAATCTCAAACATCAAGTTCAATGCTATACAGTAATGTTAGGCCCTGAGATTTAGTTCGTTTTTAGTTAGGTTAATTTAGGATTTGATATTCTGTGATAGATCACAGTGACTGTCACTTCCAGGAACACTCTTGCTTGGACTAGAAGAATATGCATTTAGGCCACTACAGGCTCTCTTTGATGTTTTTTGAGTTCAGGTCTATTTTATATTTTCCCCTTTTAAAATCCTTCCTGATGCTATTTGCCTATCTAGCCTAGCCATGCATGTGAATAAAAAACAATGCCAAAATCAACAATGTCATCATGTCATATTACATTATTGTGTAAGTCATTATAATCTATATCTTGCAAGTTGGATTCCATGTAATGGCAGTACCCTGGTAATAAACCCTGGCTAAAGTCATTACTGTTGTCGAGACATGATGTTGTCCTGCCATAATTCCCCTCTCCTCTTCCTGTAACATATTTTTCTGCCTCTACTGTCATTTTATATTCAGTCACTCTCAGTTTAACAACGTGCAGATGTCATAGTGCATATTCATTTGCTCAGAACTAGAATGTTTGCTTCTGTTTTACAGGCTTGATCATGTAATAGGAAAGCACTAAAACTTCAGAAAAAAATATTTATGCACTCAATACTGGGTTGAGCATCAATTACTGACTTTGATTTCCAAATGAAAGGCAAAATTCATTTTTCCAATGAATTTAAACAGTGGTCCAGTTCTTTTTCTCATTAGACCAAGTAAGACACTTCTGATATTGTCTCAGGATCAGGAGTGACTTGATTCAACCAATACAAAAGTTTATTTAATAAAATTTTTCTGAAGACGTCTATGTGCGTGGTGGCTCTTGAAGCACTGACTCCAGCCTCAATCCACTCCTTATGAAGCTCCCCGAAGAAATAAAATTGGTTTTGCTTGACAATTTTCTTACGCCTGTGGCTTCTGGACAACTGTCAAGTCAGTCAGCAGTGTCCCCCGTGTGTGTACTGAACTAAACAGAGAGATATATGATATTTATTCTTTATAAATAGTAATTTACTCAAACTACACTCAAAAAAATTAACATGGCTATCTGTTACGTGTACTAAAATGTAATATGTGTTTTGTACATAATAATTTCA
>JAQQZT010000001.1:22180878-22194269 GCA_030068275.1 Clarias platycephalus
AAAGCCATTAAATCAGGTGGAAATTCTTTCCATAATTTAATTATGTTCATTCAACGAGTTATTTTTTTGAGTGTATAAATTAAATATTCTCATATTTTGAGATCCTGGATTCCTGATTTCCATGAGCTGTAAAACTAGTTTTAAAAGTAGTTCATTGTATTATTATTATTATTATTATTACATAATGCTAGAACTGACTTATTATTAAATTCACATGTTTAACTGGTTACTTAGGAACAAACCCTAAAAAATGGTTTTCCTATAAATAATAGGAATGAATGTGTACAATATGTGTTACAGTTTGTCAAACTTGATAGCTTTAATAAACAAACAGAATGTTACTGTATACATTCTAATATTGAGACTAGTGTTTGAATATTAAAAGTGAAATAATAGACATAAAACTCTATTTTGGCCTGAACACAATTTCAGGGTATTTTAGCATATTTTTCCACAATTCAACCACTGTGACAGGTTTTCAAAGCCCACTACATATATGAAGTACTTACTTTTATCTTGCATACAAATGATACTACAAAACTAATTTGGAAATATGAAAAGCATCTTTTTTGCTTTGGGCTTTACAAATCTTGTTGATTGATTTGTTGGGGCTTTTCTGACATCACAGACACCATTTTAAGTGATGTACATGGGTGTGTACTGTCCAAAATCAAATATAATTATTCTGTATTTTTATTACTGAAATTTACTGAGGTTTTTTTCATGCATATTCATATCCAATGCATATTCATTTCAAGCCTTTACAATGTTTTCATACATTCCATTGTAATTTGTTAAATCTATGAGCACATGTGTCTATGTGTGTGTGTAACAGAAGACCAGCCAAAAGGCAGCTATTTTAACAGAATACTGGAGTGACTCAGGCCTACTTCCCCTGTCACTGGGCATTAATCTGAATTATCGTAAAAGCTGCCCCTGTCTGTGTGTGTGTGTGTGTTATTTACTCTGTTCCAAACCAGGATACACATACACAGAAAATTCATTAAACTCTATTAACCAAAACAATTGTTTCAATGAAGGTGATTAAAATCCAGTATGTAAAATATCCAGACATTGCTCCCTCATTTGCGTCATTGATTTCAAATATTTCCCATAATGAGCTATATATTTCAAACAAAGTTTATGACCAATATATTTGAATGATGATACATTAAACCGCATAAGTGTATCAATATTGACTATTTTAAATCTGTCATGCAACACTTGATTGGACTACCTGCTTCACATCTGACATGCTGGACTTCCAGGAACTTCTTTAATGCCCATTTAAAGCATTCAGTTTTTTTTCTTCCAATGCACAACCTCATACTGCCCACCACACCATATGCACATTACAGGAACTTGGCTAGGAGTTATTGCCACATTCCCCGTACAGTCCTGTCCTTGCTCCAAGCCTTTTCCACATGTTCGGGCCATTACAGGAGTTCCTAGGAAGCCAGCGTTTCAGACATTCTGATCATGATGTACTGAGAAAACTTTCTACTTTGATGGTATCCAAGCACTAGTGAAACACTGGGATAAGGGCATTAGAGTGTTTAAGCGATTATATAGAGAAATAAAGCTGTGTTCTGATTCGGCACAAACAAAATCCCGGGTTGTCTTAAATTCCCCATGTTGTGTAGTGTACATCCACTTCATACTTTTGTCACATGTTCATTAAAGACATACACGTATACAGTTGGGATTCTCACATGCACAGCTTAAGTGGTAAGGTTCTTTAAATAGACTCCTTCAGTACTGCAGTGCATCACACATTCCTAATATAAAGGAGTGTATGTGTAGTTTGTAAAAATAGCCTCAAGGACTAAACAGTATGACCCTTTGCTTTATTGTTACATCTATTATTGACCTAATGGGATTCTAACAAGAAATAGCTCTATTATATTGTAGACACAGTCTACTTTTTTCCCCTCACTGTGTCTCATTTACTGATCAATTATATTTTTCTCTTTCACAGCTTTTCACTTTTCACTGTTTACGGAATACCAGCATTCTTCATTAAATTTCATTTTAACCTAAAATAAATTTTTAAAAAGTGTAATTGTCTAATGCAACTAAAAAGTGATAGTATGCTACTCAGTACTGTATGTACCATTACTAAAGCTATTGAAAATATACAATATAATTAATATACCGAATTCAATATATAATTCAAAGCTAAAAGCAATATAAAAATAAAACTACATTGGCAACTAATAAGACAAACAGACAAACACATACATGAATGAATGAGCACAGAGGGTATTACAGTATCTATTCCTTTAACCCTTCACACCTCCGCACAGTGTTCGATACACAGTAAGATACACTCTACTCATGTGACTTTTCTTTCTCTGTATCTGGCGCCCAGTTGGAGTTTATCTCCAGCTCACAGGTGTGTAATTGTTCCATGAGCTGTGTGAATGGAAGAATGTGCTGGATGAATGCCACACGAGCAGACTGAGCTGTCAGTCAAAGGCCAGTCACCTTCAGCTCAGCCGGTACTTACTGAGAGACGAGGGTCAGGACAAAACTTAAATAGCTGAACTGCTGGCATTTACAGACAAAATAAGCTAACTTGCTTTGCTAATACGTATTGCATAGAATTTTCTTAGACAATAAAGTGAGTATTTTAAACGAATCATGATTTTTATGCATATTCTTTAGTTTCAAGCTGTATAAACTTTAATGCTTATTGGATTTAAGCATATCAGGTGATGTGTATTTGTGTAATGATGAGGAGGGTGTGGCCTAAGGAGATCAACACCCTTTTATAAAGGCATGCATAATTATTAGTCTTTTCCTCCGGCAAAATGGGCCGAAAAGAGATTTAACTGACACGGAAAAGTCAAAAATGGTTAAAGTCTTTTAGGGCGATGCAGCACTAAGATATTGGGTGTGGTAACAGAATCATCAAACATTTTGTTGCAAATAGTCAACAGGGTCGGAAGAAACATGTTGAGGTAAAAAGGACACGAATAAACTGCCAAAGACTTGACAAGCAGCAAATGTGAAGCTACAGTACCAAGAACCCATTGTCCTCCAGTGTTGTCATATTCCAGAACTGCCAACCTACTGTACCTGGAGTGTCCAGGAGTACAAGGTGTACAAGGTGTAAAGAGACATGGCCAAGGTAAGGAAGGCTGAACCACAACCACCACGGAAGAAGACACATAAGTTGAAACATTAAGACTGGGCCAAAAAATATCTGAAGACGGATTTGTCAAAGGTTGTGTGGACTGATGAGATGAGCGTGAATCTTGACGGAGCAGATGGATGGGCATGTGGCCGGATCAGTAATGATCAGGTGCCAGCAAGGTGGAGATGGGGTACTGGTATGGGTTGGTATTATTAAAAATTTGCTAGTTGTACCTTTTCAAGTTGAATGTTGAATTCAAAACCTACTGCAATTTTATTAGAAGACACTTTCTTCAAGCAGTCGTACAGGAGAAAGTCTTAATCTTTCAAGAATACTATGATATTTATGAAGGACCATGCTCCATCGCATGCATTAATGTACTCCACTGACTGTTATTGAAAAGAAGGGTGGCTATATTGGTCACAGATTTATTTATTTATTTTTAAATGTCAGCAATGTACATTTGTTAAATTTTTCTTCATTTAGTTGCCTAATTTTGCACACTAAAAGTTGCCTAATAATTGTGCACATATAGATATTCTCCTAAGAAAGCCAAATCATCACGTTTCCTTTGAATATTCAGGTTTGTTAACATTTTGGATTACACACCATGCCCTGAGTCACTTGGAATTGGCTCCAGACCTCATTTAACCCTGAACAGGATTAGCGATATAGAGAAAAAGTGAGTGAGAATGTTTATGTAGCAACATCATTTCCTATCTTCTTTGTTCCAACCAGTCAGCATTCAGCATAACCAGTAAAATAATCACCGGCCTGATCATCTGCATCTGTATCTCACTGGTCCATGCCTTAGGTTACATGATTTTTTGTATTTTTATGCTTGAATATTCTTAGGTCAATCTGTGGCTTAACAGTCGACATTTGTTTGAAACTGGTCAGGTATAGAGACTAGACTAAAAATGAGAGCAAAAAAGTTATTCAGGAAGCCTGGAGACTAGCGTCCTCTAGTCTCCATTACAAATACAAAATACAAATAAGTTTTGAGGCAAAATATGAAAAAATTAAGACTTTGCACAGTAGTGTAGAGGAAGAACTACATGATTTATTAACAAAAAATAATTTTGTGGGTAAGATGAATTGTAGGCCACATTAGGAGAAAAAAAATGTTACGATAAGTCTTAGTGTTATGATAAATTTCAACGAGTGACCTCACATCACCTCTGAAGAATGGAAGAGTTACTGGTTGAAGATGATCTAAACAACAACCGACTATAAACTTTTTTGCTCTGTACATGTACTTTGCACAATAACAAAATCTAATCTAATCTAATGTAAACAAAGTCATATACTCACTGTCCATGTACATTAACCATAAACAGTTTATTCTTTCAATTATTAAATATTTCCAAGGCTACATTTTTTGCAAAGATCAATATATCGCCATCTGTTGGCAGTGTGCACATTTTGCAGCTACCGTAACTAATTTAAAAGTGAGATGTTCACTTAGGGACAGAACATTTATTTAGTGCAAAACACACCAAAAAAAGGTTTGCTAAAACTGATCTATTTAATCTAAAAATCTCAGTCTAGAAATCAATAATGAACTACCCAAAAGATTATGTACTATTTGCAGTTTTTTTTTTATAGTAATAAAGGACTGTAATAAAACATGACAGCTTGGGTGCATATTTGTATTTGTACAGTTCATACAATTGAACATTTCATATTAAGGCCTTGCTTTTTTGCTATTGCATTATAAATAAATGATCATTTTTATTTTTACACATATTGCCTGTAAGCTATTGCTTTTTTTTCTTGGGTATTCTAGCTCTGACAAATCTCTTAACTACAGATCTTACGAAGTTATAAATATAAAACAAAGATCAGCATGTGCATGTGTACTTATATGTGTACATATCTACACACAAGAAACGTTTCCATTGTTGCATAACTCTTCTGAATGTGAAGTATTACTCTTCTTCTCTGAATGATAATATATTTAAACATATGTACCTTCATCTGAGTGTACAGGTAACAGTTGCATAAACATTTGTTAAATAAGTCAATTAAATCAACATGGAAACCTAAAAATATGCGAGATGCAAAACAAAAAAAACCAAACTCCTTGTTTTACTTCAGGATGGGAAACAAACCTCATCTGGTCTATTTAACTGCATTAAGAGGAACAGAAAATAATGGACATAATGACGTATATAATTGGAAATAATTACAATGACATCAGATTGGAATGAATCCCAACTTAATTCAAGCTTCGGCAGCTCCAAGGCCAGTTTTTATACAAATAAAACACAAAAAAAACAAGTCCACAACATGAACACTGGTCGATGTCGGAACGCCTACAGGTATTTGGAATTGCGTGCAGTTATAAATTTTGTCTATATTGTCTTCAGATTTAATTGAAATTCTGTCCGTGTTCATTGCCAAAAAAAAATGAAAAAAGAAAAAACAATCGTTCATACACAGCTTTTGCAATGTTTATTTACTGTGAGCATAAATATAACCCAAGTCAAACGATCATTTTATTTAAACATGAAAAAACATGCACGTCTTGCCACAGAATCCCCTTGAGCCATCAAGACAAGATAATGAGACTGGAATTTTAGAAATAGATCGGCTTTATAATGTGACAGGCAAACGAACGTTGCCCATTAAACAGTGTATGGACAATTACTATTCATATTTTGCCATGTAAAAACAAGGCAGACCGATCTGAGATATACAGCCCGTTCTTCCTCCATAATGCACTCATATCAACATGGCATCATATTCCTTCCTCATAAAAAAAATGAAAGTGATAAAACAGTAATATAAAATAATAAAAAAGGGCATTGACAGCATGGTATAAATATCACACAAACTTGTTTGCTGTGATGAGAACTTCAGTAAAACGAATTCGATTCCTGATTCAGTTTGTGTAACATTGTTTAGATAGGAATGGTAGGATCTGCTCAGGATCATATTTATGCTCACTATAGGTCAATATAGATATGCATAAGCAGGTGAAAATATACCTCCGGCTTCAACCTGAATACTTGTGTCCAGCACATTGAGTTAATTAAGTGTGTGTACTGTATGTGTACGTGTGTGCGTGTGTGTGTGCGTGTGTGTGTTTCCTAATACTGGGGTTTCCAAAACATGATCTGTTTATCTTCACCTCCTGTAATGACAGTGCTGCACTGTTCATTCATCCAAATGCAAGAAACAGGACCTGAAAACAAGACGAGTTTATGAAGCGACATACAGATTAGAAGTTACAGTCATTTGGATTACAAACAACTCCTGTCATTCTTGATTATTTTGTGCGTGTGTGTGTGTGTACCAGAGTGAGCAGGGATCCTGTGTGTGATCTTGCTAGTAAGAAGATCCCAGATGAGCAGGTCCCCTGATTGACCTCCAGACAATACTATACTGCCATCCCAACAGAAACACCTACACACCCAAAAACATGAAAAGATATGCATCAGATAGATAGACAGATAGACTGTAAAAACTCCCTTTATTTCTCTATATAATCCTGCTACATGAACGCACTTGGATACCATCAAGATAAAAAGATTCCCCAGTACGCCAGAACCTTAGAAGACTGCCTGCGGAAATGGCTTGATGTAAGGTCAGGACTGTACGGGGAAGGTAGCGATAACTCACCCGAGTTCCTGTAATGTGCAAGTGGTGTTGGTGAATGACTGTGATAAAACATCTGTTCCCACAGACAGATGTGTTTCTTTTACAAGTTGGTAACAAGTTATCCGTTAATTTTCAAGGATCAGGCGTTCTACTCGCTCAGTGTTCAACTGCAGTAGGCACCGAGCCACCTTTGACTTGAACACCCGCCATAGATTAACCGGGTTAGACGGTTTTCTGAATAATTAATCCTGCTTGAACTTGTGCCAAGTGCTCATGAATCATGCTCTAATTTATAAGATATTCAAAATAAATAATTAATAAAGAAAAGGCTCTTGAATGAGTAGGCCTGTATGTTACTTTCTCACAATGAATGTACAGTGTGTGTAAGTAAAAAGCTAGTGCACTACAAAGCAAATACAAAACAGTAAATGTTAAAAGGAAAATCCGATGTTAGTTAACGCATGGAACGTTTTACTGTATCACTTTGTGTAGCAGAAGCAAGTTACAAATTTTGCAGAAGCAACGTTTAAAAATTTATCTAGACCGCTGACCCCACCACTAAAATGAGCTAAACGAACAACTAACTAGTTAACATTTGATGTTAAGTGGTATGTGGAAATTTTATAGGAGAAATATACACTCTGGTCATTTTAATAGAAACACCCATAACCACTCTCATTCCTTCATTGTCTATACTGCTTTTAGTGTGTAGGGTCACAGGGGCCTCAAGCCTATCTCAAGGAACCAACCAACCTACTGTGCATGTCTTTGGGCTGTGGCAGAAAATGAGAAAACCTGTTACTGTAGCCTTCATGGTAGCTTCAAAGAGTCTGGCCATTTTCTCTGACCTCTTTTATTCTCAGGAATATTTTTATTAGTTTGGTCACCCCATTTGGTGCATCCCTGAAGATCGCAATGTGAGATTAACAGTTTCTATATTACTTCACTAACCACGTCAGACACAAACAAATCACACTCCTCCTCATTCTAATGTTTAAATCACTAATGAACATTAACTTAGGCTCTTGATCTGTATTTTTCATGAATAAGCAGGGCTACTGGTGTTCCTACAGTATAAAAGCGGCTCAACCACACGACCCCAAAACCTGGATTTTTCTGCTAGTATTTTTTTGTATATTTCCTGCCAATTTGTCCATATTGAACAAATGAATAAATATATTACTGCAAGGTATAACATGCGTAAAAAGTGGAGTTACCTCTGTTCTTCCTCTGCAAAAACTGTAGAGAGTACAGTGCCTGTCTGTACGTCTGTAACCTTCAAGTACATATCCTCACCCACACTCAAAATGTTTCGACTGTCTAAAGAACACACACAAACACACACACAATAAAAAACACGGTCAGAAATTTCATCATTAGTGTGCATGCAGGTTGTTTTACACTCAACATTTTATACACACGCATGCATACACCCAAGGACACACACCAGGACTAAAGGCTACTTGGTGGATCTTTCCAGAATGACAGGTGAGCTGATGCAGGAGGGAGAAGCTGGCGAGATCCCAAACACTGAGGGCGCCCTCTTTTGTGCCTGATGCCAATAGTGTTCCAGCAGGGCTTAGAGCTATGGTGTTAACCTGAAAAAAAAATTACAAAAAATATTGTAAATACAAAAAAAGCAAACATAAAGGGGAAAGAAGAAGAAAAAAAACCCCCACAATGAAGAAACCTTAGTTTTTGATAAACTACTGAAGGTTATCATGTAGATATGTGCTACAGTGGGGCAAAAAAGTATTTAGTCAGCCAAAACACTGTGCAAGTTCTCCCACTTAAAAACTCTCTCTCCCACTTTTCTGGATTTCATTTTTTATTTTGTCTCTCATAGCTGAGGTATACCTATGATGAAAATTACAGGCCTCTCTCATCTTTTTAAGTGGGAGAACTTGCAAAATTGGTGGCTGACTAAATACTTTTTTGCCCCCACTGTACAGATAAAATGGTGATCCAGTCAGCGCCAATTTGTCATGAAGAGACCCAGGAAATGACAGTAAGACTTGGGGGAGAGAGTTGTTCTCTCAGAGTGTCATGTGTCTACAGTCCCAATTACTGCTTCCAATTGACATGTTAAAGTTGACTATCTCACTGGCACTCCAATATAAAAAAGAATTACTGAAATTAAATCAATACGAATTATCTGAATTATTAATAATTTTCGCTCTTATCGCATAGGACTGGTGCAGATAACGTATTAATTCCTCTAGTGACATAATCTATTAATTAACCACCATGTATCAATCTACTATCATTTAAATACGTAATTAAATTAAAATAAACTAACAGGGAAGGTTTGAAGTTACACAGGTAAGGAATGTAATCGAAAGGGAACAAATTTGCTATTAAAGTTGATGGTGAATATATCTATTGCCACAAAAATAAACCTTGGCTGTGCTGATCCATAGGACTCTGTGGTGGGCCCATGCCACTGTGCAGGGATCTCATGCTGACACCTTTAATCTGCCCATAGTGCATTTCTTCTCCCATGCCTTTCTCATGCATTCCTTCCATGGGCTGAAAATAAATTAGAGCCAATATATATTTTACTCTTATGATCTATTCAAAAAATTATTTTCTGACTTGAGTATGTAGTCTGCCTACCTTGTGCATGGGATGCATGCTCTCCTGAGGATAGTCTCCTGACCCCTGGCTCTGCATGGCATGTGGTATGCTGGGAGGTCCTGGGCTCAAGCCCATCATGCTGTGTACAGAGCCTGGAGAGGGACCTGGTCCGGGACTGGGGCCTAAAATGGGTCCAGGAGACAGGCCAGCACCGGGGGAAGGACCAGAGTGGGACATTCCGACTGACGGATCAGTTGGAGTGGACATTTGTCAGGTGTGAAGCTATGGACAAAATAAAAAACTTACATTATACACCTATGACATAAATGATATACACATAATTAGCATCAACCAGGGTGTGTTTCAAGGTTATTAATCTGGCATCAATCTAGTCAGTCATTTCAACACTCTTTGGATTAATGTGAATATTGGCTTTAATAATATATGTTTTTTAATAAGATTGTTTAATAAGATATTCACTCTGATTAACCATAATTTTAAAAGCACTGACAGATTGGGGTCAAGGGTGGGATATAATTGGTAGCAAAGTGAACAGGCAGATCTTGAAGATGATGTGTTGGAAGCAGAAAAAATGAGCAAGCATAAAGATCTGAGATTCTGACAAAGCCCAGATTGTGATGGCTGGAAGATTGGCTGGGTCAGAGCATCTCCAAACTGGCAAGTCATGTGGGTGTTCCCGGTATGCAGTGGTTATTACCTATAAAAGTATTCCAAGGAAAAACAAGCAGTGAACTGGCAACGGGGTCATGGGCACCAAAGGCTCACTGATGAACGTGGGAAGTGAAGGCTGCCTACCGTAGCCCGAATTGATAAAAAGTAAATGCTGGCTATGACAGAAAAAGTGTCAGAACACACAGTGTCATGGGTCAGCATGGTCACTCTGACTGGTTTGCAGCTACACAGGACTCTACACAATAACCAGCAATGGGTTATTGTGTAGTCCTGTGTAGCTGCAAACCAGTCAGAGTGACCATGCTGACCCATGTGTGGGATGTGCTGGACAAACAAGTCCAATTCATAGAGGCCCAACAGACGCACTTTTACAATTTGGTAAAAAAAAAAAAAAAACTCATTGTTCCATATTTGTATTATATTTATACTTATCATATTTTATATGTCAAAGGCAAGTCCATTTGAAACTTTTGGTTTCACCTTGATACTAAGATTAAAAATGTACCACACATAATTCTGTTCAAATTAAATTAATTTCTAATTTATAAATTTTTTTACAATTCTGCAAAAACAGAAGCTTTATGGTAATTGGTATGTGAACGTTTTTATGCACCCTGTCCCCGCCCAATTCATTAATTAAAACACACCTTTTGTCAGACCATCTTAAATGATAGTGTATTACAGAGTAACAAACATTTATTTATATCTAGAGTTTTTTTTTTTTTGCTCTTAAATCTCATAATATTTCCAAAATATAATATTACGGAACTTGCAATATTGGGGCAGAGGGATAAGGCATAGAGGCTTACAACTCTGGGTTACTGATTAAAAGTTAATGATATTTAAAAGTTAAAAAATTTTCTATTTATTAGAATTATTATCCCTGAAATGTTCAGTGACAGAACATACTCAGTGCTTATTATAAATGGGCGACTGTATTGAGTTATTGAGGTCTGAATCGCATGTATTTGACTCAAGTGTCAACTCAGACAAATAGATAAACTGTAAAAATTTTTATAATTATTTATGTAATTGTTTAATTTCCATCACTGAAACTAACATTTCTTTATTAACTTTATTACTAACTATATAACTTTAATAACTTAAATAACTATAATAACTATATAAATGTAATAACTTTATTACTATAATAACTTTATTACTAACTATATAAATCAATTAATCAATCACAGGCACTACTTTGCAGGATCTGCTTTACATCATCATACAACATGTCTAGGAATATTTATCCGAAAATAAAACAAGAGATTAACTCTGCAGTGCAACTGATCTGACAGGTGATGGATACAGTAATTTAGCTGGACTGATAACACTGCTGATCAGACCAATACTGTTTCATAGTAGAGATACATAAAGTTACAGCATAATCTCTCAGTGCAAAAAACAATTAGTGGATTAATATGCGTTTGACAGATAAATTAAATTAAATAAAATTTAAAAAAAAGCACAATATCCTGTGCAGACATAAACTTCATGCATAAGTGCATACTGTAAGCTTGTGGTTTTGCTTTAAGCAATATAAAACGTTAATGGTAACGGAAACTTTGCTTAAATTACCCGTGTATATAACTTCTCCCAAAACACACAGCATTCATTTACTTTAATAGGTGAAGCAGAGAAACGGTTTTAGTAGCGAAAGGCTGGACAGAGTTGGACAGATCATGGCTTCCCTGCCCCAGTCTGTACTGCTTCTTTAACGCCATTGCAGTTTGGTTTTGGCAGGGAAAAAAAAAAAAAAAGTTTCGAAAGCTTTATGTGTACATGTGTGTGTGTAAGTACATACAAAGCGCTTGGGATGCAACGAAAAAACAGCCATGCGTATTACACTACAACAACAGCTTTCTTATTCCTACGTGGTTGTATAAAGAAAAGGCCAAATTCCTGCCAAAGTTCTGCCGCCTAGCTACACTGAGCTCCGTCTGTTACTCAAACCTTCACCAGCATAGCAACAAGCTAACGCTAGCAGAGGAGCCGCTTAGCCGCGAACGTACAGTTATGACTAGCTTCCTAGTGCTGAAGAAAAACAGCATTTACCTTTCGAGAGTCAAAAGTCAAGAACTGAATGAGTCTAGTTCATTATTTCAGCTTCAAAAATATGACTCGTATTAGTTCATACCCTCCTTTCTGTTTTTTGGGGGCTTTTTTTCCACTGACATGTTGAAGTTTTATTTTTTTTAATAGGTTTCTATTTCTGATTTGGTATTAGAACCGGAAATACGGGCGGCATTGCTTTGTGATTGGTCGAACAGCACGTCGATTTTGTAGTTTGTGTATTTTGGGGCGGGACTTTCTTCTTCTCGTGGTTACTGTCTTGAGGAAAGTGCTGGAATTTACAGACCAGACAGGGAACAATATTGAGACCCAGTATTGAGAATTCACTTCAGTTTGTTAGACTGTTGTGTTTACCGTTATTTAATCCAAAGTGAAATATAAGCTAGACACAGAATGAACATGAACACTACCTCACTAAAAAAGTATGTAAAACCAATAGTATGCCAGCTGATAGCTGTTTAACGGTTAACACAGAGACACACACTTAAAGCTGTGGACAAAAGATTTGAGAATGACACAAATATAAATTTTCACAAAGTCTGCTGCTTCAGTGGTTTTAGAGCTTTTGGTCAGATGTTACATTGGTATATTGCCGTATAATTACAAGCATTTCATAAGCATCAAAGGCTTTTATTGACAATTGCATTAAGTTTATGCAATGAGTTAATATTTGCAGTTAATTAACCACTTCTATTCACTAACAATTTCCCCTTCTATTTTAGACCTCTGCAATTCACAGTGACATGCTGTCAATCAACTACTGGGACACACCCTGTCTGGTGGCAGCGCATTCTTGCATAATCAATGCTTAGAGTTTGTCAGACTTTTTTTGTTTTTTATTTGTCCACCTGATCTTGAGGATTGATCATAAGTTCTCAACAGGATTAAGGTCTAGAACTTTGGGAACAATACCTTTCCAGCATGATGGAGCACCTTGCCATAAAGTAAAAGTGACTCAGGGAACAAAACATTGCGATTTTGGGTCCATGGTCAGGAAAGTCCCCAGACCTTAATCCTATTAAGAACTTGTGGTCAATCCTCAAGAGGCGGGTGGACAAACAAGAACCCACAAATTGACAGCATGCCAGGGCGGATTGTAGAGGTGTTGACAATTACATTAAGTTTATGCAAATATTGAGTCTTTACATAAACTTAATGTAATTGTCAACAAATGCTTTTAAGTGTAAAAACACTTATAAAAATCCTTGTAATTATACTTCAGAATACCGTACCCAGATAGCAGAACAACATTGAATCATCATTGAATCAACATTAAAGCATCAACCAACTTGACATTGAATCA
>JAQQZT010000001.1:22205090-22217632 GCA_030068275.1 Clarias platycephalus
ATTAAATAAATGTCCAGTCACACACACACACACACACACACACACACACACACACACACACACACACACACACACACACACATACCAATGGTCTCAGGCCATGTCTTCTTTTGTAGATGCGTCGGACAGTATGGAGCTCAATGTACACCACTGAATCCTGTCCACACGTGGACAAATATTAATCATAATCATTACCAGGCCATTAAAATCAGAAAAAAAAACAACAACACACAGCTCACTACCTAAGTGCTCACTAACTCACAGGGTAACCATTAAGGGGCTGGAAGTACAGGTTGCCGTTCGTGATGCAGACGTGGCCAGGGTTGGTCACTAGAGGGGTCACCATCTCAGCTTTACACTCCATATGTGGCTGCTCAGACACACTCCGAAAGCTACACACACAAACACACAAAATTCATTATACAATACAGGAACCTACTGTACAATGCTGTATTTTGACTTCATACTGTATATAGTGCTGGGGGGAAAAAAGTATTTGCCCCTTTGATGATTTAAAATAAAAATAAATTAATCAATACATAAATAAATAAATACAAATAAATGGCCCATTTGTTAAAACTTAAATAATAGAGATAAAACATATTTTAACATGGAGTTTTTAAATAATAAAAGCTGCTTTCTTTTCTGTTTGTCTGTATTAGGATTTATTGCCATATCAGTTTCTCAGGCTATTTCATGGCAGATACGTATTAAACTGATTTATTCAAACCAATATAATATTATGTTATAATGTAAGGGATTTAAAGAGTCAATTACAGCAAAACTAGACAAACTGTGGGTGTCTGAAAACTCACATTATGGAAGAGGACAGTTCAAAAATACACCTCTTGCTGGTCTCAGAAGACATTATGTTTTACTATTCCTGGTTGGTAAGTGACAGTTAGCTAGAGAGTAGCTGAGAACCAGCAAAACTGAGCTCATAGAAATAAACAAACATTTCTTCAGTCTGTCTTTGTAAATGTATCTTTGTGTCTTTACGCGAAGCTGACTAACCTGTTCTTATCAAAAGATGTTCTCGCCAACCTGGATTGCAAGTTTGCAGCAATCTAGAACAGTAACACATATGCACTTATTATTAATGATTATAAACATATGCCTCTCAACAACCTCAGGTCACTGAGTGAAGACATGTAAACTTGTGTGTAACTGTACAAACCATAGCTGTCTGGTCCCCCAGCTTGTCCAGACACGATGCTCTGTGTAACTGCAAAAACGAAACAGATTAACGCATGATAAAGCAACCAGACTCAAGCAACCAATAGTAAAGCTGTAGAAACTGATAGACAAACCTGCAGCAATGTCTGGACGACATCTTCTGTTTTAGAGGGGATCTCCAGCTGGAATATGACACTTCTTTCTCCCTAGTAAGCAGATTTAAGCACCGATAAATAAACAATTATTAAAAGAGAAAAATCAATCTTCTGTAACTCAGTCTCATACAACAATGTCACCGTAATCACATCAGAAATGGAAGACATGTTCAGAAAATATATTAGATGTCCAAAAAATATCCTAGCAGAAATAAAAATTTAAAAAAAGGAAAGTGATTGAAGCAAGACTGAAAACACTGTTAATTTAAAAGTCTTGATTTTACGGCTACATAATTACAGTGCTGTGAAAACGTTTTTGCCTCCAACCTGCTTTTGTTTTGTGTTGCATATTCGGAACACTTAAATGATTGAGATCGTCAGATTCATTTTTAATTTTACACAAAGATAACCCCGACTAAATACAAAATGCAGTTTTTAAATAGTGATTTTATTTATTAAAGGAAAAACACTGTCCTAACATATCTAGCCCTATGTGAAAAGGTAATTGCCCCAGTTCCACGGCGATGTGAAAGACTCGCAAATGCTTGATTGCAGTTGTTGCCACCAAGAGTGGCATAACCAGTTGGGGGCAATTACTTTTTCACATAGGGCCAGGCAGGTTTGAACAACTTTTTTTAACCTTACGAAATTAAATCATTGTTTAAAAACTGCATTTCGTATTTACTCAGGTTATCTTTCTGTAATATTAAAATTATTGTGACAAATGTGCAAAAAAAATAAAAGACACAAAAATCAGGAAGGGGAAACCTCTTATTATGATTGTAAGCCCTATCTAGCTCATAAGCCCAAAGTTTTCAAGATTACACCCAGAAAAGTGAAAGTACAGTAACAACGACCACAACTGAACCACCCTTTCCTTTTCTTTTTCCTATTCCACTAAGCAAATTTCATCCATTTTTTTAATTGCTTGTACCAAAGTGTAGCCAGCTATAGCGAGGTGTCAAACATTTAAAATGCTTTGTATAAACCATACACTTTTCTCACCTATACAATACAGAAATATCTCTGAATCTGGCAACATGACCAGTATGAGCTTACCCTTTCATATTTGAATGGAGCAACAGCATTCTTCTCTTTAATATGAAAAATCTGACAAACCAACAACACACAATTAGAACATCGAGCACACACAGTCACTTTGTTTACATACATTCTCTGAAGCGCATACTCACCTGCTTGGTTTCCATAAGTATAGTTGCTGGCTTGGTTCTGCAGCAGAATGAGGAAATGAAAGAAGTGAGGAAAAAAGGTTAGAAACAGATGCAACTGAAAGACCAGAAGGATCCTGACTGTAACTGTGCATCACTTGTTTTTTAACTGCAAAGTGCATTACAAACATGGATCTATGATCAAGTGCTTCTGTTGTTCTCCATCTTTAGTCAACTACAAATATCTCACTCTTTAAAAGGGTTGGACTCATCATGCTCCACCGCTTCTATCCGCCTGCAGTCTTTTAATGGGATCTGTTTTTATAAAATAAAATAAAAACATATAATAAATAATTCAGCATATTTCTTTTATGACTACTAAATTGACATATGAATGTAAAAAAGTTTTAAAGAGGAACTTACCTTTAAAATGGCTTCCATCATCTCATCTGGCTCAAAAATGACTGATTTGGAGCAGATCTTTAGGGAGCCTCGAATATTTCTGTGACCAAATTAGTGAACAAACACAAACGTAAACTGAAAACAAAAGGCATTTAATTTGTTGCTGTTATAAATTAGGGGTGTAACACAATGACAATATCTTTAATGATGTAATGGTTCATAATTGATTTGGCTTGAAGTTTAACCACAAATCACCTCCAAGTTTAAACTTTTACTGCTACTGCATATTTGGGCCCATTCCTGAGCCAAAAACCTGGGACCTTCCGATCAGTAGTCCAATGCCTTGACCTACAAACTAAAACTTACTCTATAAACCCACCCACACTGATGAAAACCAGGCCAAATAATCTGGAGAAGAACTCATACTGAAGTCCAATTATTTAAACATGTTGTTCCATTAAAAAATAAAACTATTTGCTTATTATCGAGCTAATAGCAATAATTCCAATTATTTTTCTTCATTTATCGCTGTTCAACGAAAGACAGTCAGCACCTTTTTTCTATGAATAAGAAAGAAAAAAAGAAAAATGCAATACAAGTATTACATATTTTATTTTAAGATTTTCACTCATATTGAACATCACAAATATTGTTTATATTTATGCCAATGGGCAAAAGTTGCTTTAAGTGTTCTTTAGGGACTAAGAAAAAAAAAAAAAAAGATTTTTTTGCTGAGACAAAAAAAATTATCTGATGCATAACCAAAAACCATGATACAATCCGAACCACGAGTTTTGTGATCTGCTGCAGCTCTACTGTTGGTATACCAAATGTAAGTGTGCTTAAACAGCATCCCTCCCTCAGTGATAAGCATCAAACCCAGAAGCATAAAACAGATTGTTGTTCAAAAATGCACTAGTCCAAGAAACTTAGCAAACAATTCACTCTTATCACATGTGACGCCTGTGTGGGAATAGTTTACAGCACAATCTGTAGTATTATAAAGAAATCTTGATGATTTACCGCCTCAAATGCCTCCAAAGTAAAAAAAAAAACAACAACAAAAAAAAATTTGACAATGAGCATGTGTTGATCAATTGCGTTGCTTCTAATGCACATGATTGTCCAGACTAATTTGTGCTTACATTGCTTTGAGACTGGTGTTAGTGTGTGTAAATAGTGGGTTTAAGGCTAATTTGCTTGTAGAGTTTTATGAAAGGCAGATAGGACGCTTTTTATAATGTAACGCAATTAAAAATAAGTGTCCATGATGCACCATTCAGAAGCTTGTGCACTTGTCACAGACTAAGTTTTATCTGAGGCGGACTGGTCATCACTCACTCAATATCTATAGCGCTTTATCCTGTATACAGGGTCACAGGGGGACCTGGAGCTTATCCCAGGAGATTTAGGACACGAGGCAGGGTCCACCCTGGACAGGTTGCCAATCCATCACAAGACAACTAATTACTGTGCGTGATTTGGAAACTAAAATCAGTTTACAAGGCATATCTTCTGACTGGAAGGGGAAACCAGAGGAAACCCACAACATACAGGGAAGACGTTCAAAGGTCCATGCACACAGACTGGAGACAAGATTTGAAGTGAACAATCCTATCTACTGAACCACTTTGTCCACCAAAGCTTGTAGATTTCAGCACTATAAGGTTGTGGCTCAGTGTGTTAACGCTCTAAGTTACCGATCGGAAGGTCATTGGTTGGAGTCCAATCTCCACCAGGTTGCCACAATTGAGCCCTTGAGCAAGGCCCTTAACCCTGTCTGTCTGCTCCAGGGGTGCTGACCCTGTGCTCTGACCCCAGCCTACTAACAGGAAGCTGGGATATGTGCAAAATAAAAACAATCCCCGTGCTTAACTTAGATCTTTCATTACAAGTCAAGTTTATATACGTTAGTATACCATGTCAGAATTTGACCCAGTGATAAGTTTTTCCCAGATTGATTCAGAGTTTTTCCTCAAATCAAATAGTATAAACTTTCCGTAACAGGGGGAACATTTATATGAGTGTACAGTGGAACTACTAGGCGAGCTCACCTGTTTGGGAGTGCATTCAACCTGTATGCAGTGTGCTGTTCAAAATAATATTCCTCCAGGTCGAGTAACAGCAGTGAAAACCTGAGAAACAGAGAACACACTTTTTATTTTCACGTCCTATCCTGCGTGGCTTCAAGTTCTTACCATTTCAGTGAAGCTTTGGTGTAATGCTGTAAATGCAAATAAAACTGAAATGAGAAACTTTCAACAAAAGAGATCTTTCAGCTGAGATTAGTTCAAACGTGAGGATTAATAAGCAACAGTGCATGTGACGGCTTTTTTCCAGGCAACTTCCGGCAACAACCTCACAACAATGACGCCTGTCATGCTTATCATGAGTTTATGATGTGAAATAACTACATAGAAAAGAGAGAGAGAGAAAGAGAGAAAGAGAAAGAGAGAGAGAGAGAGAGAGAGAGAGAGAAACTAGCTGAATGCTGGACACACTCTCGGCCTGGAGACATGTGATGCATCGAGCTCGAGTTACTGTAAAGTGTAGAGTGTGTAGAGTCAGATACCTCTCTTTACAGCGCTCCTTCTTCCTGATGAACGCCATTGTGCACCGATACACATTCAGCACTCACTCTCACACACACACACCGACACAAGATGCCGGAACGAGCTACAGCTCTGTCTTGAGCATTCCAGCGTTCCTCTACGTAGGGACAACACTCCACTTCTTCGTCTTCGTTCTCTCTGTCGCTCTATTGCTTTCTCTCGCTGGTCTCTGATGCGCATGTATGTGTGGACAGGAGCCGAACTAAAAACAAGAGTCGATACTCCGATTCAATGAATCATCAGAAGTGAGTCGACTCCAAAACTTTTAAATGAATACGTCACTATGAAATTAGTTCGTGTTTCACATACGTTTGTATTCATTTTTATTATGCAAAATAATAACATGCAGCGAATCTAAAAATGTAGATTATTTTCGATTCTCGTGCATTCAAAACGAAACGGGATTGTTATTTAACGTTATGAGTAAAAAGGTCAAGTAGTCCTCGACTCCCTAAACATTTTTGTTATCGACAATCCAGACAATAAGTGGAATTCCAAATCGACACTTTCGACCACATTCTGAATCAGATTCCGAATCGACTCTTTTAGCTCCACTACACTTTGAATCAGACCCCGAATCGACTCCCAAGTCTCAGCAAGCGCAACGCAAGCGGCACGCAAGCGCAAACACTCATGCACACATGAGCTCAAGACACTCGGCTTGTCAAGGTCTCCTACTATCAGTGTTTTTCATTCCACTAGATTTAGTGAGTGTCGTTTTTACGGAATTTAAATTAATTTCTTTACCATTAAATGAAGTTTTACAGTGTTTAAAATTAACCGCGTGCGAAAACAGATAACAGCGCTTGTTTTTTTTTTTTTTTGCAACATCACATGACTCAGTGAGTGACACCCCACTGATTGGTTGTTGAGAGTACGGGTAACCAATTAGAACCGAGCCCCGCCTTCCTGTGTCACATGGACTAGTTAAGACCATAACAGGCACGAAAATAGGCTTTATTTGCGATTGAAGTCATTGTGATTGTATGCTTTAATTCGTTTACTTGTATAATTACAATTACTTGTGTTTAAAAATTAGTTATAAGTTTGTGACTGCAGAAAAAGGCTTAGGTGTGAAGAGTTTGAGCTCATGTGACGCAACACTGGCGCTGGAAGATAAACAACACAGTAAGGCACAGGAAGAGATCAGATTAATGACGGAGTAACAGCATGAAGTTAATCTGGGTCTGGTTTTTCTCACTCTTCTTCCAAAACATTTTCTGTGCTGTTCTTTCAGAAGGACACAAAACAAACGACAGTCCTATAATAGGTAAGGAGCCAACATTCCATTCACTAAACAAACTTTTGTTAATAGCAGTTTAATATCTATAATCAATAGGGCTCTGCTCTCTTTCTTTTTAGATCTTGCTTTTGTGACTGAGTGTTTGAGTCCTGGTGTTGTGTCTGTAATTCACACTGTTTGTGTGTTGTTTATTCTCTGAAGGTGTACTAGCGCAGGAGGTGTACTCTCCAACACCAGGAAAGAACACCTACATCGCAGCTTCCTATGTCAAGTATCTGGAGTCTGCTGGTGCTCGAGTGGTGCCTGTGATGTAAGCTGCTGAAGTGCTAAATACTATTGACAGGAATGACCAGTCACCCCCCCCCCCCGATACAATATTATCACGATACCTCGGTGCCGTTTCGATTAAAATTGCGATTATATAAGTATCACGATTTGATATAAAATTTCAGTTTGTTACAATTTTAAACCTTTAAAAAAAAGATACTGAGTAATTAAATGCAGCGTGTTCCTTATAACATTAGTTTTCCCACTTAAAAACCAAATGCCAAATATGCAAAGATGCTTTTAAAAATATTTATACATAAACCTTTATAAAGAGCAATAAAATGAATTCAGTAAATATTTGGTTCAAAAGTCTTAGCTTGAAAATAATCAATAATGTTCTATACAGATTTTTGACATTTTTATAAGTAAAGCAGCTGGGAGATTTTACTGAGCATACTGGAGAATATTTCAGAGCTTTTCAGACACAGTCACACTTGCTCCTTCCTCTTTTCATGCAAAACCCAGGAGCCTAGATTATGCAGACATGATAAACATTTATAACACAATTTGTACTAAAGATGATATGGTGCCTTTTGCACAGTACGGTATACCTGACTGAATTACTGATAAGCAGTATTTTAAAGTATTTCACAATTGTAGTTGATTCTGTGAATAACATGAATATGCAAGGCTAGTTGACTAATATCGACAAGATTTGATTGAATTAAACAAATGGCGGTTAGCATTCTTCGTCTCTTTCATTACTTTGGTAGCTTAGCATGCTAGTCGCTACATTTGCTACCCTGCAAGTACACAATTAAACATGGGCATACTGCGAGCCTACAAAATAGAATAAGGGTAAAGGACATGCCCGAAACATAATTATAAACAGTCATATATATTTATTTATTTATTGCCATGAAACACAAAATAATTGCATAAGCGTCTTCTAGTTAGCAAGGTCACTCTAATCTTATCTTGACAATGCACCTTTTTGCATTACTGAGCATTAACAAGTTTAGAATTTGAACTGGATCCGGGTTTGTGTCCTGCTGTCGGTGGGTTGCCACACCCCATAAAACCCAGCCACTGCCAGTCCCAAGCCCGGATTGAATGGAAGGTTTAGAATTTAGTTTTCATAAAACAAATTAGCGAGTAGAAGTAAACAGTATTACCTACGGAATATAATCAAGTAAAATACAGATACATGAAAAAATACTGAAGTACAGTTACTGAATATTTGTAACTTGCCACATCTGATGACCTTTTGTCACGTAACTAAGTACATTGTACAACTAAGTACATGATTATTTAAACACATTGGTAAAAATTTGTCATGCAAATAGTTTTTACTAAAACGAGAGGGAAAAAACTGCATATTAAACTTAAACATGACATGACATTAACACTTTAAATTATTATATAAAGCTATACTTATCGTATATATATATATATATATATATATATATATAGTATAGTTCATAGTAAAGCTTAAAAAGAGTAAGCATGAGCTGATGTGTATTTACAGCTGTAGAAACTTTAGCATGCATATTACAGCTGTGATTCGAAGGTAGATGGTGAGTTCAATCTGATTTGATTTTATGGCATTCCCATTCTCAGTTAAATCCAATAGAACAGATGTTTATTGTCTCATTTGTTGTCTTATCAGCTATATTTCTTTCATGTTTTAAAACAGCAAAAACTGCTAAACATATCTTAAATGCATTCATGTACAGTTTAACTTGTGTAATAGTAACAACTGTGATTTTTTAAAAGAATTTCTTAATTTTAGCAACAATTTCTTTTTATTCAAAGGGGTAGTACAGAAATTGTTGTTGCTGCATGGCTCACAATTAAAAAAAAAAAAAAATTTTGGCTCGTTCAGTGACGGAGCTCTAGGGAGTGTTATCAGAGGCCATTTGTACTTGAAGCCATTAATCTATATAATGAGTTTCTGCAAAGCCAGAGTAGTTTTGACCTTCTTGTCCCTGATGAGTAATGAAATAACTGTACCTTTTATCTTCGGGTGCTTGAAAACAGTATGCGCAATATTACACTAAAACTCTCACAATCATCCACAATGTCCTTGCACGCTCATGTACACCGGATAATTTCTGTGTGGCCTTCTTTAAAATGTTTACATCATTTAAATGTTTTACTGAAGTTAAGAGTCTCGTCACTATACTGTGATGACGAAAATGCTAATCGCTTTTACACCGATTCATGAGAAATTTCCTGGTTTTACTTGTACGCCCCTTGTAGAAAGACTCCTAGTTTTTATTAGATTTATTTTTGTCATAATATGAAAATAATTTTAATTTCCGTGTTTGTTTCTGTCTTCTGTAATTACTCTCTTTCCCGTTTACTGCCTAATATCAGTGTTATTATGGTGGAATACTGCAGATATCAGATTTCCTTCAGGAAATCTTATTTATAAAAAACATCTGGGATACATAATGTTATGTTTATGGATGCAGGATTAATAGGACTGAAGAGGAATACACCAAACTCTTCAGATCTATAAATGGGTGAGTGACTGAACTCCAGGAATAATGCTTTAATTATTATTCGCACAGATACTCATTTCTTTTCTCATAGAATCCTTTTTCCTGGTGGCAGCGCAAGCATTTTATCATCTGGTTATGCCAAAACAGCAGGCATATTTTACAAACTTGCACTGGAGGTAAGATTGTACAACTTGTTCATGTGATTCACATCTGATCTGGAGCATGATAGTGTAGATTAGTGTGATGGTATCTCTGTGGGCTGTAATTTCACAGAACAGTTCGAGAGAGTGTGATTTCCTAGTGTGAGGATGTAAACTTGAGTCAAAGGCCAAAATTGTCTGATTACCAAAAAACTTTCCCTGAATAATTTGTTAGGCAATAATTTGTCAGAATTAAATGTTTGATATTGGTGTGTTGACAGGCCAACTCAAAGGGAGATTATTTTCCTGTGTGGGGGACCTGCTTGGGCTTTGAGCAGCTCACACTACTGACTAGTGGAAAGTTACTGCTGTCACATACTAATACCAGTGGTGTTGCTCTACCACTCATTTTCACCAAAGGTGAGTTATTGAAATTAAATTGAAGTCATGTTCCAACTTTTGTTTTTATTTTTACGAATGATTTATAATTTGCCGGCCAAAATGAAATCTTATATCTTAAAACATAGCTCCGTGATGGTACTTGCGGATGGTGCTTGTTTTAATATGCAAACTTAATCATAAACTAAACAAAAACTATGGAAAAAAATATTAAACTTACCAGTGATACCTTCCCGGGAGCTCTGACAGATTTTTTTTGAGCATGTTGCCCACAGCCCATGCTGGCAAGCTACATATTACTTCTACAGATCTTACTATATGACTTCCCACAGTAATCACAATACATTTAAGTAAGAACTGGGCTTAAAGCTGGGTGGTTTTAGGTGTTATTTACAGTTAAAGGAGTCCCTGGTGGCTAAAGGGTATTTAAAATCTGGTTTACCATCAGGATGTCTAACCTGATTTGGCTAATCTACACCAAAATGTGAGGCATCACCTTCACATTAACACCGCAAAACAGTATGTCTGGTCCAATCCCACAGAAAAGCCAATGTAAAACAAATTGCTGAAAAATGTTAATGCTGAACACAATAGAAAGTAACCAGAACACCCAATACATCACATATTGTTGTGTATGGGGCTTAGCAGGACTCAAAATATCTAAATCCAATTGAGCATCCATGGGATGGGCTAGACAAAATAGTCTGATCCGAGTAAGCCCTACCCTGCAAACTTACAGCGATTAAAGGACCAGCTGCTAACATCCTAGTGCCAGATACCGCAGCACATTCCAGGGGTCATGTGGAGTCATGCCCCGTAGGGTCAGAGCTGCTTTGGTGGCACAAGGGGAGCTCACACAATACTGGGCTTAAAGTTTTACGGTACAGTGTAATCTCGGATTACGAGCATAACTCGTTCCGGAAGCAGCCTCGTATTCCAAAACACTCGTAAACCAAATTAAATTTTCCCATAAATTAAGACAATGCTCGTTTTTCAAGTCAAAATTTATTTAAAATCTTTGCTCGTCTTGCGGAACACTCGCAAACCGCATTACTCGTAATCCGAGGTTTTACTGTATTAATTATATGGCTGATTGGTTTATATTGTTGATTATCCTTTCCTCCAGACTGATCTTAAACTGCGAGGCATCACATGGTTTAGCAGTCAGTACTGCTAGAAGTAAGTAATAATTAGCTAAAAATAGGAGCGTACAAAGTACAAGTGTAAAAACTCTAATCTGGTAACTGCTTTATGAGAGCTGCTTTATACGACAGAACTGGTTTCAAATCAGGTTGGCAAAAGGTGACTGGTCAGCAGATTAAATGTTGAAAGTTTATTAATGTGTTCATGTTTCCATAGTAACAAATCATTCACAAGGCCTTGTATGGTGGATGTTCCATATGATCTAGGGCTAATAATGTAAAATAAAAATAAAAATAAAAAAAACAATTGTTGATATGGTTGATAAACATCTCCTTACAGATAACATAACATTTATGGAGGTGTAACTCTGCCACTGTGAGACAGTCTTTAATGTGGAGGACTTTGCACTTTCTGGTAACGCGTCTTAGTATTTAAAGAGAGAGGAACATCATTTAAAAATGTTTGAAAATAAGAGTGTAATAGTCGTTAAAAAATTTTATATAATTGTAATGGTTGACAAGCTGCCGTAGTCAAGGAGGAGGAGCAAAAACACCCCCTGTGTTACCCCCTGGGTACTGTATGCTGTTAAGGACACAGACAAGTTCAGCGTGTTTATTTTTCACATTGTTGTTTTCTGCTCTGGAATTTAGAGTCTAAGGATAGCCGATTGTTCAAGGATTTCCCAGAGGACCTGATGACATCACTGGCTAATGAACCACTCACAGAGAACTCTCATCAGTGGAGCATCAGTACTGAGGTATTACACACCTTATGCAAATGTACTGTAGCTATATTTAGCAGAGTAAAATACTGTGGTATGGAATACTGGTGTCTTAAAGAATAACGCTACAAAAAACAGTGCAAGTTCCTACAGTGTTTGTTTACATCTGGGACAGACATTCACCGCAAATGAGAAGTTGAAACAGTTTTACCAGATTCTGAGTACAAACACAGACGGACAAACAGAGTTCGTGTCCACAGTGGAGGGTAAGGATATGTGGGAATTGTCTATTCAACTAATGAGATTTATTTTATTATTGATTTCATAAAGAATCGCCATTCTTCATTTGCACAGCATACGATTTTCCAATTTATGGAACCCAGTGGCATCCAGAGAAAAATGCATTCGAATGGACTCATGCGTACATCCCCCACTCCATCAGTGCTGTCAAAACCACTTTCTATATGGCACAATTTTTTGTCAATGAAGGTATGAAAAGATTTAAAGTACATAATTTCAACTATGGCATGATGTATACAGTGGCTTGCAAAAGTATTCGGCCCCCTTGAACTTTTCCACATTTTGTCACATTACAGCCACAAACATGA
>JAQQZT010000001.1:22270112-22288913 GCA_030068275.1 Clarias platycephalus
AACAGTGCTCCGTGGGATGTTCAAGGCTTTGGAAATCTTTTTGTAGCCTAAGCCTGCTTTAAATTTCTCAATAACTTAAGTGGGACGAATACTTTTGCAACCCACTGTATTTTCCATGCAAGTGCTCTGTAAGTGCATTGGAACATCCGTATCATCTACCCTCCTATCTTCAATCTGTTTTTTGTCTATCTTAGCGTACTCTAGGACTTTATTCAATTCTGCCTACACAAAGTCGGCATGTTAAAACATTTGACTTGGCTTTGAGCTGGGCTGCTGTGAATATACCACATGAATCATAAGGCTTAAGTACAGTAAGAAGCTTTTCGGGACATTAATTTGTCTCTAAATTTACTTTACTGCAGACCTCTATGCAACAACAACAAAAAAAACCCCAAGGTGATTAAAAAAAAATAATAATCTACAAAAGAGTACAGGCTTCTAGTTAAAGCCTGTAATGTTAAAGCCACATTTTAAACTTACTCTATTCATTCCTTACTTCCGTACAAAATTGTTATTGTACATTTTTTGTTTTCTGTAATGTAACATACAGAGTAATAATTCCTGACTGCTGTAACAATAAACTGGAAACTGGTGTTCAAAATGAAAGTTAAATATGACTTGTGATTTCTTATCTGCCAGTAGATCTACGCTGTTTTTACAGAGATTTTTTTTTCTCCTCATTAACAGATTTAGTCATGTTTTTGTCATAACCCAGGGTGGAAAGCAGAAACCGCCTACGGCTTATGATGTTATATCAGTCGCACAAATAAAAGTACATTTTATCCATATCATCATTTTATATTTTTAGTTGTTTGCTTTCCCATCGCTACAGAAATACTTGTGAATCTTTCATTCATAATGCTATACTTAGAATTAGCGTATAGAGTAGTCTCAGATTGCAAGACTGTTTTTATCAATGAACATAGGCTGATGAAATCCTTTTGATGTTTCAAGCATTTTAAAGTGAATGCATAATGGCCTCGCCATCTTCTAATATTTAAAAAAAATTTATACGTTGGGTTTTATGTAGCTACATAAATGTAAATAAATAAAGTTTATTTAAGATAAGGAATTGCTTTTTCAACACATTTTTGGTGGGTAAACTTGGTGACAGACATATCACAAACATTCCATTCAGTTATAATGACTCACTAGAGGTCAAGCAGTCTTAACATAAACAGAAAATAAACCAAAACATTGTTATGGAAGGAAGCCCAAAGCGCTCCCATTAGAAGATACCAAAATAAAACAATATCTGAAATGGACATTTTGATTTTGATCCAGGGACACCCTTCCTGATACAACCCTACCATTTTTTTGTTTATTTGGGCTTGGGACCAATGTTAAGGGTGTTCGGCAACTCCAGTGGCTAAGAAGCAGCGATTTCAGGCCTTCCACCTGGCATGTGAGAAACCTCCTACTGATCCACCTATGCTCTGTCCAAGAGAGGATTACGAATAATAATACCTACCAAGCACAGTCATGGATTCCAGCTGCTCTTTCAACAGGCTGATTGGTCTGTCACTTTGGAACTGTGCCATGATCAAGTCTGCCTCTTTACGTGCTGCAGCGAAAGCTTCTGGATTTCTGAGAAAAGGAACACATGCCGAACGCTGTCAAAAATGAATCCAAACAATTACACAAGTAATTATTAGTCAGGAGTGTGTTTGCTACCTCAGTGTATAATAGATACTCCAAAAAGCAGCAGGGAGCGTGTTGGCCTGTGAAGCCCAGAGCATACAGACGTGTGTGCGTGCTTTCCCCGTCTCGTCCAGGGGCATGTGATCGAAGGCGTCCATCCTGCGCTGGATCAGATCCGAGATGCACATCCTGTGATGAAGCTCGCTGTGCAGCAGTCTCTGAGCTAATGCTTCTCTCGCCCTCCATGCCCGCCTACACAGAGCGATAGGCACGCCAGCCGCCATTGCAGGAAAAGCCCCGTCGAATGCCAAGAAATCCTTCTTCGCCTTCTGCAAGCATGTACCAACAGCTTCCACTCCTTCTGCCTGAAGAAGATCTGCCTTCTTACCAAAAAGTGTGAGGAAACCAGCCTCAAACATGATGCGTGTAGTCAGGCTCTGTAATCCCTCCTCTTTCCAGTTATCTCCAGGTGGTGAGCAGTTCTGGAACACAGTATGCAGATTGCCTAGCATGTTCTGGCCTAGGTGGTGAAGAGGCTGACCTTGTAACGTGTGCCTGAAGAGCAAGTGCACTTCTCGGTAGCTTTCGCTTAACAGAGGAGATGTAAAATCAGCATGACCAAACACCTGCAAAACAACAAATTATCATATAACATATAAATGTAAAATGGCTAATAGTCATTGTGCACTAGTCTGTGCACTTGTAGTGCAGGTAACAGAACAAGGGTAACCCAATTAATGTCATATTAGTTTAAAAACAGAAAATTTGTAAATCCTCAAAGAAGCACCATGAGCAAGATACATCTCTCAAATAAGCAATAAGAAAAGTTGATTTTGAGAGAAAGACTTCCTGTGCACACCTCAAACCTTGGGGGGGGTGTTTCTGCGCACCCTTTATTAGCATTACTAAGAAACAAAGTTTGGTAAAAATTGAGCGGTACAGGAGGTGACATCATTCAAGGTTATAATTAACTTGCATAGGAGTTCTGTATAAATTTAACACTGCTCATGAATCCTTTTTCAAATCTACAATGCACCTTCATAGTGTGTGTGCCTCACCTGCTGAGAGAAATTCATGGCGAATTTGTGAAAGTCAAGGTTTTTCCCTTGACGCATCACCGCGGGGAAAGAGAATGGATCGGTGATGAAGGTGAAATGCTTCCACGCAAGCTGGCATGTAAAGATGTCTCCATACTTTCGTTGAGCTGCTTGCAGAAAGCCTAGAGGGTTTTTACCATAGTCTAGGATTACTCCCAAAAAAGGCCAACCTTTAACCAGTGGAGGTTCATTCACTCGCCTGCGAACAGAAATACATTTCTGATTTTAATCAGCAAGAACAACAATGTGGAAGATAATATCTGTGTAGTTATACGATATAGGCATATATATCCTATAAATTATACATTACTGTAATATTATACAAGAAAACTGAAAGCAAACATGTACTGAATGAGACGACCAGCTTCCACGGAGCGATTTCCCACAAGTAATGGAATCCAGATGTTTGTAGAATTGCAACAGCTGTAATTGATACTTATTCATCCCTTTTGCCAGAAGTACTAAATATTACAAGAACTTTTAATACATTCTATATTACTAAATAACCCCCATTGGACTAGAATCAAAATTACCATCCGGTTTCCCAGGAAGACTGAGTGTGGAAATACACATATTGAGTTTTCAGATATGATTTATTTAAAGATTTGCATAATCAGCTTAAATACAGCTTTAAGAATATTTCTTAAAACCAAGGAGTCTGTGTGACAGAATGTCATCCCCCTAATGAAACAGATTACATATTGTAGGGAGTCCCATAAATGCCTGAATGCATAACATTCCTCTTCTCCCCAACTCACAATCTCCAGCACATGTTCAAGAAGAGATTCATTAAGTGATATTACACATAACACATTAGAAATAAATTTTTACAATTTTTAGCTTTCTCTTTCTCTTTTTTCATGTCTGAAATGTGTCCTGAAGAACATACCTTGTCCTATATCCATAAGCTGTCAATAACAAGAACAACACACCAATGACGAGGAAGGCAACAAGAATCCATGTAGCCATGCCTAAGCTGTATGCGTTTACTCCCACTTTCTCTTCCTTGTTTGCTGCTTTTCCTTCTGTCCCATCTGGCTCCTTTTAACCCTCTACAAACCCCTCCTGCTCACTGTAGGAGGGGCATTATTGCATCCTGTGTGTTGCCTCTAGTTCAGCTCAAATGAACCACCCATTTGTATAAAAGGTCTCTTATCTCTTTAAGTCCTAGTGGAAGCTATGCTCTTTGTTCTTAAAGAAACAGTATTATAAACAATTGGTATAAAGCCAGATCATGTGGACTGACAGATAAAGAAAAAGGTAGATCATGTAGATGTCTCTTATCATGGGGAAGACCACACTGGGTCTCACTCTTGTCAGCCAAGAGCGGGAATCTGAGGTTCCAGTGAGCACAGAATTAACCTAATTGGACAGCTAAAGACTGGAATAAAACCTAAAAACCAAACTCATAATCTCTGGGTGATAATGAGGAAAGCAAGTCTTTTGTGCCACATGCATCGAGTTTTTTTGCATCGCTCTGAGAAAACTATAGACGGTTATACGATAAAATCCCAGAAGATTAGCAATTACAGAAATATTCAGTCAAACCTGTTTTGTACCAACAGTCATACATATCATAGTGTGATCACAGTGATCTTTAAGATCATCACTATGATCACACACCCTTATTGATGGCTGATATGAACCTTATCCAAAGCTATTGTTCTGTATCTACATAATTTCATTTACTGATGCAGGTGATTGGCTGAACAAGTAACAGATTGACAGCAAAATGAGAAACAGGTTTTTTTCACACCAAGCAAGAAGAACTCAGAAAATGTTTTGTACTGATGTTCTTTGAGTCACAAGGTGTTAATAAGTTTAAATGTCAAATATTTTTATCAGAATTGTTACCGTAATGTTGACTTTTGTACAGAACTTTGGTCAGCTTTGTTGTTGTAGAAATAAAGTGGTATGGTAAAGTGGTATGGTTATATGAATTTTGTGTGATTTTTCAAAATGCTATAACGCCATCTCCCAGAGTTTTGGCACAATGGATAAAGCAGCTCGCAGGTCTGTTTGTGGTTATTTAAATATGCAATTTAATATTAATAGCACGGTTGAATTTATATAAAAAATACAGCAAACTCATGCGTTTATTGTGATTTTTTTAGTCAAACAGGAAGTACTGGCAGGGAATTTTTCAAAGAAACAAATTGAGTTTAATACATCATGGCATCATCAGTCTCCTCTACCAGATTCAGTTTTACTTCAGTACTTGATGACAGTGCCTTATTACAGTATATTACAAGGATGTACAGTTTCATTCATACATCACCGATCAAATTCAAATTCAAATTTTATTTGTCACATACACAGTACGATATGCAGTGAAATGCTTATACGTAAGGAATAAATATGAATGAAAAGAAATACTAAAGAAAATAAATTTAACTAGTAAAATAAACTGTACAAATAAGGGCATAATAAAAATATTACAAAATATAGAAATATAGAAAAAAAAAAAGATCACATGTCTGTTAGGTTACAACATTACAAGGGTAAAAGACAGAACCAGACAAAGTGAATGGAGCAGCTTCTCACATCCCGTGCATGTACGTCAAGTCTCTTGTCCAAATCTCCCTTGTGTGTCCTAGAAGTGTCTATGCTTTATTTTCTTTTGAAAATTTTACCATAAGTGCACCGTGGTTCCAAAATGCAGCAAAACCAGCATGTTACCAACCACAGCAGGGAATTGGTAATATTTGCTGATGTGAACAGATCGGCCTGGCTCATTGGCACCCTTTCCAGGGTGTACCCTGCCTTGTGCCCTAAGCCTCTTGGGATACCCTGAATACAGGATAAAGCGGTATAGACCATGAATAAGTGAATGAGATGAGTGAACAGGTAGATGTTCATTAACAACAGTTACATCGCATGTTGAAGGTAAACTAAATGAACATGTCTGGATGTGTTTTCAGGTCCCTCATGATAAGTGATGTGGTCAAACTATGGTGTTTAATTTTCTTCCCACATTCCTTCAGCATTGCAATTCTTCTGTTACATGCAATTATGTGGAATTCTCTGTAGCCGAAGGCTTTCATATACAGGGTTTGTGCCAAAACGGTGATGCACTGCTTACCCTGGTGCAGGCAGGGGCATGTGTTGATGTGTCACTAGATAATGCGTCATGGAGTGCTGGGTGTTGCAAAAAACAAAATGCAACTTTCTTGCACACACACACTGTATGTGAATGTTTAATCTGATACCTCAGTTTATAAATCACTGATTTGAAGAATTGATTGTTCTGGAATAATTTAACAGCTATTTCCAACCAGGTAATCTAATTGGACGAGAGCTTGCTGTGAGTAGTGATATAGAGCACAACAGCACTGTGATGTTTAACTACATGTATGACTTTACGTAACAGGTGTCTGAACAATCATTAATTACACTAACTGTCCAGCACCAGCGTGGAAGTAGGTCTGCAGTACTGGAAAGAGCGAAAAGCAGCTGCTTGCAAAAACGAACATTCAAAAAGTGGAAGCACTTTCAGCAAGAAAATACATCTGAAATGTCATTTTAAATAATCCTTTTTCTCAATAATTGCTCAGAAGTCATTCCAAATTGCCTCTGAAATGTCTATGTAGTTCGGTTCACGGCTAACACGTGCTACAAAGCTACTGTAACAAGCTTCTTACACAAGACTGAATCCCAAATCCCTCACTAACCCCTGATTAATGGGACCTCTTGGGGGTCTGGAGCCTATCACACTGAACTTACAGTAAGGAACAAGGTAAGGTACACCCTGGATGAGGTGCCAAACCATTGCAGGGAACAAGCACTCACACACCCAATCATACACTGTGGGAAATCTGGAAACTGTGGAAGGAAACCAGAGTATGCAGAGGAAACCCAGCAAACATGGGGGAAACGTACTGTAGGGGAGGATCGAACCCCACAACCCTGGAGATGCAAGGTGGTTGCTGGCCACTAAGCCCTGTGTAAAATCATAAAAAAAATTACTGTACAGTATATCTCCCTTTGCATGCTTATTTATTAATTAGATGTAATATTCAATGGTCACCCTAATTTTTTAGGAACTTTGAGGTATTTGTGACACACTATATAGACAAAAGTTTTTGGCCAAACCTGTATCCAAATACTTATACTACTATATCTGGAGTTAATCCCCCGGCTGCAGCTATAACAGCTTCCCCTCTTCTTGGAAGGCTGTCCACAGGCTTTTGAAGTGTTTTTCAAGAAATTCATGTACATTAATTCTGTAGAGAATTTGAGGTCAGACGATCATATTGGACCAAAAGGCCTGGCTCGCAATCTCCGTTCCAGTTCATCCCAAAAGTGCTCGATGGAGTTGAGGTCAGGGCTAGTCAAATTCTTCTACACTGAACTCATGAAACCATGTTTACATACTGTAGTCCTTGCTTTGTGCACAGTCATGTTGGAATAGAAAAAGGTCTTCTCCAAACTGTTGCAACAAACTTGGAAGCATAGCATTGCCCATGATGTCTTGGTATGCTGAAGCAGTAAGATTGCCCTTCACTGGGAATAAGGACTGACTGAAACACCTGTAGTCAATAATTAACAGGTTCGTCCAAATACTTTTGTCCATTTTAGTGTACATGACGGGAAATAGTGCAAGTGAAAAAGAAAAGTTAATTGCCGCAAAAGCCAACATGAAAGCTTGAACATTTTGTCATCAGTAAGTGTAATGTACGGTATTTCAGACATATTTTTTTAGTTTTTAGTTAATTATTACCACCTGTTACACATCAGGCACCCGGATAAGAATACTGATAATATTAAAAAAAAAAAAAAAAAAAAAGATAATACTGAACACCTTTAAGGCTGCAGTGATTGTATCCAGGATGATCTGTATCCAGATCCACAAAGAAAACGCAAAGTGTGTGAGGGCAGGTTTTCATTTGGATCAAGCAGGAGCCACACCTGTTTCCAGGTTACATTATTTGATCTTGGCCTTAGGTGATATCAGGTTTGGTTGCTTTTTTGGTTGAAATGAAAACCCGTACCTACTTTACATATAATGGACATGGACATTCTTTGTGCATCAAAGTACAGTAATTTACAGTCACTCTTATCCCAGTTAAACAGTAATATAGTACAGTTCCTCTCTACTTCAGTCTTAATACAAACGTCAAACCTGGATTTCTATTAAGCCATGAATACTAGACCACAGTGGAATACAATAAAAAAAAAAAAAATGAAACAATGAGTAAGGAAACTATTTTATAACAGGTAAATGATAGATCTGCTGTATAAGCTTTGCCTCTCTGTATACAGTAGTATATAATCTAATGCACCTACTGGTCATCTCATTCCTTTAAAGCTGAACTTTGTTCAGTGCTTCGCAACCCGGTTAAACACACAAACACACACACACAGGAGCGCGCGCGCGGTCTTACCTTGTCCTCGAACCACACACTCTAAACAACAGGAAACACACACCGACCAGGAGAAAGACAGCGAGAATCCACGTCGCCATGCCTCAACTCCCGCTCTCGGCGACTCCTCTCTGGTTTCCTCTCTCCCTTTTCTTCCGTCCCAGCTCGGTGCTTTTCCGCATTTCGGCTCAGGTTTGCTAGGTGGCGCTGTATCGCTCAGGAATGCGCTTCTAGTATATACTGTCGGCCAAAAAACTGTATAGGTGCTGATTATTTATTTATTTATTTATTTATTTATTTACGTTATACATATAATAGAGAAAATGTGTGTGTGTGAAAGAATCTACTTCTGAAATCTATGCAACATGGAAGTGACCAATCTAGTTTCCGTAAAAATTTCAAATTGCAAACTTTAGCCGTGTTGGAGAGATGATTCTATGCGCCCAATAAAATGGCCATTTTTTGTGCCTCAAATAATAATAAAAAAGGCAAATTATTCATATTTCTTTATGAGAATTGATACTAAAATTGGTGTAAGCTTCTAGAAGTATTAAGCATTCCAGAAACTTCTAGAAGCATGAAGCATTCCGTATTAAGCATTTCCCCCCCAAATTACTAACAGCAGTGGCTTTATTTAAATGCTCCAAATTAGACACAACTTGTTATAAAACACAGAAAACTATAGTTTATTCTGTTAAAACTGTTATTTGTAATCTGCCCAATAATTATTGTTAATACATAGACCTTTAAAATTGCTCGGCTACCCCAGGCCACCCCTTTGCACAAGAGATGTTTTTTGACATAAGCTTAAAAAACATACAAATCTTTAGTGTGTGTAACCATGTCAAATTCATCTTGCAATATCTTAACAGTTTTGCATTTTAGAATAATACACTTTTTCATGTTTATGTCTTTTTGTGTGAAATCTTAATTGGCCAAGTTTCATCTGAATGACATTTAAGGTCATTGAAAGATTTGAATGAAAAAAAAAAAATGTTACAGACACTATATACTGTAAAAGGGCAAACAATTCTATTTAGCAAGTGTGTTTCTTTTTATTTGATAAAAATATAAATGTGTATGTATATTTACACATTTTCACAAAAAAAAAAAAAAAGCATAGAGAGGGAAATAAAAAGCATTAAGTATTATGAAAAATTGTGTTACATGATCCCATCTGAAAATTCACTTTTTCACCTAGCGGAGACACTTTTTTAAAGCACCAATACCATTTTGTCAGTATTTTACAGTTCGTGTATAAAAGTACGCAAACTCCTTAAACACACACCCAAGGCAGGAATCGAACCCGGGCCCTGGAGGTGTGAGGCCACAGTCCTAACCACTAAGGCACCATACTGCCTATTCAGACATTTGGAACAACACACATATATATTCCTAATCTTTATAACTACATAAAAATGTCACTGTTATATGGTGTACGCTAGCTGCACATGTTAACAAACCTGGAGGTGATATTCCACAGTGCTAATAACTACAGTAAGTATTATACTAGCCTATTTTATTACATATGTATTATTCTACTTGTAAGGAGATGACAATGCTGCATGCATTTGTCTTTCGCCCATTTCTCATTTCTTCCATCTTTATTTTTCTAAACTGGGCACCTTCGGCTTTGACATTATTATTATTATTACTATTATTATTATTAATTTGACCAGCATTAGGACGTTACATGAGGGACATGCGGGCATGTATCCTGGTTATATATTATTCTTAACTATTTTACACAAGACAGAAGCATGACAATTTCTTGCAAAACTATACAGTAGAGTATACTGTATATTGACATTATTATTAATGATTTGTCTTTCTGTAGCATTTTGTAGTTTGATTGATTTTACCAGTTGCATTGCTTTACAAAGACAGAGTTTTTTCTTGCTCCCTTGGGAGCAGGGATTCCTCCCTCCCCATCTCGTAAAATGGAGTCAGGCCCTTGCCTCGCTCATATGCTAGAATGAAGGCGCTAACAAGGTTCATGTATGCGCTCTGGCTCTGTGTCCCACCCATTCACCCCACGTTACAAAGTACAGAGTATGGAGGACTAAACGTTACATAATTATAAATAAATTATATTCCTACTTTTGTTTATTAACATATTTCAAGATTTATTTATTTCTGAATTTCCACATTTCTTCATTTATTTATTTCTGCATTTTCACATTTATTTATTTCTGCATTTCCACATTTCTACATTTCTTCGTCGCTGTATGCTGATAAGGTAGGCGGTCCCAGCCTTAGTTGAAACCGGGATTGGGCCGCAGGGCACCTCAGACAGAAGCCATCGATCTAATCAGCGTGATGCTTTTTATTTATCTGATACTATCTATGCAAATGGCTGCCAACGAGAGACCGTTAGCACACGTTCTGCGCGATCCTGAACCAAACTGTGTTTGACGGTCTTCAAGAACTTCATATCCTCACGCAGAAAGAGGAAGGGAACGTTGGGGCCGTCCACGATGTGTTTTATCCAGAAGTAGATGAGTCTCAATTATATTCAGAGGTAAAACGTGGAGATCTCAGATTTCATTATTTTGGTACCAGTTTGGGGTCACCAGGTCACATGACCTAGAAGAAATAGTTTTTTTTTTTTTATAAAAAATTTAATTAAACTAAATGAAGACGTATCTTGGGATAAAGTCAGGTGTATCTTTTGGGGGTCTCAGATCTGATCATTTTGGTACCCCTTTGGGGTCACCAGATCACATGACCTAGAAGCTATTGAAGAAATAGTGTTTTTTTTTTTAAATAAAAAATTAAATAAAACTAAATGAAGACATATCTTGGGATAAAATCAGGTGTACCTTATGTGGGGCTTCAATGAGATTATTTTGGCACTAGTTTGGGCTGACATGGTAACACGACCAAAAAGTTATTGAAGAAATAGTGATTTAATAAAAATATATATAATACTCAATTAATATATATTAATTCAACAATTAATAATAAACAGCATGCATGGAATAATAAATTAGAATAACTGGGGCACGTAGCCAGGTAAGTAACAAGTACTTTTACTTTTCATTTGGACAGAAATTTGTCAACGGTCCCTAAAATACAGCTTCCGAATGTCTGTCGAATGTCTGAATATCAAACTAACTTCACCGTGGTGCCAAACGTTCCCTTCCTCTTTCTGCATGAGGATATGAAGTTGGCGGACAACTTCTTGAAGACCGTCAAACACAGTTTGGTTAAGGTCAACATCCATCTCAGCATCAAGCTGAACTAAATCGTCCATTCATTTTTCGACTCGATATAAAACGTAGTCATTTGCTGCGAGGTTCTCAATTTCACTGGCTAATGATTTTAACTCATTAGCGGCAGCTTGTAAAAAAAATTATTAAAAAATACACCATAGTTGCCAGACAGCAGACATTACAAGCCAAGACATTACTAGTCGAAACAATCTCAGTTCATTTAACCAATCACGGTTTCGACTAAGGCTAGGACCGCCTACCTTATCAGCATACAGCGACAAAAAAATGTAGAAATGTGGAAATGCAGAAATAAAGAAATGTGGAAATGCAGAAATAAAGAAATGAAGAAATGTGGAAATGCAGAAATAAATAAATGCAGAAATATGTTAATAAACAAAAGTATGAATATATTTAGCAATTTTCCAGGGCTTGTATTTATTTATTTCTATATTTACTTATTTATTCACACATTTATTTATTTATGTATTTATTTATTTCTATATTTACTTATTTATTCACACATTTATTTATTTATAATTATGACATGTTTAGTCCTCCATAACAGAGTACTCGGATTACTTTTTTGATGTAACGAGTAATCTAACGCGTTAGGTCCGCCATTTAAGTACTCAGTTTTTTAGTTATTTTTTCAGGAATGTAATCCGTTATTCAGACAATTTATGTAATCCGTGAGCCAGACAGCAGTCATTCCATTAGTGTGTGTGTGAAAGTTGTCCTAAAAGCCCTGCCCCCGATAACCTGCCCCCTCTGTTATTCCTGCTGTTATACCCCTATCTCACATATGTGGTTTGACTCACGGTGAGATGCGGAGTTAGGCACCGTGAGTCCCCGCGATTGCCCGACGACGTTCCGCTGGCGTTCCGCGAAGTTCTGTAAGGACCGCAAGCTTCCGCGAGGACCGGCAAAAAAAAAAATAAAAAAATTAATTTAAACGTGTTTAATTTTTTGCGCGGAAAGATGGAAACGTACTCACAGGGCCAAAAACTCGCGGTGAATCATGATGAACCGTACTTATGGCCACGGTGCGAAACTGCGTAGGTGAGATAGGGGTATTAGGCACCGTGAGCCGCATCGAGTGACCACTCGACGTTCCGCGAAGTTCTGCAAGGTCCGTGAGCTTCCACGAGGACCAACGCGCGGAAAGATGGAAACGTAATCACAGCGCCAAAACTCCGTACAAAAACCGTACTTACGGCCACAGTGCGAAACTGTGTATGTGAGATAGGGGTTTTAGAAGTTAACAGATTAAGGGCCAAACTTTGCTGAGTGATAATGGTAGGATAATTATAAAGGTCTTGACTAAAACAACATGCATGAGGAATCACAAAGGAGTTTTCATTTTCTGCAATGGAAAAGTACTGTAACTAGTTACTTTTATGAGAAAGTAACGCTCTAATGTAACTGATTACTTTTTAATGACAGTAATTTTGTAATGTATTTAGTTACTTTATAAAGTAACATCCCCCAACACTGTTTAGGGCACACATACACACTAAATGGAATTTGGGAACGCCAGTTAGCCTAAGCTGCATGCCTTTAAATTGTGGAGGAAACTAGAGTGCCCAGATGAAACCCAACAAGCACAGGGAGAACATGCAAACTCCACATACTGTACACAGAAGGCAGGAATCAAACCCAGACCCTGGAGGTGTGAAGCCACAGTGCTAACCACTAAGCCACCAAGCTGCCTATTCAGACATTTGGAACAACACACATATACATGTACATTCATAATCTTCATAACCACATAAAAATGTCATGCTTATATATTGTAAGCTAGCGGCACATAACAAACACAAGTGTTGTTGTAAGCATATTTTAATTAAATATATTTGTGCATGCAATAATATGGCATGCAACAAGAAACTAAGTAAAAAGAACATAGAGGTGGGGTAAGGAGAACAGAGTCGAGTCAAGGACAATGAGATGTCACAGTAGCAAGGACATCATGTTCAGTGTGCAGTATGTGTATGTTAAGTAGGACAGTGTGTACCCAAAAGCACCTGATAAGAAATAGTCCCTGGAAAGTCCCTTTACATGATGTAATGTCAGTTGACTCATGGAGTGATCTTAACTGTGATGTCAAATTAAAGGAACACAGACAAATAACCAAAATGTATAAGAAAAATAAGCGCCACCCCTATATTTTTAAAATAAACAAAGTAATAAAAATGTTATAAACAAAATAAGTTATAATGGGAAAAATAAGTTATAATGGGAAACATATGGAGTCACATGACGAGGTATATGATGTAACAAAACAAGGTAGAGGAAAGTATGATTGTAATCGGTTAATAATTTGGTAAAAGATGTACAGAGGAGGGGGCAAGGTGACGCCCCTCCCCTTGCAAAAACTGTATAAAAAAGTATGGCACAGCCAGATCAGTCTGTTCTTGGTGATGGCTGGATTCACAACCTAGGCATTTTCAAGGCTGGCTCACTTTGTTTTATTGCTGCAATAAAACTTATCCTTACTTCATCTAGATCTGCACAGAGTCCAGAGTCGTTCTTTGATTTCTTTCACTAATGTTACAGTATTTGTTTAATATTTTAAATTAGGGCAACTTCGGTGTGGGGAGAATAAAAAATCCACCACATTGTACTACCCACTCACTCGCACATTCTAGATTCTCTTTTTCACTTAAGATTCAATTATTTGTCACATGTATCTTAGAGCAAAGTGAAAAGATTTTTCCACATATCCAAGTTAGGAAGCTGGGGTCAAAGCGCAGCGTCAGCCAGGATACAGCACAGGGAAAACATGAAAACTCCACTCACACAGACCCGAAGGCAGCAATCAAACCTTTGACCCTGGAGGTGACATTCCACAGTGCTAACAACTAAAATGATATACTAGCCTATTTGATTACATATACTTAAGACAATGCTGCATACATTTGTCTTTTGCCAATTTCCCATTTCTTCCATCTTTATTTTTCTAAACTGGGCACCTTTGGCTTTGACCTATTATTATTATTATTATTATTATTATTATTATTAATTTGACCAGCATTAGAACGTTACATGAGGGACATGCAGGCATGTAGCCTGGTTATATATTATTCTTAACAATTTTACACAAAACAGAAGAATGAAAAATTCTACAGTAGAGTACACTGTATATTCTCTTTATTATTAATGATGTCTTTCTGTGGCATTTTGTAGTTTGATTGATTTTACCAGTTGCATTGCTGTACAAAGACAGAGCTTTTTCTTACTCCATTGGCAACAGGGATTCTAGTGGGGAGACCTGAGGTGCCATCCACTTGTCACCTCGCTTCCCATCTCATAAAATGAAGTCAGGCCCCTTCCTCGCTTATATTCTAGAATCAAGGCACTAAACACAGTGACATGAAAAATTGCAACATGCAAATGAGTGATAGAAAATCGATTCATTCTGAATTTTCCAGTCCCAGTCTAGGGTGCCAATCCATCCTCATGCCCTAGGTCTCCTGGGATAGGCTTCAGGCCCCCAGTGACTTGTACACAGTATAAAGTGGTATAGATGATGAGAAAGTGAGTGAGTAAGTTAAATATGTGGCCAAAATGATATAGACATCTGATCATCTCACCTACATGTAGTTCTTACTCCAAACTGTTGCCACAGTATTGAAAGCACACAATAGTCTAGAAGTGGACTTAAGAGCTCCAAATGTGTTCCAGCAAGGTACCTATGGTGTGCCAGGGTGGGTGTGGCAGAACTCAAGTGTCCAGCCTCAACCCCAAAGAACCTTTTTGAGATGATCTGAAACACTAACTGGATCTCTGACCTCACTAATGCTCATGTCTGACCTCATGCTTTTTGCGGCTGAATAGCCCCCTCAAAATCTAGTTAAAAGCCTTCCCAAAGTTTCCATGGAGGTTATTATAGAAGAGGAAGACTAAATCTAGAACGTGATGTTCCACAAGCACCATTAGTCATAAAGTGCAAATTACAAATATTAATACAGAAAAAAAAAATTTTGATTACTTAATTAGCTTTTTTCGTTTTTGTTTGTTGGTTATCACTGACAAGAAGTAATATATAAGCTTGGGATATCTAATAATTTGGTTAACGTTTCACCTACTTTTACCCTATGGGAATTGTTCACTGTTTAATTATTAGGGTCCAAATAATATTTTCATTGTTGAGATATTCTAACATACTGTATTCTGTATCCTTATAAAGTAAAACATGTCTCTATGATACAATCATATGAATCATGGAGCAATGTCATACAAAACATCACAGGCCACGTACACTCATTCACCGCATGTTGCATTTTTAAGTGCAGAAGTAATGTCCTAAAAAACTATGCAGTTAGAGGATTACACTAGAGTGAGTCGTATTTTCCTAATGACATTTCTTTAGAAACATAAGTCACACAGTTCATGACCTGATATAATAATAGATACTGTACACCTAAGCCCATAATAAACCTACATAGAAAAACAGAAGACTTCTTCATGTCTCCAGTCAGAAAAAAGCTATAAATCCTTAAAAGTGCATGTAACAGAAAGATCTCCACATGGATCTATACCTAGAGGGATGTTTGTTGGGAACGAACTGTTTTTTTGGAGAAAACTCCATCCAGACAGTAACCCGAGGTCATGATGTGGTTTGGGGCACAGTATATCTTTTTTCTATCCTGTACAAAATGGTTTGTGCTTAAACACAGACTAAAAGACCATTGGGTTCAGGGTTCATATTTCATTAAAATTCGCATAACCAGTAGCTGTGTGCACAGTATATACTGTATGCATTAATATGTCCAAATTAGTATGTGATAGTTGTGTGTGAAGCTGACTTATGGGATTTTTTTGACACATAACAGTCTTTCGAGCTTATAAAGAATGTTGCAAAACACCCAAAAAAATCTAGTGATTTATACTAGCATACTGTATGATGAGCTTGGGGTTTACAAAGATTCATCATGAAGAACAAATGTGAACAGTAATCCTGGGTGTCGTGACAGAGCTGAAGCATGAGGAAAACCTCAGTTCAAACAGGAGGCTTCAGTGACTCAGTATTTAGAGTATATGAATTAAGAAATGCCAAGAAGAATGACTCAGGGCATGATGTAACCGGCACTACACCAAACCAACTGCTTTCGTCTTTCAGAACACATTTGTATTCATACTAAAAATCAACACTTATGTTACAGAAGTCTTAATCTTTTTTGATTGCTTGTATACATGTTTTATTTATTTAGCTGTAACCAGTAAATTAATATTAATATCACACATTACTAATATTCATATTAATATCACTGCATTTGTTTAATATACTGTAGAATATACTGTACATGTATATACTGTATACCAGTCAGATGTTTGGATACACCTTCTAATTCCATGATCTTTCCTGATTTTTATTTCTTTCTACATTGTAAAACAATGCTAAAGGTATCGTTAGCCTTTATATGCAATAATCTCCTTTGAACAGTTGATATTGTGATGTTTCTGCTGCTTATGCTCTGTAAAGCCTTCATAACAGCTCTAATCTGAGGAGCTGTTAATTGGTGATTTTTGAAGCTGGTAACCCTAAATGAACTTCTCCTCTGCAGCAGAGGTAATTTTTGGTCTTGTTTTCCTGGGATGGTCTTCATGAGAACCAGTTTCATCGTAGTGCTTAATGGGTTTTGCAAATGCCCTTGACAATACTGTTCTTGCAAGAACTGCAATATTCCAGAACAGATGAACTGAAAAATTGGAATTGATTTGATTTTGGATTTCCATTGATTTGGAATGTAGAAAATTAATCCAAACCTGTGTCTTTCCAAATTGGTACTGTACAATACATGTAAAGTAACTGCTGTATCCTGGTCATGGTTGTAGTGGATCTGGATCTTATCCTGGGAACCATGAGGATGAAGCAGAAAAACATCTTGGATTGGGGACCAGTCAGTTGTACAGCATAACGCACACAGAATTTTAACAAAATTATGCACACCTAGGCCGTCTAGGTCTTTGACACTTTAACCATACACATTTTTTTTTCAAAGAAACTGGAGGATAAGACCATGAATATTCGAATAATTAATAATGGGAATGGGAAATTAACCAGAATTGGAAACAGAGTAAAGCAGAACAATGCCAGAGTTTCATAAAAGCCTTAATCTGTCTGTGGTTGGTCTCTGCCTTTGACATTTCCTAATTACATAACTACTGACAGTTAAAATGATTGCATAAATTTCACGAAATATTACTAAACAAAAACTCTGTCTCAAGACAGTGGCACAAATACTGATCTAATACTTGAAGAAAATAGCTTAATGTGTGATGTAATTATCAACCTGTAAGAGGCAAAATATTAAAGGTTAGACACTAGATGGAGACAAAACGCTAGCAAATGTGGCAAATAATTTCTGTGGAGAACTTGTAGTAACTACTGCTGTACAGTGTGCGTAGTGTACAGTTTTAGATTAAAACATACTGTAGCAACAGAGCACTCTAATTAAACATTAACGTACATCAAGCATCTCAGCGGTAGGTTTTTCACCTGCCATGAAGAAGATCCAGGTTAAATTCCCACCTAATGCCCAAACACCAGCCACCGGTCCCAAGCCTAGATAAAACAGGACGGTTGCATCAGGAAGGGCATCCAGTGTTAAACCTGTGCCAAGTTGTGTGTGTGGATCGGATGGTCCACTGTGGCGACCCCCTTGACGGGAGCAGCTGTCACTGTTTTGGAGGATGCCTTAGGTTAACTGTATGTGTATACTAATATAATGCAGTGTCAGGAGCTTTAAAAGGTTCAACTATCTGTTACTAGGTCTTATCATACGTATCTTATGATATTCTTATCTCATTGTCACATACAGTAATTTAAATTTAAATAGTCACGTGAAGTAAGTAGAAAATTTTAGACTTTTTCAACATATTTGGACATATAAATATCCAGTCTGGTTGCACAGCAGCTTAGAGGTCGGCAGGGTCCCCTGGTACCTCCCAGGGTGTGCGGTTCGAATCTCACCTCTAATCTGTGTGTGTGGAATTTACAGTACAAGCCTGGTGACTTTTCCTCCAGTACTCCAGCCGCTTCCCATAATCCAAAAACATGTGCTGTAGAATGCCTGGTGATGTAGACCAATTTTATAGTGTGTATAAGTGTGTGTGCTTGTGTCCTGTGAAACATTTCTCCCAGTAGATTTCAGAGACTGGAAAGCAGTTATAGGAAACAAGTACATAAAGCTGTTTATGCCAAAGAGGTTACTAAAACCAGGCAAGTACTTAAGCTTTCAACAGTTATTTACTCACTCACCATCTATATGGCTTTATACTGTATACAGGTTCATGGGGAGCCTGGATCATATGGCAAAAAAATTTGGGTATGAGGCAGGGTGTCAATCAATCGCAGGGCTCAGGTGGGGGAATCTGTCCATAGGACAACTATTTGTCGTGCACTGCACAAAGTGGCCTTTATGGAAGAGTGGCAAGAAGAAAGCCATTGTTAACAGAAAACCATAAGAAGTCCCGTTTGCA
>JAQQZT010000001.1:22317791-22327882 GCA_030068275.1 Clarias platycephalus
TATGTCTTATGGTGTTGACTCTTTTAGTGTTCATACAAATATTTACACATTAAGTTTACTGAAAGTAAAAACAGTTTCTTTTTTTGCTGAGTATATAAGTTTGTACAGTGATCAGAACTCGCTCTTTCAATGATATCTTTATGTTCTGCACATTGGAGGATCCAAAACTGTCTCAGAATAAAAAATCTGTCTGTGTGTCTGTATGTATGTCTGCATGTCTGTCTAGCTATTGTCACAGCATCCTGCAAAAGTGGCAGGACAGGATTTAATAAAACTTCGCCGGTCCTTAGGTATTTGCCTGAAGTTAACCCTGAACAATAAATTAAATCAAAATGTTGAGTAGACGGGAAGTTAGGGAGTTTTGTGCCTGATTATAAACGAAATTTTTGATAGCGTGGGTGCTGTGGGATGTGAAACTGTGCGCGAGTCTAAAACCGCATGCTGGACAGAATTTAATGAAACTAACGTGGACTTCAACATAAACTAATAATATCACTGATTGTGTAAAAGATAATGATCTATTAACTATTTCTACAAACTCTTTAACCGTCAATGACGGCTACTTCCACTAGTACCATATAAACACTGCTGTCTAAAAAAAACATACAGTAGTGTAATGTGTAGTGCGGTGTACCGTAGTAATGTAGGCAGAATACATACAACACAGGACACCTGACCAGTATACTCATATGTTCCAAAAATTATTGCCACATAAAAAAGCATAATAATTATTGCCACATAAAAAAGCATAATAAAATAAACACAGTCAATATATGGTGTGAAAACTTAGAGATTTCTGCAGTTTTTTTTAAAGTAAAACAGCTGGATGTTTTACGGAGCGTGCTGGAGTTATTTTGGTAACCGATTTGGTAGCCTCTATAGGTGTTTTTGTTTCCATCCATCCATGCTTCCTTTACAGGCATGCAAATATTCTTCCTTAACGTTATTTATTTATTTTATTTCATGTACATTTGAAAAGCCAATGGTTTTGTACATAATAATAATGCAGACATGATAAATATATATAGTATAACAACATATTTGTACTAAAATGGTGCCTAATACTTTTGCTCAGTACTGTATCTGGAATGGAATGATCAAAATGGACATGTGGATGTAATTCCACAAAATTTTGATCATATTGTGTATGGTATATTTTATGAATAACATAAGCTGCATCAAACATAACAGAATATGTTGGGTAATTTGTTAAATTTCACCTTTTTCCTCAACAATGTCTGAATTAGCCCTTTTCATGAGTAATGATCATTAAATTATACTATATATTAATATATGATTTAGGGAGCACAGTTGTGACATCATTAAAGCATGTGTGGCAGTCTGCTGAGATTTTGGAACATTCGATGAAAGCTGTGTTCAAGTTGCAATAGTCTTTTTTTCTCTCACGCATCAAGTGTGGAGATGTCCACCATCAACATGGACTGCAGAGTAACATACAGTAGCAAGGTTTACAAGATTCCAAATACAATATTCAGTAACTGATCTGTAAGGTTGTGTGATTGGCAGTGTGTATATCCTTGCTCACATGGTTGAAAGCCTTCAGTTTCTGGACAAATCCAGAGGGTAAAAAACATAACTTCTGGACATTACATCATCATTCTATTCATCTGGTTGAACATGGATTGACTGTAGATGTTTTTTTTCAGTTATCTTGGTGCTTTGCCTGTATTTTTCCCTTCACTTATGAGTCACACTCATACCATCAGATGTCACAGAATGTCCTTCATCTCACTGACACAAAGATGTGCGCATAGATCAGTCAGAATCTCAGAAGTCTTCTTTTTTTAATAGATGGGATTATTGCTGCATGATGTTTTAATCTCAGCTATCTTTTGTTGATATTGCTTTAGGTTTTATCCATGATAACAGTGTCTGCTTGTGTTCTGATCCCTAATATGGTCACAGAAATGTCAAGGAAAAGCAGAAAAGAGAATGCAAAAAAAAAAAAAAAACTAGAATTGCAGCAAGTTGTCTCTACCTGTCTCTAGTTTAATGCAGTGCATTGTTTTATTTGTCCTTATCCTTTAAAGTTGTTATATAAACATGCTCTCTAACCCTATAAAACTGTTCTATGCAAATTGTTATTTTTAATTACTGTGTGGACAGAATGTACTCCACTCCCAACCTTAGGCCTTGGCCCCTAAAATATTGAAGAAGGTTATAAACATATTTTATATTCTCTTTTAATTCATGCAGCCATTATTGGAGAATAAAAGTGAAAATATCTTTAAAGGCCAAGGCATGAAGTACGGGTAATGCAATCATCCTCTCCATTTATAATAACGAAATAAATTTATAAATTGTATAACGATTACTAATTTGCATAGCACTTTTCATAGCACTAGAGAGCACTTTTACATGAGTACTATACAGGACAAGGACAAATAAAAGAAAAATCCTCTGTATCAAACAGGAGCCAGAGATGACTCGAGGTAAGCGGAGGGTTTTATTTGAAGCTTTTCCAAAAATCCTTTTCAGAGACCACAGAAGGGATCAGGGAGCAGACAGACAAAGTCATTAAAGGGATATAAATGTTAGAAAAATATAATGAAGAAAAATCATAGAAATTATTCACTCACGTACTCACTCACAGTCGTATATACTGCTTTATAGGGTCATGAGGGTCATGAGGGGCTTGGAGCCTATCTCAAGAGATTTAGGGCACGAGTCGGGGTAGACCTTGGACGGGGTGCCAATCCTTCGCAGGGCACACACACACACACACACACATTCACACTTACACACTAAATCACACACTATAAGAAATTTGACAACAGCAATTAACCTAATCTGCATGTCTTTAGGGTGTGGGAGGAAACCGGAGCACCTGGAGGAAACCCAGACCCGAGGTGGGAATTGAACCAAACCCAGACCCTGGAGGTGCAAGGCGACAGTGCTAACCACTAAGCCACTGTGCTGCCATGTATAGAAATAATAATAATAATCATAATAATCATAATAATCATAATAAAAACAGACTAAAGTCAAAACAAACAAAAACATGAGAACAATGAAGAATAAAGAAGCTAGCAATGAAGCAAAGTGTCAACTAAAAAGGTATAGAAGAAAAGAGATATTACCACCATAAAGAATTATACCTTACAACTACATCTTTATCATATTGAGGATTATGCAATGACAAACAACAAACATGCACTCATTAGCCACTTGATCAGGAACACCCACTCACTTATGTAGTTATCCAATAATGCAGTCATGTGGCAGTAGTACAGTGCATATAGTCATGCAGATACAGGACAGGTCAAGAGCTTCTGTAAATATTTACAGCAGAATGGGACAAAGTAATATTACTAAGCTTAATTATGGCATGGCTGTTGTTGTAATGTGGGCTGTTTTGAGTATTCTCTTCTTATTTGGCATACAGAATTTTCTAGAGTGTACACAGATTTGTTTAGAACGAAATGAAAACCAGTGTGAAAGCGCCAAACTGGTTTATGCTGAGAGAACAATACAGTACAATACAGATTCAGTAATTTATGACCCATCTTATGAAGTCAGGTATTAGTTAGTTCAGTAAGGTTAGTTTAGTGCTATTGCCAATAGAGTGCAGTAGGTGAAACGTGTCAAATCTTCTATTTTGGCAAAAATGGGTTGACAAATAACTTTTAATTCTGGTCCTTCAAAACAAGTAAGAACGTTTTAATTCTAAACATGTTTTAAACCACTTATGGACACTATCCAAACCAGTTACTCCACTTGTCATAGAAAAGCATGCATTTTCTTTTTGCTATAAATCTGAGCCACTGGTGAAGTTATTTTCAGGTGTAGCAGGGAACTTCTGGTGTCAAAATGAGGCTGCAGGTTCCCTCTTTCTTACTATTTAACGAATCCTTTCTTATATAGGCTAAAAATAGGATTTTCATGTTTTTTTTCCCAAGGGCCTCCTCATAAAAAAAAATTCGCACCGACCATATCTCAGCAACCGGACATGATATAGTAATAAAAATTAATATAGTATCATAATGGAGCCTATTGAACTCACAAAATGCAATTTAATACCTGATTTGAAATGACAGGTCATGTTTTAAAAAGCACTCTGGTGAACAGCACTGCATCTCTGAATGCCTAACACATTAAGCCTTGAGGCAGATTAACTACAACAGCAGTACATTGGGGTCTACTTACACAGAAACAAGAACCTAAAGCGAATAAGGACACATGCTCACCTAAACACAGTTGAAACGTGATAGTTAGGACTAAGAAAACTGTTTTTTTTTTATCTTTTACTTTGGTGAGCCTGTGTCCATTGTGGCCTCATATTCCTGCTCCTGTTGGGTCAAACCAGCCTGGCTTGTTTCTTTTGTGTGAAAATCCCGGTACATCAGCAATTTCTGGAATACTCAAACGGCATGTCTGGCACTGACAACATTAGCATACTCAAAGTCACTGAGACCATATTCACACCTGGCATTAACATGTGCCCTGATTGATATTATTGAAAGTAGCCAGCACTAACTCCAGATGTAAACAGGATAAACTTTGCCTAGAAGATCATTGTAATCTGATCACTGAAACCAGACCCGGAGGTGATCTGGGACAGTGAGTGGAATGAGCACAGTCATTGTCTGTAACGCTACATATAGTCAGGTTCTGTTCTGCTTTTGATGGATGAGTCATTTTTAATTTTACAGCTTTCAGCTGTTTTCAATTTTTATTTAGGGTTTGGGAAAGTGGAATTTGCAACATTGACTGATTGTGTTCTGTGGCAGTGCTGCAGTAGTAAATCTAAAGAACATTATCATGAAGGTTGTCAAAAGCCCACTAGTAATAAAGTGCTCTAGTCTACATGTTTTTTTTCCTGCATTCATCACAGCATCTCTAAACACAGAATATCACCAAACTGTGCAAAGAGTCAGAAATATAACTGACTCTTATATAGCACAAAAGGGTTCATGCTTAAAATCTTGCATCTATGAATGAACATGCACTTATACCTCGGTTTAGGGGTGGTTGGAGTCGTTCATGGACATCAATAACCTTTATTAAGTGCACCCAGAGGTCAATACCTGCCAGAGAAATGATACACTTATAGGTAAAATGCTACACGAATCGCATGAATGCACCATTACAACCATGCTCATGCTTTCACAGAAATGAAATCATGGCATCACACACAGGAGCCCCTTTGGTTCAGTGTATGTCAGGGTACATGGGTGGGTTTGTATTTCTGAATACATCTTATTGACCTCGAACCCTGCCGTGCCTGTTCAAGTGTGTGTACATATGACTTTATGCTAGACCCCTAGCTGTGGCCTGACCTAATGGAAATGGAAACGGTCCATGGAGCTCGCGCTGGGATGTGATTTAAGAGACAGCGACCCTCCTGCCTCCAGAATGACCCCTTCCACCGACCCCTTCTCTCAGTTTCACTTACGCGTAATTAGCCGCATTGGATGAAGTGGGTCATTATGTGGTAGCATTAGGTTCCGTCTGCGTCATTTCACGCCAGAAAGCGCTTTCTCTGGAGGATTGGGGGAATTAAAAGACTTGACACACACACACACACACACGGGGAACGCTCGCGTCGTGGAGAGCAACTATATCCTCACGGACTGTAAGTTCTGGGAGGGAAAAACCCAATAAGCCAGCCCCCTCTCTCTCTCTCTCTCTCTTTCCTCCTTTCCTCCGTCAGTTCGCTGAGTTAGACAGACTTGTGGCTGCACTTCAGCGGCATCAGACGGCGGCGGTGCGCGACAGAAGCGGACGCTGCGCACAAGGCAATGATGAAGGTCAGTGAAGCTCATAAACATGTCAGGGTTAAATTGGGACTTAAGGAGAAGAGGTGATCTACTAAGTCGAGTTTGATTTATCATATACCTCATGATGCTATAGTTTAAAATTTGATTGAGAAATTTTTTTTTATTTGTATTCTAAGGACTCTCATTTAAACTTTTTGGCATTGTTTTGTTTTTAGGTTCGTGCGTTAGAATGATATAGATTTTTTTTTGCATCTCTAAAATATAAAATACACAGTATAAACTATTTGAACGCACTGCCAAATTAAAGTAAAACTTTTTTTTTCCTTAAATGAGCAGTTAGGATATACAGTATAATGGCATGTTTAGACTGACATCAAAGTTTAGTACTGAAGACCAGCTCTAAAAACCTCATACGCATGATTTATAAAATGCAAAATGTGGATTGGTGGATTTTATATATATATATATATATATGTATATATATATATATATATATAGAATCAAATCTTCCTCTTCCTCCCTCGCTGTTATTCTGTCTCTCTATTCTCTAGCCGTGCTCGGGGCTCGTGCGCATCCGCTGGGCGCTCTTCGTCAGCGCGTGCTTGCGGATGGTGAGCGCGGACTGTGGCTCTGATTGCGCGTACTGCTCTGTGCACCTGCGCCTGCAGCAAACACACGCCAACTCTATAGTAAGTATGTGGAGACTGTGCGTTACATTAAAACCTCCTCACTTACTTATATCAAAACGCATTTAAAGACACTATGCACAGAGTGCTTTAAAAAAAAAAAAATGTAAATCTGTCATTGGGAAGCATTGATAATATTGCATTGCAAAATTATCAATATGATTATATTATATTGCAACATATATTCTAAACAGCATGATGATCATATTGTTATAAAGCCTCGTATATCAATCTATAAAGGAAGTATTGGTTAATATATTGCACATTTTCCCATAATGAAATGCATCATTCCGTTTGAAAGGGCATTGCTGAGATTGATGCCCTCCTTACCAGTTATTAGATTACAAAGTTAAACAAAAAAAGGATATTGATGTTACAACCATTTAATGCCAGAAAAAAAGAAATATTGTCTGTAATATATTGATTCTGTAGCATTTTGAAGCTATGGCATGTCCCCTGAATCAATGCATGGCGCTTGATGGTGTATTGATCAAAGTTGCCCTAAAACTGTTTGGGAGTGCATCATGACGAAAGATTTTTTTTTTTGTGCATGTGTGTGTCGGGGGAAGCAGTCGCACCTCGATACCTATTGAATTTTTCACATTTTTCTAACTCATCTCATTGGTGCATTTGGATCTGTGCAATGTACATAATTTACCTATTATTTAGTATATTGCTAATTAGTTTTAGTTGTGCATTCTTTCTGTTTCTTCTCTTTCTTCTTCTGAACATGTAATCCTATTATAATAGAAAGGAAGATGTCCAAACCAAAATATAGATACAGCATTACGTTCCAGGGGTACAAGTAATAATAAGATATATACACTGCCACAGTTAAACAGGATGCAGTTAGTCATCTCCAAATATCGACTTTGTTGACAACCATCAACACTGATTTGTTTTATTATTCCAGAGCCAGACAGAGTTGGTATGTACATGTGTTTGTAAGACCAAACACTACCAATGGCATGTATCTCATAGACCATATGCATGTGTTTTGGCAGGAATGTGTGTTGCAGTGTGAAGGTCATCTTTCCACTGGTGGTTCTTGGGGCATATGTCAAGATTTGCTACAGACAACTGAAAGCACACCTGAAGAAGGGCAAGCATCCACAGAAACCTATAGTCTGCCCCAGCAACACCACGAGGAGAAAAAATATGGCGGTTTCATGAAACGATACGGTGGTTTCATGAAGCGTTATGGAGGCTTCATGAAACGGTATGGAGGCTTCATGAAAAAAGCAGCAGAGGTGTATGGGCTGCAGCCAGATGACATAGACCAAGGCAGAGAAATCCTGTCTAAGAGTGACACAGAGATGCTGGCCAATCTAGTTGAAGGCGATGCCGAGAGGGAAGAGCCTGCAATGAAGGACATCCTCAATGCAAAGGAAGAGGTTAATGAGTTAGAGGGCATAGTAAAGCGCTATGGTGGGTTCATGAGAAGGGGCTATGAAGGCTTAGAAGGTGGGACAAAACCACTACAGAAACGTTATGGTGGGTTCATGCGGCGGGTGGGCAGGCCAGATTGGGGGGAGGAGAAACTTTACAGAGGTGTCTTTAAACGTTCACCACAGGAGGAGGAAGAAAAAGAGAAGTCATCAGACATGAGCAAGAGATATGGGGGTTTTGTGGAATACTGACATTCATGCCGACTGTGGTTAGCTATTGATATTTGTTCTATTTCCCGTGAACTATTAACTGTTACAGGTTCTTTGTAATCATGGCAGACACAATCACATACGTATAAGGCACCTTGTGCTAACACCATATGCATAATTTTCTTGTAATATCTTTGTGGTGATAAAGATTTTCAGAATGTGGAAAAAAAAACACTCTCAAGGGTATATCATGGTGACTGGACTTCATACTGAAACCTCTGTAGCAGAAACAGACAACAGATCGATCCCAAAGTTTTATCATTTATCATCACAGACTTAGTGGTGTAACAGTTTGTTTATTTATTTATTATTATTATTATTATTATTTTAAATAGCCACAGTAGAGTGATTTCCTGACACAGCAGTGTTTCTCATTGTGGGTTGTTCCGTTTACTGTCTAAATTTGTTACATGCTGTACAGCTTGAATAAACTGCTTGAAACTGCAAAATGCTGCCTCTGTGTTTCAAAATGCCTCTGGGTATCATAAATGTCGTACCGTACCACTGTTTCAGAGACATCCTGTTGCATCTCTGAGAGGTGTTTCAACCTATTATAGGGTGCTATAATAAGTACTTTTATCAGAGGGCATGAAGATGATGTGTAACCTACACGGTAAATCAGTATCTGAATTTTTTTTGTCCTCCTGTCGCTGTGGCTAGAAAATCTACCAGTCTTCAATTTTTTTTACCAGCCAGCAACCACTTTCTTTTCTTTTAACTGGCATTGAGTATCTGCATAGGAAAAATACTATACAATAGTATAATACTATATAATAGTACTACAATATTTAAGCATGTATATTCTGGGTAAATCATCTATTTTATTTCAGAAATTAAACATTTAAGCAATGTCAGAAAATTAGACTTCTGTAAGATTTTTATTTATGGTTGGATGTAACTGGCATTGTGGCTTCCCAGGTGATGGTCAGCAAAGCTCATATAAGTTCTGGTCACCAGTTCAAGCCTTTGGTGAGTCAACTCTCATACCCATTTGCTGTAATGAAACCAGTCAATTGTTGTCAATTGCTGTGTATCCTGAACATATTATGCCAAAAAGAGAAACCAAGTCCAATTCTTGGTGTCCAGTTTTATGGACACTTCTATAGGTTCTCCATTAATAGGAGTAATTTGCAGAGGGCATTGGAGTGGTTGAATGGGAATGCTGAGTTTGTGGACAGTTTCATGGTCAATAAAATTACCTGACATTCCAGTCAATCCAGATAAAGGTGAGAGTTGTATCTGAATATTCATGACAAAGGGCGATTAGTGACTAAGTTGTAATTGATTAACTTGGTCTAATCACCCTGAGCTCATTCTAATTGAATGAGTTCAGGGTGATTAGATTCAGCATGGTATGCCATGGGAATGTTGGGTACATGCTGGTTTCAGATCAAATTATTGAGCTTGATCGCCATATTATGAGAGAATCACGAGTGGCTTGACCATCACAACATATCGGTGAGCACATCCTAGATTAGACCCTGCCAGAATGCAGCTTTGAATGTGGGTTCTTTTCACCCACTATATGCAAAAAAAAAAAACATGATTCTTGTCCTCTGAGTCACTGCAAGAAACAAGAAACCAATCTCTTTACCATCTGGGAGTTGATTGAACAGTAGACGAGTCTGAGCATTTACTTTGCAAATTTTGTGGTGTGGAGTGTGTGCTTAAATAGGCGGTTACTGATTGAGAGCAAGTCTGAGTGATAAGGAACCCCAGATAGTGAGATCTTGCTGGTGGAGTGCAGTGCTGGGAGGGGAGTTGAAGTTTAAAGCGACAATGTTGGTAGCGTGCTATGAACTCTGTAGTTCTGAGCTGATACAGGTTGTGATTCAGGCAGTGATGTGAAACAGAAAGTACAAAAGTGAAACTGACATTCTTTCTCCCTGTGCTGCACTGTTCATTTTTATGTTTGTTTGATACTACACTAGTTCAATTCAATTCAATTCAATTTTATTTATATAGCGCTTTTAACAATCGTCATTGTCTCAAAGCAGCTTCACAAA
>JAQQZT010000001.1:22355255-22378226 GCA_030068275.1 Clarias platycephalus
GATATATATCGTTATCGAGGTAGAAAATTGCTTCTACCGTGATAGAAGATTTTGGTTATATCGCCCACCCCTAAGATGACATTTATTTCCCTCACTCACTCCATAAGCTGTTGGAATTGTGAATCATACAGGTAGAATTTACACAAATACAGTTGTCTGTGATGCATTAAACAATCTTCTACAGTAGTGTAGTCTGTAATGTTCACTGCTGTTCCAGTGATGAGCAGCAAAACAGACACACTCCTTCCTCTAAACCTACTTTTCAATTCAACCAGCTCTAGCAGACTTTAAGATGAAATAATTATAATACTAATTACATTTTGAACACACATACATAAAGAATTAATTATTTTATCTTTACTAGTTTACACATTTTAGAGTAATTGTCAAGACAAGTGCGTAAACTTGTATTTATGCAGTTAGTAAAAACAACCGGCAAGCATCTTAGTCTAATACGTTTCAGAGTTGCCTTGAGAGCGTGGCTCACTCTTGACATTTTCCTCAGTGTAAAGGGGAAAACAATCCACCCAAACACCATGAATCATCATCTTTATGATTAACATCTATCTATATCCTGTAATATTTATTGACTTTTTTTTGTTGGACACTTTTTAATAAACATGTTATTCAGTTTTCACTTGTGTCATGCGCGACATGACTCCACTCTACTCTACTGTTGTATATATTTTCCTCATCAGACTGAAAACTGTGTTGCCATTATTATATCTTTAAAAGGTGAATATGTCTATATGATGCCTGGAGCCTTACAGCATAAACTGCATCCATGCTGATTTGACTTCAGTCGAGAGTTGAAAAGGAACGCATTTGAGAATGTTGAGAGGAAACTACTCCAAGGTATCAAATAAGAATTTAATATCTAGCTGGTATTTTCTTTGGTTTTTACTGATTGGAGATCATGAAATTACAAGTTGTGACCTTGAGTCGGACACAGCTTTATGCCTTGCTTCATTTCTAGGCCAATTCAGATGTCTGTCCAAAGCTTTTGCCGCCACTTGGACAGACACGGCTGAAAAATAGAGAAAATTAATAAAAATTAATGTTTCGCTACACTGAGTCCAGAATAATTTTTTTTACATTTATATGTTTGTCTCTGAGATGATAAAAATGTGACCCATCCTCTATAACCCTACAGGCACCGCACTCCAAACTAGTCACACACTATCAGGCAGCACTGTGTGCTAGGAACAAATTATTTGCTAAAATAATAAATCTAAAGTCAATAAATATCTAATAGGAAAAAAATCATAAACCTTATAATCATAATACTCATAAAACCTATTCCAGGAGATTTAGGGCACAAGGACAAGGTGTCAATCCATCAAAGGGCACACACACACACACTCATTGACACACTACGGGCAATTTGGAAATACCTAATCTGCATGACTTTGGACTGTGGGAGGAAACCGGAGTACCCGGAGGAAAACCCACCAAGCACAGAGAGAACATGCAAACTCCAGGCACGCAGAGGCGAGAATCGAACCTGGCCGGGAATCGAACCAGGACCCTGGAGGTGCAAGGCGACAGTACTAACCACTAAGCCACCATGCCACCTTGATACCCCCCCCCTAATTTTTTATATTACACATTTATACTTACAATTAAGTCCCTATGTATAAAATATTTATTTATTTATTTATTTATTTTTATTTATTAATTCATATATGATTTCATTAGAGGCTGTAAAATCTTGTAGTTCCTTGTAGTAATCTTATACTTCTACTCGAAATCCTCGAAATCTTGGCAGGCAGCACAGCATCCACAGCAAGTTTATTTGGAGCTAGCGTTAGTACCCGTCAGGTTGTTTGTAAAAAATGGTTCAAATGTTAAAGTTAAAAATAAGCTGATCAGCTTTAATGTAATTAGTAATATAATTTCAGGTTGAAGCACACATGTCTGTCTTTCTGAGACCGGTTTCTGGTCCTCCAATGTATGAAATGTAAAGATATCACTGAAAGAGCAAGCTCTGGCCACTGTACAGAGAAAACCTCTATTTTATTTATATAGATTGTTACAGAATATGAAAAAAAGTCATTCCTAATCAGGATATTTATTTTAAAAAAAACATGATACTTACAGAATCACAATACAAAATAAATCTGCACCTAGGTGTTGCAATAATATCGTATCAGGTGGTCCTTGGTGATTCCCATACCTATTCAAGGGTTCGTGATTCTGTATCTCATTTCACTAGGTATCATACTAGTAATCTCACCATCAATGTCCCGCATGTAACATCAACCAAGAAACTATCACAAGGGTTATTTAAATATATATATTTAAAGGAGCTGTTTTTCATTTAAGCAAGGCCCTTAACACTCAACTGCTCAGATGTATAATGAGATAAAAAATGTAAGTCGCTCTGGATAAGGGCATCTGCTATGTAAATGCCTAAATGTAAATGTTCCACCTTCAGGATCTGTCATGGCCTGAAGAAAGCAGTGCAGCACTGCGTTGATTAATAATAAAAACATTTCATGGCGCAAAGTGACTGTCAGACAGAGGCACATCCAAACACAAAACAAGCAATCTGGACTGTATTTCGTTTTTTCAAACAGATTTTCTCAGCCACTTATAGACTTGTGCTCAAATCAAATCACAGCTTACATGATTCAATTTGATAGTGATTACATATCTCCCAGGTTCTCACTACAAGTGTAAGGTTTAAGCAGATTGTTAAACTGGTAAACAAATTAAGTTTTGAGATGAATGAAAAGAAGAAGAAATATTGCTTGATGCATCTGCTGCATTATTACTGCCGCACCTGGACACGCTTACCGGCCAGGTCCGAACTGGCAGAGAGAGAGAAACACACAAATAATATGGCTCTGAAAAATAATCTTCAATCTGGCAGAACTGAAAACATGGCTAACTGTACACCATCTGAAGCTGTACAGTATGTAAGTGTTTAAGTATATGTGATTGTCCAAAACATTATACAGGACACACTTTAACCAATTGTGGTGTGTATATAATGCAAGGAAGCCCCTCTTAGCCTTACATTCAGTCGTTAATAGAAACATTCGTCTTCCAGTCTATGGCGTGGTCGCTTAGTGGTTATCACTAAGCCAGGGTCGGGGTTCGATTCCCTTATTGGCATTCCCAATTTATTTCCAATTTATACTGTGTGGATGACAAACGGACGTCGAGCTGGCAACCTGACTACTTACTAACTAAGCTGACTCGTCGAGCTGACTAAGTAACTGCCCCAGAAACAACGAATATACCTCCAGGGTGGATATCCCCTGAGAGAGAGAGACCCGGTCATAGAGAGAGACTCTGAGACAGACAAACGATAGGACACACATTTGCATTTTCCAGTTAGACAAAAGGACTCCAGTGGACTTGTTTGTATGTATATTCGTCTTGACCTGGGCTATATGAAGCGTTACCACATGAAGAGTTTGGAAGTGCAGTGAGGGGTTGTGTGGCAATGGGTAAGGTCACATGATATTACAAAAACCTTGCAATATGTAATAAATCAAAAAGAAAATGTAATTATATAATTAAACTTCTAATGTGTTTCATGGTAGAATTTGCCTTTCATGAGCGAGCAAAAAAAAAGCATAAACCACTGTCTGACTTTAAGAAACTCCCACACTTGCTGAGAACTTAATGGCTGGTTTTTAGAAATGAAAATAAAACTCGTGAACATTAAAGATTCAGTCAGTCATATGTAAACCTAGCGGTTATCCTGCACAACAATAACAGACGAATGAAAAGTGAAAGCAGTGATGTGAGTTGTGTAGTGCTGCTACTGAGGCGGTGCTTCTGCTTCATTCAATCTGACCTTCAGTTCAACAGGTGAAGAGCTAGGCTAAGCTGTGACACAATAAAAACAGTTTGCATATAAAAATCCCGTAGAGCCTTGTGATGGTGGCTGCAAACGTTAATCGAATTTTATATGCAAAAACATTCCTTCCTTCATTCATTCATTCAATCTCAGGTAACCAGGTAACAGTGTCAGAGTCCTAATGTTATCGTTAGCTTTAGCGGCTGTTAGCCTCCTGAAAGGTTTAAAGTGTTTAATTCTCTGGTAGTGCCTCGCATCTAAATCACGTAGGTTTAATTATTTATGTAAACGCGTTTTTTTTAGCATTAGTACTCACCTCAGAGTGTAATATCAGCGTGTCCTCTTAAGTTACAGAGACACCTAGCAGCTTTCCCTCATGTCAGACTGAACGGCATACGAAACACAACACAGCCCCAGTCCCACCCCGCAAAATGATTGACAGCAAGCGTTGACCAATACGCAGTGCGAACTAAAATAAACCGGCAGCTTCCTAGTAGACTGACAGGTCGTCCAGCCACTAATTCGGAGCCTCTGGCGGTTTTAACCCACCTATTGTTTTAAATAGAAATCAACCGAAGTCATTTCGATTGACAGAATCGCCGACGAGTCCGAAAATTTTGATTTTCTGAAAGGTACAGCCGGTGACAGTGAAATATGAAAATGACAGGGTTATACACAAATCACAGAGCACGAAGGGGCGGGGTAAGTGTGTAGGCGTGGCCTAACGGTGTTCGGTTGCACCGCAGCGCATAGCCTACACAATGGCTGCTGGAAAGAGGAGAAAGCAAACAATTTTCAGGCCCGCCGCGTCCAGCAAAAAATATGAGAAAAAAATTATTAAAATTCGGAAAATAGGTGAAAGTCAAGGGAAACACCCTAGAAAGGATGTTAAGTCCCCCACGGTAAGTTTTGCGCAAATTAAGTAAATTGTTACGGTGTTCTTGAATTAAAATATCGGGGTTGTTCAAATTATCAGAGTGAGGGTGAGCTAGGGAAAAAAAGTTTGCGTTAATCAGCGCCCAGTTTGGGACCTGAGAGAAAAGCAGCGGAAGATAGAAATTCAGAGAAAATTAATATAAATTAAGTTGTTCTGTCTTGTCACGCCGCGTTCACTGCAAATCAATGTCAACAAACGGAGGAAATCCTGGAGCTGTGAAAAACTTGGGGAAAAGTTTAGAATTTGACTTTAGTTTAAGTTTTTTTCCCCCCTCTGAATATTATAACCTCGGCGGTACGGGGGTGTAGAGCCGTAGCGAACGCACGCGCATTTAAATACGGCGTCAAAGAAAATAATCGTATAAAATGCACGCGCGCTCGTGCTGCTCGAATTTTGACACATACGTGCACGCGAGACGACAGTAAACACCGTGCTGTCGGCAGAACCGCGTTTGCGTGCGCCGTATCGTGCGTGAATGCCGCATTGGAAATTGGAATGAAATAGTGCTAAACTGTAGTTTCTTTTAACCACGTGATTTACGAAAGTTGTCGGTTCAAGAGTTGTGCTCGAGTTTACTACTGATCACGTCTGAGTTGCCAGGAGATAATAAGACCGTGTGGTTTCAGGGGGGCTATCGGCGCGAGGAAACGCTGCTTGTCAATATCACAAACAACCAAAATGGAGGGAGAAGTTAAGGGGGACTAATTGGCCGATGCTGAACATTTTCTCCCCCCCTGTGTGTCCCTGGGTCTGGACGTGTTGGAGTCCATAACAAACCCGACAGCGTGCTGCCTCCTATTACTAACTCACTCAGCTTTGCATTCAAAAGCGTGATGTGAACTAGGATTGAGTTGATTACTAGTGCTACTAGCACTGGTCAGTCATCCTCAGAGGTGTCCGTGTGTATGTATGTATGTATGTATGTATGTATGTATGTGTGGTTTGCAGACCATGCGGTTCTTATCATCAAGTCCATCAATGCATATAGTGTTACATTGATGGATCACCCATACATGCTCACAGGATAAATTGTTTTTATTGCAAACACTTTTTCTCCTGTGTATGTGGGTGTGGGGATGAAGGAGCATGTCTGCAGGAGGGGGGCTGGGGTTGCCTGCTCAGACAGGGGCACGCATACATGCCTCCCGCTCACTTACAGCATGGAACTTTTTTTTTTGATCGGCTTTGTATGGTGTGTGTTTGTGTGTGTGTGCTTTTCCATTTGTTTTATGTGGCGCGTGCGGAAAAGTCGCGGCTTGTTGAAGGAGACGCAGCTCCACGTGCGGGACAACTCGAACAACCTGTGGCTTCTCGGTTTTGTTTGTGTATCACATTTCCGCTCGAGAGTTGTAACCAGGCGCGTGGCAACGTCCTAAACCGCACAGGCTACTACCGCACTAAGTAGTGTGTGGTGTGTGTAAAGAACACGCGATTTCTGGTAACTATGGTAACCTAGGATGGCGTACTATGTAAGTGCGGTAGTGTGCGGTTTGAGAGACAGTGCCCATGTGCACTCCAGAGCCGAAGATTGAATCCTACTCTTGATCAAAATCAATTTATGAAGTAATTTCGGAAGTTTTGGAAATGTTGTGCATTCTTAGGGCATTCCTGCCTATATGAATTAGCATTTAAATATTTAAACAATAATAAGAATAAAAACGTTTTTATTGGCATTTCAGTGCATCTTTCTTGTTTGTGTAAAAAAGAGAAAGTTGTAAGTTTAGAAGTGTATTTTAGCTATTAATATTGTGTTGGTTTGCAGTATTTTAAACTTTTTTTTTTAAAGCTTGAATAACAAATCTAAAAAGAGAAATGATATGTACATCTTGCCTGATTATAAATTAATTTTTATTTAGTTTTGTTGTGTTTATATCTCCTGTTTGATTAGACTTTTAAGGAAGTGATTTAGGATTTTGACATTTGAAAAAATGCTTTTCTTTTCTTCAGTGCAGTAAAAGGTTATTTAAAAGGTTAAATGAAAGGTTAATTATTAGGGTTATATATATTATTTTACAAATAAATAATCTTTTGTTAGATGCTAAATTATCTCTTCAACCTGATCAGTTATTTTAGAAGGAAAAAGTTATTGTGTTCACAAATAGTCAGAAACGCTTGCTTGTGTAGCTGTTATATATCTTTTCTAATGATATAAAACAAAAATATGTGTTTCCTGTATTTAGGTGTATTTAAATGATTTGGATGCTAAATAATTGTTTATCAATGCTGAATCAATAATTATCTTAATTTATAAATATGTAACATTTGAGCATGGTTTCTAATTTGATATGGATCTAGTCCTTTCTGTGTACCAAAAACATTTCCCTAGGTTATTAATTAAGTATCTCATGAGCAAAGGTTTTCTCAACAGTTTGGATAATAAATATACTGAAATAAAGTCAGATTAATATGTATGTTTATATGCAATGTATATGAAATATAATTATGTAAAAGTTGCATTAAACAATAAAATTTTTCGGAGGTAATTTCACCCGATTCTTATCACTAGTAAATTTCTTTGTTTTAACATATAAATTAGCTCTCAAATAATACTAACAATTTAGTATGAATAAAAATATTTTTTATTATAATTTTTAAAGATATTTAAATAAAAAATGTCAGAAAGGTACATTTACAAATTTGAAATTCAAGCTAGAAAGTTTCTATGGTGTAATGCGTCTTCTGAGCAAAGTCTGAATTCATGCAAGTGTACATCATAAGTGCTGATCCTTCAAGCCATAGCTCATAAATAAATTTGATAGAGAAATAGTAAACTCAATATTAGAGTAAGGTATATAGATAAATAAAAATAAATTAAAAAATAAAGTATTCTTAGACTTTAATAAAGAAATACAATGTAGTACGATTAGAGAAAGAATATTTGTTGGTTCTCCTTAAAAAACAACCTGAAGAACCATTTATGGTTCTAGATTTAGGGTCCTAAATGTAAGATCTAAGTACTAGTGGGTGGGTAGTGAGTCTTTCAGTAGTTGATACTGCATTATCACAGACATAAACCGCTGTCCAAGTACAATTAAATGGATGAAGATGGCAAGAAAAAGTAGATGTGAGTAATAAAGGAATAAATAGTTCTGCTATTTTTGTTTTGCTATAGATAAAGGGATGAAAGTGGTATAGTCCAGCAGTCTGTAAGAAAACTACTGGTAGCTCTATTTACTCATTTTACCCAACAGCCGCAACAGTATGGCAATGTTAAAATTTTTGTTCTTTCATAGCATTAGACTTGAAATGTTTAACTTATTAAACTGCAAACAAAGTGGTAATTTTTTTTTGTCTTAATGTATATTATTTAGTAACTACTATTTAGTAACTATGTATAAACTAATACAAAGAGTAGGTAGTTAAAAGAGTGAGAAATTTTGATCTGTATACACTAAGAAGTCTTAAGCGGTAACCTATTAATTTTTTATTTCCCATCATCCCACTGGACAGGCTATCAGATGATGGTGTATGTAGAGTACTTTCGATTAAGACTTCATATTGTATTCTGTAATTAATTGAGTTGTCTAAAAGTTTCTATTTAAAACTGAATGTAATGCAAGACAAGGATTGATGTACATTAGAAAATGTGCAAGTTTGTGTGTGGAGTGGAAATTTCTTTTTTTTTCTCTAAGCTGTGAACGTATGCATTTTATTCACTCAGGTCCAATAACACGTACATATACTGCAGTCCATGCATAATTGGGCAGATTCTTTTGCTGTTTTGGCACTGTGTGTGAGCATTGTTGAATCTGAAATGAAACAATAGTTATGAAAAGGTTTTAATATTAAGCACATGTAGCCTACATTTATATCAGGTGAACCGTGTAGGAATTACACTCGTTTTTAGACATAGTTCTTCCATTTTATAATCCCCGACATAATTTGGTAATTGACTGCTCAGTTATTTCTTGGCCAGTTGTGTGTTGTTACATCACTACTTTAAGCGCAGGAGAGCTGACAAAAGGTCTAGAGTTGATTCAGGATTTTGCGTTTTGCATCTGGAGTCTGTTACTGTTGTCAGTGCCAGTAAAGGAAGCCATCATGAGTCTGAAAAGCAGAATCAATCAATCAGACAAATGATCAAGACACATCACCTGTTTTGTTCAGTGTTTGGTATACAAAACTCATAAACACATAGCTCTTTACCATGTCCTCACGGAACTTACCCCCATGTCACCAACGATACCTTTTGTAAATGTGGATTAAAAGCCTGTAGAATTCCATTGTAGTCTCATGGCTAAATGAGACTGAGGTGAATTTGTATCGAGAGCGTCAGAAAGAGGAAAGTTTGGAGAAAAGGGAACCGTTCAAGATATAAAGCATACTACCTCATCTCACATGAAAGATGGTGTTATGACCATGTATGGCTTAGAATGCATTACTATAACGGAAGGCAAAAGTCCCCAAAACAAGCAGGAACTGAAAACAGCCTGCAGAGAATAACCAGGAAAGATACCCAGCGTCTGGTGATGTCTGAGAGTCACAGACTTCAGGAAGTCATCAATCGCAAGGGATTTGCAACCAAGTACTAAGTTACAGTTTTATTAACAATTACGTTAAAATGTTCACCCACTTTTTTATATTTCGTAGAGATAGAAATGGGTAGTGTGTATTAAAAAAGTGAATGCTGTTTGTCTTACTTGAAAATATGAAGGCAGACAAATTCTGACATTCTGGCATTTCGCACTCTGTAGTCTTTTTACCTCATTTTAAATATGCTTGAGGACATATAATTGTCTTTGTTCATCTTACATTTATGTGTGGTTACATTTACGACCATGTTTACCCATGTTCATTGCATATGTTATAGTTTACCTGATTGAACATGCCTAAATCTGTTAAAAAGCAAACTTTTCTGTTGAATCAGGTGCTTTGCACTGCAAAAGAATTAAGAATCATTGTTTTATCAAACAGAAATACAGGATGTTTGTCCAGTCGCCGATCTGCTTTTTCCTCTCTTCTTTTGGAACCCTACCATCATCCTCTCTCACTTCCTCAGTGCTTGGCCTCTCTGTGGTGTTGAAGACTCAGCCTCTGTCACTCTATCAGTGATCGGACACGCATCTTGTGTCCACTGTGTGGCTGGCCTGCGCTAAGCCGCCATGGCCACAGTCACCCCCGACGTTGACTGCCCCAACCTGGCAGAGCACGATCGAGTGAGGAAGAGGAGGCCAGACGGGAAAGGGAGAAAAAACTTCCCCTGTCAGCTTTGTGAGAAGGCCTTCAACAGTGTGGAGAAGCTGAAGGTGCACTCTTACTCGCACACAGGCGAGAGGCCATACCGCTGCACGCACACCGACTGCACTAAGGCCTTCGTCTCGAAGTACAAACTGCTACGGTAGGTCCCACTGTCATCTGCAAACTCATTCTGACTAACAGGTGCTTACAGACTACTAATTCCTCATATTCTGTTCAAGTAACAATCGGTTTTATCACAGTGCAGATATATTGTCTCAAATCGTGCCATTACAATTAGAATAATACTGACATCAGACTGGAATCAGACCTCTTCATGTGTATAGTGATCATCACAGTTGGGTGATTGTGACTGGGGTTTAATAATTTTTCTTTATTTTAACAAAAACAAGTTAGTTTAATTGATCATGGTTAGACCAATAGATTTAAATAATAATATATATTTAAATCTTATGTATTATATTTAACTGTTATTAAAAATGCAAATATATGTAATATATGTTATATGATATTTCACTGTTTGACATATGCATTCAAACACTACAGGGACACACCCCTTTTTTGCTCTTTTCTTCTTTCACTATAATAATGCGTGTTAGTTTGTTTCTACAGCCACATGGCCACACACTCACCTGAGAAGACCCACAAGTGTAGCTACTGCGAGAAAATGTTCCACCGCAAAGACCATCTGAAGAACCACCTGCACACACACGACCCCAACAAGGAGGCTTTTAGCTGTGCCGAGTGTGGCAAGAGCTACAACACCAAGCTGGGCTTCCGAAGGCACCAGGCTCTGCATGCGGCACATCGTGGTGACCTCACCTGCCAGGTGTGTCTGCGGCCGTATCCCAGCACCACCCTGCTGCTCGAGCACCTGCGTGCCCACGCCGGCAAAAGTGCCACAGCTGCAGCCAAGGAGAAGCGGCATCAGTGCGAGCACTGCGAGCGGCGTTTCTACACTCGCAAGGACGTGCGGCGCCACCTAGTGGTCCACACAGGCCGCAAGGACTTCCTGTGCCAATACTGCGCGCAGCGCTTTGGCCGCAAGGACCACCTGACTCGGCATGTAAAGAAGAGCCACAGCCATGAGCCGCTGCGTGTGAAGGCAGAACCGCTGGAGCCTTCGGAGCCACACCCTTACATGTTTGGCCCTGCCTCCTACTCTCCTCCACCACCGCCACTCCGTTCTGAGCTGGACAGCTACCTTCTGGAGCTGCAGCCGGAGGAAGTGTCAAAGCTGTGTACTGCTGCCACGTCCTCCGGAGAGACACCTCCGTCTTTGGACTTCCTGTCTCCTCTGATAAACTTCCTGCCCTATGGGCAAGGGGCAGGGCCAGCCTTGGGGGTTTCCTACAACCAGGAGGAGGGGCTTCCTGTGATGACCTCTTCTCACGAGTCTCCCGATCCTCTTGGGCCAATTCACACTCTCTCGCATCCACACACGCTTTCACAGGCACACACGCTCACCACAAGTTACACACACTCGCCAAGCCTGAATACAACCACCACCCTGCCTCGCTTTCACCAGGCCTTCCAATGATCCAAACATACACAGGCATACACATTTAGCTGCCATATAGCACTTACATCAATTTGGCACTTAATTTTAAATACGAAACAAAGACACCAAGACAACACTTATGACTTAAGTCAGTCACACTTATCCAATTCTGTGCCTTTGCTTATTTCATTCTACTTCAGTCTACATTTTAGGAGTAAGCAATAGAAGATGTTGAACATCTGAAAGATGTCATGCAAAACTGTCTGGTTTACGAATGTGTATGTGCCTTGGTTTGCAGTGAAGTTTTGCTCTCAGACACTGAGTGCATATAGCTTTCCCATTTAGCACTTTGAATTTCTAGTGATGTTCTAGAGAAGTTCCATCAAAGCTAAACGTTGAGTTTTATTATTTTTTTTCCTAATACTTTTGTTTGTTGGCTCACAAGCTGATGGGTACTGAAATGCCAGCATCTGAATGACTATACACAGCCAAAGGCAACCAAACCCCTCAGAGCCAGAGTCTGGATGGCTCGTCTAGTTTTGCCTTTTCTTTCTTTTTTTTTCCTTTTTTTTTAATGAAATTTTTTTTATTATTATTTTTTGTTATGGCTGTTTGCCTTCATGCTGCTGCTCGTTTTAAGGAGCCTTAAACTTTACCAGTGCAGATCTGCTTCACTATACAATAAAGGGAAACATGGACTGACTTTACAACGACTATCACAAACAGCTCTTAAACACCCCTTTCATTTCTCCCTTGTTGTTTTTCCTTCCTTTTTTCTTCTCCTTTTTTTTTTTTTTTTTTGCTCCTGGACTTTAGACACCAACACAACCTTCAACCTCATCCGCCAGAATGCTGTCCATTGCACTGATTCTGATTCTCATCAATGATAAAACAAAAACATTCAGTTGTAGGGATCTGTGCTGTCGCGTCCAAAGCACACACAGAAGTCTGAGTGACATACGCAGTCTGTGAAGATGCTCTGTTGTGAAGAAGAAACATGTCTACACAGATTATACAGTAGATGGCTCCAGAAGCTATAAAACACACCTACAGTTGGCACAATCTTTTCCCCAAAACACCCAGCTAAACCCCTGTACAGATGTGTGTGTAAGTGAGAGTGTATTGGTGTGTGAGGGGGACGATACAGGTGTGTGCTGAGCGAATGCCGGGTTCTTATTGGGAGATGAAGGTTGTTGGATGCTGGAAAGCCTCCAGGCTGGGCATGTTTTTCATAATAGCACTTTCTAAGGAATCTGACGCCTTGGTTTTGTTATGTTATGAATACGTATTTTATGTTAAACAACATGTTTAGATGTCATATATAGCTTTTAGCAGATTGCTAGCATGTGTATATATACAGTATATATATTAAATGCTATGTGTGTGATATTTTTACAGGTACACTTCATACAGTGTTTAATGTTGTAAATGTCTCCTGTTTTTGCTTTATTGCACAAAACGTCTGTGTCTCTCACTGAGACTTAATGCGAATGGTTTATTTCCACCCATACTTCTTCTTCTTCGAAGCACTTCCATGGTTCAAAAGGCTTTTATAAATATCTTCACAAATCTGCAGTTTGTAAATACTTCAGTATTGAGAAAAAGTGTATGAAACTGGGAAGACCAGAATGCCTCAACATTTTAAGGTGTGAAACGATGTGATGTCATTTGATGCTGCTGAGTGGCTGACGGATTACGCGGAGAAGCTGATTAAAATGCTCTGCAGTCGAGGACGATTTCATTGGGAGACACAGACTTAGCAATTCTACTCTTCAGTTTCAGTGGTACCATCACGCATTGTGTATGTGTGAGAGTGGAACAGTCTCTCGACTCGGATAATGCTGCTAACGGACATGGTATAGCCCATGATGGCACAACGGGACTTTTTAAATGTTTTTTTTTTTTCTCCTCCTCTGAAATCAATGAAATGTTTGAAGAAGGAGCGGACGTGTCCGACGCGTGTCATATTTTGAGGTGTCAGTAAGGCGATGTAGTTCTTATCAAAACCGATTAGAAGCTGGATGTTGCCACAGCCGTGTTTTCGAGAGAAGGGTCTTTGTAGAACTGAACTCTGAGTGACCTTTTGAAGACAAGAAGAAAAGAGAAGGAGTGTGAGAATTTTGTTCAAGAGACAGCATTCCAGCCATAATGGTGTTTTACATGGTGTCCTTCTTGTTTTAATCACATTTCTGTAATGCCATCCTGTGATAGTGGCTTTTGCTAATCAATGTATATGTTACCGTAATGTACTTTTACAAACTACTGTTGTATGTGTATATCCTAAGACAGAATGAATCATAATTATCTGTGTGTGTGTGCGTGTGCGTGTGTGTGTGTGTGTTGAGAACTTGCTGCTGCAGCCTGCGTTTCCTTTTGTCTCCAGATGACATCATCCAAAGAGAAAGTTATTTTGTGGCTGGCTTGACGAGCCAGTTGTGTGCTGTAGAAGGTGAATGGCAATGTGTGAATGTGTGTGTGTTTTGTGTCGGAGAAAGAAAGTGTGTGTCTGCGTGCATTCAGACGACCTTTGCTGCTATGTGAGGAGAGGAGAGATTTGGTCCAGTGTTAATACTGTTCACAGTACTGAGAGCTCAATAAACATACCAGAAGGACTCATGTTACAGACTGCTGTTTTTTTCCTGCTCTTGTTTGTGTTTCGATATACGGTTTGTAGAGGGTATTAAAGAATAGAAGCAAATTGATATCAAGATTAGATGTCACTACATTCTAGGCTTCTTAGTGACAGCCATCGGTAAGGATTATGATACAGCCATTGAAGCCTAAAGTATGTTTATATATATATGAAGGTACATGACGTAGTACATATTGTTGGCTTTTTTTCTAGATACTAGAAAAGAAAGTTAAATAAAATTTAGTTATATACTGCAATGCATGGTTACAGTAAAAATTAAAATTTTATTTGTGTGTTTACTGCATAGATTTACTGCATAGATAAATCTAAAATAAAAAGAAAACAATTGTTCTGACATTTATGGTATTACACGCAAATAATTCTACTTCTTTTTCTTCTTCCTCGACCAGAAGTTGATTCCTATATGGCACTATTTGTGCTATATTTGCTTTTATAGAATAGTTGTACAGAACCTGCTGCATTATCTTCCAGCCATTAGACGGTGTTTTAAAGTTTTATGACAGTGGTCTCTCTCTGCAGCATGTTCTTCGTCGGATTCAGGGAATTGATCCACACAGTCCAAAGAGAAGTCTTCGTAACCTCACTTGCAAAGATAATCAGAATTTAATGGATTAATTTCATACCCTGGGGAAATTGTTTTGCTGTAGTCAGTACTTGATGTGACCAGAGATTAAATGTTTCATGGGACAAAATATTTCTGTCCCTTAAAGAGATGATGTTGTATGATGACTTTAACTATAAAGGTGAGTGAGACTCAACATTTCTACCTGTACTGTATAATTGTTTTGCGTCATCAGCAGTTCTTCCCCGGGTCATTACTAAACATGCAGCACATACATTTTTTTGAAATATTAAAAGCTATAAGCATTTGTTGCCAAAATGTATGCGGTGCAAATGAAAAACCCTTTATGTAGTTGCTCACTCGTTTTTTTTTTTTTACAAATTCAAAATACTGTATTCAGACAAAAGCATTTCTACATTTATATAAATTCTACTGAAAGCAATAGATATTCCCTAAAAATTTCATAGAAAGAAGTTTGAACTCATAAAGCTTCAAAGGATAAAAAGAAAAACTAAATGTTTCAACGATTCTGTATATCATATTTATTTTTTGTTCAGCCCAGATACATCCTTGGTTTTATGCCACCTGTATTCACTATAAATGCAGTTTTTAAATGATCTTTTATTAATCCTTGGCTTTGTGATATTTATTAATTACACATTCTGGCGTAATGGATTTGTAAGCCTATCATTATCTAATTTGTGATTAGACTTCACAGGATTTGCCACTGACTGCTCATAGTGTTTACTTGGTGTGTACTTCCAGGGTTTTAGATATTTACAAGCTGCTAATGTTGTTAACTTGAGATAACTGTTCCTTCAAATGAACATGGTGTATACATATATATTTCTCTCCTAATATCTGCAGTACTACACAACATGGCAGTGAGCACTGGACTAACAGTGCGTCAGTGAGCGCATATCCTGAAGCGCCCAGTGAACCCGCTGACCCTCTGTCCTGCTTCTGGACGCTGACGTCAATGGGCGGGGACGCTGTCAATCATTTGTCATATCAGCCAATCCGCTCGCGCGCATCTCTCCCGCCGCGTACCTGCTCTTTCTATTGGCTGGATGTGAAGTCGGTACAGAGGTCGCGCAGTACCCGGATGTACTATATAAGTCTCTGAGCAGGCCTTGAAGCCTTCCTTTCTGCGAGAACACAGCGCACGGTCTAGGTCTGTGCTTCCTGGCTCACCGCTGTTCGCTATTTTCTTTCACGATTAAGTCGGCCAGGAATATTAAAAAATGGTAAGCGAATTACCTGTTTGTTACGTATTCATGTTGTATTTACGTAACTATGTCGAAATTATTTCGAAACTTCCGTTATTTTTTTTTTTTTATCGTGCACGTGCGGCTTGTTAGCTAGTTAGCTTGTCTTTTCAGGACGCCCGTCTCCTGAAAACACAAGCCGAAGTATGTTCTCTCTTACAAGCATTTTATATTTAGGGATGCCCAATGTATTTAACTTTATTATAATTATTATCTCTAACCTTTTTGTCAATTTGTACTGCTGAATTGGAAAGGTTGCTGAACCTTTGTTGAGCTCAACCACCATAATATATCATAAAATATCAACCATCTGGCTGAATCACCTTTCCGAAGATGAAGGTTCAGCTCCAGGGCAAATTGTAGAAGGTGCTTGATGCACTTCAAAAAGACTTTCAGGATATATTCCAGAAGATACAGGAACACTGGTAGCACTGTATTGCTGTGCAAGAAGATATTGATGGTGTGTAAACCTAAATAAAAAGGAAACTGTGCTAATCTCAACTTCGATGCCACCTCATATGTAGTGCTTTTCCCCTTTATGTCCTAGATATCTAGAACATGTTTTTAAATTTATTTATTTTTTTAACTTAGCTTGCACCCTAGTTTATTTACTCTTGCACTATTGGTTTTTTGTTCCTGCATTTTCATTGTGCTGAACAATGAATGAAATGCGTATTAGTCTGCAGGTAAAAAGGTATAACATCTAGATACAAATTGTTATAAAGTGCCCTCATTGCGCTCATTCTAACTTGCAGGCATTCAAGGACACTGGCAAAGCTCCCGTTGAGCAGGAGGTGGCCATTCACCGCATCCGGATCACCCTCACCAGCCGTAATGTCAAGTCTCTTGAGAAAGGTTGGTAATTAGATCCTTATTATTATTTATTTTTTTTGCATCACTTGGCAATGAGGACAATCTTTTTTTATTCAAATGATTCAATGTATGAATTACAAATTATACGCTATTCTGAGCCAGTGTCACATGTCCAAGCTTAGGATTTGCCTTTCTATAAGTTATTTTCTAATATGAAACTGTTTCCTTGATAGTGTGTGCTGATCTGATCCGTGGTGCCAAGGAGAAGAGCCTTAAGGTGAAGGGACCTGTGCGCATGCCCACCAAGGTAAATAAAGCAGGGAAACTGGACTTTTAAAAAGTCAAGCATAGACACCCTCTGACTTGTATTTTGAACTCCATGCTTATGGTAACTGTCTAATCATGTGTTAGGATGTGCAATCACAAAGTTCGGTGTATTTACTAGCATTAATTATGTTAATTGTTTTAGAAATGTATTTGATGGGCATATTGTCTCAAATACAATTGTTTGGGCAAGTAATGTTAAAAAAAAGTGACTTGGCTGTTGGATGAACCTGATTGTTTGCTAGGTTACTTCTGTCAAACAATTTGAAGTCAGACTTACTAAGGTGGGAATAAACATTTAATGTGGAAAATTGGTACATGAGTAACGGGCTTGTCGGAAGGTGTTTTCATGGACAATTTCTTCCATGTGTTTCCATTAGAGATTGCAACTTTACTGTCAAGAACTTGTCAAGTCCCTTAATTTTTACACCCACATGGGGCAAATGTGTGTTCTGATGAGAGAAACTATCGGATCATGTTTAATCATGGCTAATATTTACACCTGTATTTAGGATTATATTTACTTTAAAGATGCCCCCCCCCCCTCCCTCTCTCTCGCACTTTCAGACTCTGCGCATCACCACCCGTAAGACTCCTTGTGGAGAGGGTTCCAAGACCTGGGACAGGTTTCAGATGAGGATCCACAAACGCCTCATTGACCTTCACAGCCCGTCTGAGATTGTCAAGCAGATCACCAGCATCAGCATCGAGCCTGGTGTTGAAGTTGAGGTTACCATCGCAGACGCATAAGCTGCTTTGGGTTGCCAGCCTGAATTACTCATGTCTGTGCAATAAAAGAAACTTTGGGTGGATCATGTTGTTTTTGTGTTCTGATACAGTACGAAGAGTCTGAGTGTAACTTGGTAGACCTTTTTTTTAAAAAGCAGAATCTTGGGTTTGTCTTGCATATTTCATGATGGTTAGTGGCATTTCTGTAACCTTGAACAACCTAGCAGATTCTGCTATAATGGTTAGCGAATATGAAAAGACTTGGATAAGTCAAATGATCATGTGTACTGAACTTTAAATTACATCTTAAATGACACCTGAGAAGGAATATGTAGAATCTTGAAGTGACTTTAAAAATATAATTGTTTTAGTATTTAGACAAAAATCTTTAAACTACTCATTTTGAAACAAAGAAATCCTCAGCTGAAAAAGCAGGCATTCTAAAGATGATTTCCAACAATCATGTTTTATACCACTTATTTTGTACATGGTCTCGGGCCTGGTCCAGTGGTCCTTGGCCATGAGGTGGTGTACAATCCATAGATTTGATTGAGAAATCACTACACATTTTGAAATGTACTGTGATTGTAATTTAAGTGTATTCCAACCTATTTATCGAGGCTTACAGCAAATTGGACAAATCTCATTAAGAAAAATGGTTAAATTGTATATTTTGATATGCAGTCAGGAATTTGGTTTAACCATCTCATACAAAATCGCTTATAACCATAAAAACGAAATCCAAACTAAAAAAAATCTTTATTTTTCAAACATTTCTGTTTACCATCCCTCCCAAAATCAATGTTTCCACATGCAATTCCAAACCTTCTGTATTTAATAAAGAATTATTCTTATTGAAAAAAAATTTAACTGCTGTATGAGGCAGCACACTGGCCTAGTGGTTAGCTCTGGCACCTTGCAGGGTCCAGGTTCGATTCCCGGACGGGTTTGGTTCCCACCTCTGTGAGCATTGAGTTTCCATTTTCTCCCTGTGTTTGGTGGGTTTCCACCAAGGACTCAGATTTCTGCCCACAGTCCAAAGGAATGCAGATTAGACTAATTGGTGTTCCCAAATTTCCTAAACCATGGTGTGTGTGTATCTGCCCTGCGATGGATTGGCACCCTGTCCAGGGTGTACCCTGCCTTGTGCCCCAAGTCTCCTGGGATAGGCTTTCAAGGCCCCTCACTACCCTGTATACTGGATAAAGCAGTATAGACGATGAGTGAGAGTGATGTATGAGCCGCAATCTTTTTGGCTTGCTTTGGTCTGACTTTGATTCTGGATATTGGATTGTGTTAGCTCTAATCTACAGTGATTTTACAGAGACTTACTTCCCAAAAAAGTAAAATAAGCCTGAAGTAGCTATAGACCTCTCACTTGTTAGCCAGTTTGATGCCCAACTTATCAGAATTATTGTGTCGTTCTGTAATTTGCGGTACATTTCACATAAGCAAGCGAGTTAGTAAATTATTTCAAGGTTATATCTTTTAGTTGCAAAGCCTAATCATTAACACTTTTATTCTGATTGATTATGTACACTACTTTCCTTATTTTGACCCATAATGTCAGTGCTAGGACTTGCCTTTATGACCACTTCTTAGTTTCATAAGCAGTTCAACATCATATTTAAACAAATAATTACATTAAAATCATAAAGAATCTGTAAACCATAACAGTGAACATAGCATACTTGCCTGTCAATTAATATACACAATGTAATATAAACAAACTATTAGATGAAATACTTGTAAAAAAAAAAAAAATAAGAGAAGACTTACCACAATGTGTTTAAAATGTGCGGCACAGAGAAGAATGACATGTGATGCTCCTCATTTGGCTTTGGGACAAGTCATTTGAGTTCTGTTAGTAATTTAGTTGACAGCACTTTTGTGAACATTGATACATTTAAATTGTTTAAATGAGAAAATCCATATAAAAATATAATTGTTTTAGTATTTAGACTTTTGAAATAAATGGTTTGAAATAATAATTATTATTTTTTTTAAACTATAATGGTTTTTAGTCATTATTTTGAAACCAAGAAACTCAGCTGCAAAAGCAGACATACTAAAAATGGTAAAATGTTCTATACCACTTATCCTGTATAGGGTCCCAGGGGCCTGGAGCCTATCCCAGGAGTCCCTGTTCATGAGGTAGGGTACAATCAATCACATAGGACATTTAACCTAATCTGCATGTTTTTCGACTGTGAGAGAAAACTAATGTACCCAATGGAAACTCACCAAGCACGGAGAGAACATGAAAATCCATGCACACAGACCCGAGGCGGGAATCGAACTCGGACCCTTGAGGTTCAAGATTACCGTGCTGATCACTATGCTATGCAATTTGGCAGCATTATCAATTTTTTTTAGTGATGAGTGAAGCACAGGATGCACATAATGTTTGAAACATGGTAGGTAAAATATCATATTTTTGAATAAAATAATGAAATAAATAAATATACTTATCATCAACAGACGGAATGTATCCAAAGTGTATCAGGTTTTACTGTTTTAACTGGCACACTTCATCTGTTATCTTACATTCAGTATTACAAAGGATTATTATGGAAAGAGCTGCAAAGTGTCAGTAGTGTTTCAGTGAAGTCAGATTATTGCAACCTTCACACTTGTGAAGCTGATTAATGCTCAGCTCTGATTGGAGGGATGGTTTTGTAGCTCAAACATAATTGGCTAGTTGGCATTTTGGGGTGGGGTTTGGACTCATCACTGAAAGTGGATAAAGGTGTTTTACTCTTGGTTTGATGCTGAATCTGAATGTGAATTCAGTTTTTCAACACTAGATGAAGAGGTTTGTTTGTTTTTGCTCACTCTGAATGTAGCTTTGCTTTGGGAAACATAGATCATATTTGTGCATTCATTTCTGGGACAAGTGTGTTAGTGCTTTCCAGTCACAGTCATGGCAGCAACAATTGACCTGACACATGAAGGCACGCTTTTGGTGGCCATGGAGTCAACAGCATGTGATCCTCACCATGCTGAGATGCCAGAACTTTCTGGCCTTTCGTCCATTACTTCACAGGTAGTCATGGTGCCATCAACCTTTATTTGCATGTAGTAGGTGTGATAAATTCACTTTCTCTGTGTGTTCACAGAGTGAGTCTGTTGATGGATGTGACCAGCAGCTTCGGGTTTTTCTCAGAGTTCGTCCTTTCAGTAAAGAGGAGCTCAACAACAATGAGGACCAGGTTTGTGTCCGTTGGCCTTGATGTTTACCATGTTGTTTTAAATCAGTGGCTCTTGAACCAGTACTTGGAGTCCATGTGCTTTCTGTGTACATTGGTATCATGCAAGCTTGTTGCATCTTTGTTGGCTTGTTTAAGAACCAAAGATGTAGTACTGTAAGCATGTTCAATTTGAATTGCCTCCTTCAGGGCTGTGTGGTGTTTGAGAGTGCAGAAACTGCTACTCTTCATGCCCCTAAAGGCTCTGCCACTTTGAAGTGTAGTGAAAAAGGCATTGGCCAGCAGGTGCACAAGTTCAGCTTCACCAAGGTAATATTGAGATATCAGTACAGTTTATCGCCTTGTGTATACAGTTTTATAAAATGGTATGTTTCTCGTGCAGATTTTTGGGCCAGAGTCGACTCAGGCGGAGTTCTTTGATGGAACGATCAAATCGCAGGTTCAAGATTTTCTGCATGGCAAGAATTCACTGGTGTTCAGCTATGGAGTAACCAATGCTGGGAAGACTCATACCATACAAGGCATGGAATATTATAGTGGGATGTTACATGCATATGCAAGAGCACAAGATTTCTGTAGGTCTTGAAAGTCTAAATGTGTCTGAAATTATCAAAATATTTAGTTGTTTGGATTTTTGGCTGCTCTGGGCAAGGGGTTACCACAGTGGACCATCCGGACCACACATACAAGCTTGGCACAGGTTTTACGCCGGATGCCCTTCCTGACAAACCCTCTCATTTTATCCAGGCTTGGGACCGGCACTGTTTCCAGTGATCAAAATATTTTAGTATTGTTGTAAATTAAAGTTTACATTGTGTTCGAATTTATTGTGGTTTTGACACCAGACAAAAAAAAAAAATTATATAGGGACACTTGTATGAAGCAGAAGTGTGTCATGGTCTCAAATAGTAATATTTACTTAAATAGTAAATTGTATTCAAGATATTCTATACTTGTCATATCCTGACTGCTCACAAATGAATCAGGAGAGATTTAATCTGAAGATACCTTTTGGGTACCATGTCATGAGGATTGATTCCCTTTCCCCCCCTCAAGTCCTTTTTGTCTTAATTGGACCACTTTAACATTTCTTACAGCTGTTCTGTATCTGTGTGAGCACAGGCTCTACAAAAGACCCTGGTATTTTACCACGTGCCCTTGAGCTAGTGTTCAGGCACATCAACGGGCGACTGTATGAGCCAATGGACCTGAAACCATATCTGAACTCGGATGTACAGAAACTGGATCCTGATCAGCTCAGAGTGGAGAGATCTGTTAAGACTTCACTCTTCAGTATGCTCAAAGAGGTACGAATACAAAGGTTCCATGACTCAAAATGTTTTCTTGTGAATTTCATATTTATTATGGTGCACACTAACATTGCATTTAATATGAGGATGGATAAGGATGCATCTTATCTTTACTTGTGTCTGTAGGACCCGGAGTCCACCAGAAAGAGCAGGAGTCGGAGTTCCTCCTCATCTTCTGTTAACAGCCTTTCTTTCTCTGGAGTCTCTTATGATCAGACAGGTGATACTGAAATATTTTGGGTGAAAAAATTTACTGTATAGTGCTTTTAACAATGGATGTCACAAGACAGCTTTACAAAAGAAAAACAAATCTGATATAGATTTATACATTTATAGCATCATCAGTATGTCCCTGAGGAGTGTACCAGGTGATGATGGAAAGGGGAACAAGCCCCTGACATTGCATGAGGAAGAAACTTTGAGAGAAGCTAGACTATACAATATATGGACAATTATTTGGCTAAACCTGCAAAAATGTTGTATCCAAGTATATACACTTAAATATGGAGTTGGTCCCACTTTTGCAGCTATAACAGCTTCCACTCTTCTTCGAAGGCTGTTCACAAGATTTTGGAGTGTTCCTTCCTAGTCATCCTGTAGAGCATTTATGAGATCAAACACTGATGTTGGATGAGAAGATCTTCTGTTCCAGTCC
>JAQQZT010000001.1:22378326-22396004 GCA_030068275.1 Clarias platycephalus
TTCCTTCCTAGTCATCCTGTAGAGCATTTATGAGATCAAACACTGATGTTGGATGAGAAGATCTTCTGTTCCAGTCCATTCCAAAGTTGCTTGATGGGGTTGAGATCAGGGCTCTGTGTGAGCCAGTCAAGTTCTTCCACACCGAACTCATCAAACCATGTCTTTATAGTCCTTACTTTGAGGCAAAGTTATGTTGGAATAGAAAAGGGCCTTCCCCATTCTGTTGCCACAAAGTTGGAAGCATAGCATTGACTGAAAACACATTAATTCAATAATCAACAAGTTAGTCAAAATAATTTGTCCATGGAGTGTATGGAATTGGATAGTCTGAACATAATTGAGCCATAAACGTTTTTTTTTTATTTTTATTTTTTTTCCTTCTGTCTCCCAGTTGACAGTGCAGAGGGAGCTGCCGATGTACAGTCTGTCTACTCGCTGTGGATTGCTTACTATGAGATCTACAATGAGCAAGTGTATGACCTGCTGCAGCCTGCGCTCTCCAACAGGACGAAGAGGCGTGCGGCATTGCGTTTGTGTGAGGACAGTGCAGGAAATTCCTATGTTAGAGGTAACTTTTTTTTTTTTGTTTTTTCCTTTTTTTTTTATTTAAAATTTTTTTTTTAAACTGTCAAGAAATTAATGTGCAGTTTTGACCACGAGGGGCAGCATTTTATTTAATTTCCATACTGTACATTGCACCTTAATGGCATTATGAGAAGAGTGGGATTTTTGAGCAAACGGATATGCGACTTTGTTCAGCTGTTTGTATTGGAATAAGCAGTGAGGGGGAGGGGGGTTTACTGGAAAGTTTTTTTTTTTTTTTTTTTTAAATAAATGCATTTGTTTAAATCTTTGTTTCAGCACATAAAAAAAAAAAATGCCATGCCTCTTGCATCAGTGTTCCTCTGTATGTTGCAGATCTGAGGTGGATTAATATACAGAATGCAGAAGAGGCTGCTAAAGTTCTACGTGTAGGCAACAAGAATCGCAGTGCTGCCGCAACCAAAATGAACCAGTCATCCAGCAGGAGGTAGCACTCGTGCCCATAGTGCTTTAATTTTTATACTACTACTGGACTATAAATTAGTTTTGCTGAGTGCTGTTTTGTTTTATATATAGCCACAGCATCTTTACAGTCAAACTAATACGCATTGATGGAGCTGATGTCCAAGGAATGTCAGAGTAAGGTTTTTTTTTTTTTTTTTTAATTTTGTCTAGACTGTATATACTGGCTTGTGAATGGCATATGAGTTATTTTTATTTTTTAGGCTTTCTCTGTGTGACCTGGCTGGTTCGGAGCGCTGCAACAAGACCCAAACGTTTGGAGAGCGCCTGAAGGAGGCCGGGAACATTAACAATTCCCTGCTGATTCTGGGAAAGTGCATCGCAGGGCTACGAAACATCCAAAGTGACCGGTATGGCTGGAAATTACTTCATGTGGAAAATTGCTGATATGCGAGTGTGATAAGGAGGCAACTTTTTAGCTGGTAGAGTACATTCCCTTTAAATATACTACAGTAATAGGCCGCCTCCCCTGGTCTTGTTTTCCTGTTCTAACTTTTCTTGCTTTACCCATTGTGTGGTCAAAGAACTGTTGGTTAGCCACTGAGTTTCTATATACAGTATGTAGCAGGTGACATGCACATATAAATATGGAGTGCAGGAGTAATGCAGAATGCCTGTAGAGCTTAACTATTTTAAAGAATAATTGCAACATGTACTTGGCATTGATATTCACAGCATTTGAACAATGAAACAGTTTCTAGTTAATCATCCTCTGCATTTTCTACTGCAGGATGAAGAACAACTACATTCCGTTTCGTGAAAGCAAGCTGACCCGCCTCTTCCAGGGGGTGTTCTGTGGTCGTGGAAGGGCCTCCATGATTGTGAATATCAATCAGTGTGCCTCAACTTATGATGAGACTCTCCACGTCATGAAATTCTCTGCTGTTGCCAAAGAGGTACTGCTAGAGTTTGTTGGGTACTAGGAAATATTGTCTGCATGATTTAAAGTAAATATGTCTTTAAATCAAGGATGGAAATGTATATACTTTTTCTTTTTTTTTTCTTTTTTTTTTTCTGTGGCATGGTGATTTGCAGTTAAAAATAACGTCCCTTTTGCTTGTCAGGTTGTTCAGGTGATCCAGCCTCGCTGTCTCGAATCTCTGGCGCCACGCCTGCTTGGTCGAGATGGAAAGCCTTTGCTAAACAATGGGGTGCTTGACAGCCAGGCAGTGGATGCCTACCTGTCAGAGGACGAGCTGTTTGATGGCGACGAAGAGGCGGATATGTCAATATTACCCCAGGAGGTAATTTTTTTTCCTCTGTAGCTCCGGCTATGTATTATACAGCTGTTACAATGCAACATGGTGAATGTGATTCTGTAAAGAACGTAGCACAGATGGCAAAATGTTTTCGTTAAGGGGAAAATAAGACTTGTTCGTTAAGAAGGGTGCGTGTGCCTGTTTGTGTGTAGGAACTGTTGAATTTGGTGGAGAGTCTACGGGCGAAGCTGTTGGCCGAGCGTAAGAAAAATCTGTTGCAGGAGATTCAGATTCGCAGAGAGATGGGTGACGCCATGATGCAGCAAATTATGGAGATTGAAGAACTTCACAGGTGTGTCTGTACTCCTGTTTGGTTTGTAAATTTTTAGATGGCAGAGTTTTAAAATTGGCAAGAAAGACTTGCATTCTTTCTTTAGGCTTACATAATTTATATTTTAGATTTTCAGTGGGCTAATTGGGTAAAGGCTTTTATTTTTTTTGTCTCCTGTCCGGTGACATGTACTGTAGGGATTACTATCCGTCGTCTCTTGGCATGGTTGTCATCCATTGTCATGCTTTTCTCCTCTTCACTACTCATCGTCTATACCTCTTTATCCTGTGTATATAGGGTCAAAGTGGTCCTGGAACCTATCCCAGGAGACATGGGGCATGAGGTGGGGTACACACTGGACAGGGTGCCGATCCATCGTAGGGCGTGCACACATGCACTTTTACACATACTATGGACAATTTAAGACTGCCAATTAGCCTAATCTGCATGTCTTTAGATTGTGGGGAGGAAACCCAACAAGCACGGGGAGAACATGCAAACTGCATGCAGATGGGGGGAATCGAACCTTCACGGAACATTTTATTTGGATGGGTGTGCACTAGTAAATTTTTCCGAAAGTCACAATTTTACTCCTTTATGGGGCAGGTACCACATTCTAAGAAGACTTGCAGATATAATTTTTTAAAGCTTCTAATGCATGAATTGTCATTTTGGAAAATGTATTCTGGCTTGCTTTGAGTTGTTTAAATTCTGCTTTATTCACAAGATCTTCAATTTGATTTGTCAAATGGCCAATCTCATTTTGTAGAATTGTAGATGTACAAAGACTGAGTTGGAGGGGGATGTCGTTTTGGTGTTGAGATGGACATGGTTGTTTGAGCACTGAAATGAATTTAAACAGGCAAAATAGGTTTTTGAATTGGGGGGGCTAGGTTAAATGTGTTTTGTCTTTAGGGTTTAGTTTCTTGTGAAATAATGGTAGGTCTTCTACTGCAGTATTTATATTTGCTCACATTCCCATACATGAAATGTATTCGACTGGAGTCTAATCTAAAATTCTTAACTTTAACTAGAAGTACTACAAAGCAGAGTGAGCAGGAAAGAAGTAAGTTCAGTTCATATGATTTGGATAAAAGATAAGCAGATGGCTATTTGTGACTTTGGTACTTTGCTAAATGAGACTTGACTAATATAGTCATGCATAAGTGAATGTGTTGGAAGAAAAACGCAGAAAAGTGTTTTGACCCAGTTATTTTTTTAATTATTTATTTAAAAATTTGACAACTCTCTATAATTCTGCCCAGAAGCTACACATAACGGTAAAAAGATCATTTTAAATGAGCGAGTTGACAATTGTCTTCTGATTTATAGTCGCCAGATGGCAGATATGAAGGAGAGTTATGAGGAGAAAATGGACAGCACGTTTGAGATGTACAAAGAGGCACTGAAGGAGCACGCCTACCAGTGTGCCCTGGAACGTCTTGAAGAAGAATACGTCCCAATAGACGAGTTCACGGCTGAGCAGGACCGAGCTAAGGTGTCTAAGTGAGAGGGGGGGGGGAAAACAACCGGTGAATTGTCTATCCATTCTGGCTCACTCAGTGCTGGTTGTCTGTTCGATTAGGAGCTTGAGAGGCGTGTGCATGAGTTGGAACGGAAGCAACATGGTTCTGCATCGATTCTTCTTCAGCAGGAAAGCTCAACACAGACTGACCTGGCGCAACCAAGCACAGAGGAGACTGGTTGGTTGATTTTGTTCATGTGACTGTTTCTTTGGCCTTTTTAAAGCCTGAACGTCAGCTTTGCTTTCCTTTTAAGATTCAGAGCGGTTCAAGCTTCTCTACAAAGATAAATGTGCCGTGGAACAGGTGTGCGCAGAAAAACAAGAGGTAAAGTACGTTAGTGATGCCTGATGTATGTATATATGTTCTGATGCCCAAGTCATGTTCTTAATATCATGGATTACTTTGTGTAAACGAGTCCACTTAATCAGCTTTTATCTGAGCAGTGGGTGCATGATGCATCCCATACAATCGAACTATAAGGACATGTGACCGATTTAAAGAAGGGGGATGGCGGGGGGAGCACCACCACCAACCAGTTCTAGATTCTGCAACTGGGAAGCACTGTTTAACATGTCTTGCCTGAAATCTTAGATGGGTGTTTAATGAGTTTGAATTTTGTTAATGGTGAAAATATAGAATACAATATTTTTCATTTTCATGCTGATCATGCTGCCCTCATGACTCATGGGTGGGGTTATCCTGAAAGACGCCCTTATAATCAGGATAGAAAAGCTTCATCATAAGATGATCAGTCTGGAAGAACTTCATTGATTTGATTTGTAGTTCCTCTTGCCTCTAAGGCATTGATTACCAAACGCTGGGTCACAACCCACAGGTGGGCCACAGGAGATTTTATTTGGGTTAACGCTTATGCAATTTTATGCCTGCTGTACACCCTTCAGTCACATGGGGGTGGGGATTTCATCAACAGGTAAAATCAGATGTAGTCTTGGTACTGTCTAGTTCCATTGTTGACTTTTACAATTTTTTAAAGTAACTTGCGTATGTTATTAAAAATAAGTTGTGGTTTCATACAGTATGTGGCCGATCTTAGAAATGGCTGGTTTACCATTCAAGATAATCGTGATGTCAGTGGAAATAAAAATGATGTAACTGTTCATGCGCATGCAAAATGTCTGCTAATGTTTTTTCATTAGTCACCCATGGCAAAAAAATATAAAATTATTAACCGAATATTATAAATTATACAGAATGATTACTTTTCTTAATGTTTTTTTTGTCTAGTTGATTGTATCTCTTGAGAAACGAATCAACGAGTTGAACGAGACTCTGCAGGAAGCTGGAGAGAGCTACATGGAGAAACTTGCAGAAGTTCAAAATTTACAGAATAAGCTCAATTACCAGGTATGTTAACGCTGTGATCCTCGAACGCAAACACATTCAGAACTGCGCTCACCTGTTCACCCCTTCCTGTCACCAGGAGCAAGAAACCGAGCATTTACAGCGGGAGCTCGGTGACCGAGCTCTGGAGCTGCACAGCGTCAAGGAGGACCTGGCCAAGCTAACGCGTGACTCTGCGGGTCAATCTCGCCCAAAACGGGGACTGCTGGTGAACATCAAGGAGACCATGTCATCTCCGGCATCAGGAACACTCTGCCGCACAATCAGGAAATCAGTCCGCACTACCACGTCCTTGAGGAAGAAGCCCTGATCGAATGTTTTCTATGCATAATCAAGTAGATGTCTATTTTTTTTTTATTTTATTGTGACTTGGCATTTTTATTAATTTAATAAATAATTTTTATATAAATCAATTTCCTGTCATCTGTGTAAAATTCTGAATAGTAAAAAGTTTCATGTAAACCATCCTACAACTGTAATGCTATAACAGTAATGTAAGGTTTTTGGATTACTGATAGTTTTAGCATTGGAGAGTGCTTACATTTTTTTGGTGTTTGGCATCATATATATATTTTCAAGAGCAAAGGTACAACTTATTTACAAGGGGTTTTGGTTTCAGAAATTAACAGTAGCAATCTTTTTTATTTATTTTATTTTATTTATTTAGGCTACACTCACTGGTTTATAGTCTGTACATTTGGGTGGAAACCATCAAAGACCATTTTAAATACAGGAAAAAGTTGAAAAAAATAAATATATTTACCAAATCTTAATCTTTCATAAAATTTCAGTGAGTCTGGGCCTCATATATATATATATATATATATATAGCCTCATATTCATACTCGAGGCTGACTGGGAACCAAAATATCATCTGTGACCAGCCCATCTGGCACCACCAATCAAACCATAGTCAAAGCCCATGAATGTGTATTTCCCGAATATTATGTTTAATGCAAACTTTAGCTGAAACTCTGGACCTGTATCTGCATGAATTGGTGAATTGTGCTGCTCCCATATGATTAGCTGACTGGATAATAGGGTGTTCCTATTAAAGTCGCCAGTGAGTGCAGTTTAGTTTGTGTACACAGGACTGAGCTGTGAGCTCTCTTTGTTTGAAGGTTTTCATCTCTTTTGAAATTCTTTCACATTAAATGAAATATCGATCACTAAAAACATGAATACATAATTTAATAATTAGAATTACTATGCAGGGGCAGGACAGGCTCCACCTTCTGAGTTCCTTATTTCTTTGTCCCTCTCAAGGTTTTCTTTGTGCAGTTCCAGGGAGTGTGTCTTTGGCAAAGTCGCCCTCAACCTGCTCACTTTATGTTGCTGGAGCTCTTATGTCTATATCATGTTCATGGCTGTTTTGGATCTGGCATGGTATCATGGTTGGCTCTGGTACTGGCCCTCGGTGGATGTGTAATAATCCTCCAGCACACTCTGCATGTAATCGAATGTGGGTCGCTCCTCTGGTTTGGCCTTCCAGCATGAAGTCATGATGTCGTACAGTTCAGATGGGCAGTTTTCAGGACACTGCATGCGATAGCCACGCTGCACTCGTGCCATCACTTCGCCGTTGCTTAAACCTGGGGTAGAAAGGTAAAATGCCAGGGAACACTTCACACTATTTTAAAATAGATTTTGTGGTTCTTTGCATAATTCAATATGCGTATTTTTTTTTTTTAACCTATCTTTTTTTTTTATATAACAGCATTTTACTTACAGTACAGTATATGGTTGGTACAGAATGTGTGTAGCAATTAAAAATAATTGTTTTTGCCACAAGAGAGCAGCAAACACCAATCTGTATTAAATACTGTATCTCTTTTACTAGAGCACAGTTTCCCATCCCTGGCCCTGTCTGTTACATTTAAATATTTCTGCTCCTAACACATCTGATTCAATAATCAAGTTACAAATGGCGAGGTAGAACAAGGAAAATATACAAATAGTTAGGGCAGAAGGCACTTCAAAACTAATCTACTGGAGTAAACTATGTTGTATTTAAATGCCTTTACATCCTATTTTAGGTAAAACTAAATTAAAACTGGTATCACAGGTTGATTTTAACATGTGCATAATGAAAGTTAAGGTTAAGGAAGTGGTTAGGTAATGTAGTCATGCTAACCTGAATAGGGGATTCTACCGAAGGTGACGATCTCATAGAGAAGAATGCCGAACGACCACATATCTGATTTGATGGTGAATGAACCATAGTTTATAGCCTCTGGTGCAGTCCATTTAATGGGGAATTTAGCACCTAAAAAAACAGAGAAAACAGTATTAAGAGAACGTTTGAGAGTAAAGTGCTTTGCAATTTGTCGTACAAATGATCAAACTTTAATGAAGCTGGCGGCTATTCATTCATTCATTCATTCATTCATTCATTATCTATCCATCCAATCATTCATACAAGCTAGTCTACTAGAGACCTGAGGAAAACCTATAAAGACACAGGAAGTACATGAAAGGTTCAACATAGATATTGGAGCTGTGAGACAGAAATGCGACCCACTGTCTCTTAGTCACTGTAGTGGGATAGAAACTGGGTTTATGTGCTTATACCTTCCCTGGCTGAATATTCATTGTCTTCGATGACCCTAGCCAGGCCGAAGTCAGCAATCTTGCACAGCAGACTTTCACTGACGAGTACATTTGCGGCTCTCAGGTCTCTGTGAATGTAGTTCTTCTTTTCGATATACGCCATGCCTTCTGCAATCTGATGCACAAAAACACCAAAGCACTTTCCATTATGTACCACTCCTAGTGATGCTGAACACTCAAGTTCTGCTTTTGCCTGATTACACACACCATGCTTCACAGAAAGTCTCAGTTCTCCTAAAATATTTATGTAATTCTGAGAACACCAAGCACCTGTTATAAAAAAAAAAAAGGTATTATATGGCTATTTGATGGAATTTAACTTGTATGTAATAATACGTACTTGAGCTCCAAAGTCAATCAGTTTAGGCAGCTGTATTTTTCTGCCTGGTGGACTTTTCAGAAAGTCCAGCAAGCTCCCTAAGAGCAAGGAACAGAGAATGCAAACAGCATTAAGCACGGCAGAAAATTTCAAAACAGTCCAGCAAGTTAATTTTGTCGGGCAACAAGATGCAGATGCACGTGTGCTATTGTCGTGTGTTTATTTGTGTGAAAAAGTTAATATTATGGTTGTAACAAAGCATGAATAAATTATTCAGATTGAACAGATAATGGATTTTAAGAAAATATTAATACAGCAGATGATTCAAGGGAACAAATGCGCCGTGGTGTGTAATTCTAATTTACAGTAAATATCTAAAAATCTTGGAACTTTTGCTCTACAACAAGCTTTCTCCAACACTATTAAAAGAAAATTTGTAGGAATATTATATGGCCATTATAATAATTTGCTGACTTTTTTGGACTTTAACACCAAAACCTGATTAAATCTGCTTGAATATAAATAGGCGGCCATTTTTGTAAAGTGTAATAATAATAATAGTTTACTGATCTGCAAAGGATCTCACTGCTTTGAAACACTTTACACGGTTACGCCACATTAGATAAAAAAGAAAAAAAGTTTGCCGGAAAATTTCCGGCAAAAGGTGTCTAGTTCAGGAGTTGAATAAGGCTCTGCAAATCACTATTTGTTAAAGTTGAGAATTAAAATGTCTTCTTTTCTTCATCAGCCCTGTCTTTTTAATGTTATAGTGGTAGAGGTTAACACATAATAAAAAAACAGCTTCCGGTATCGTACACACCTATTCCCAATTGAATAAGAAGATTTTAAACACTAAACAAATACAAATTTGCACATTATCCCAAGTGTGTACCATTAGCCATGAATTCGGTGATGATGTAGAGGGGCTGTGATTTGGTGACCACGGCGTAAAGGCGGACGAGGCGGTCATGCCGCAGAGTTTTCATCAAGTTAGCCTCCTCCAGAAATGCCTCAACTGACATGGTGCCTGGCTTCAGGGTCTTTACTGCCACTTTAGTAACGTTGTTATACATTGCTGGAGAAAGAGTGAGAGAGCAGGTGAAGCATTGTGAATAATTAAAAATTCATTGATATTCAAAAAACTTTGTTAAAATAAAAGTGAAAAATATATTATTTAGTCTATCATTTGATGTAATTAGTAAAACTACCAAATAGAAATGTTTTCTTAAGAGTAAAGCAGAAGAACACAGCAGGTTGGATAGGAAACAGGACGCTTAGCTTTTCTGTATTTTTATTTATATATTTTTTCACACTCACCTAACCAGACCTCACCAAACTGACCAGCTCCGAGCCTCCTTGTCAGATGAAGAGATTCTTTGGAAATTTCCCAAGCATCTTCATCCCACTGGATTGCTTTTTTAGGTTTCACACATGGTTCGCCTAATTTCTGACATAAACCATATGCCTGCTCTACATACACAGGGGTGTAAACACCAGAACAGTCATAAAGAACCCAATTTTTGAAAACAATTGTAATGTTTATCAGATATCATAATTATATTTGAGGTTAAGGGAGGCTGATTGATTTTCCTGAAAAGTATGCATCACTTTTGTAAGTCATTTACTATGGAATAAAATCACTGTCAAAAATAATTGTGCGTAAAAGAAAGATTTGTGTGTAATTCTGTGTTTTGTCCGAGTTGGATTCCAAATAGTTTTATTTTAAATCAACAAAGTGAAAAAAATGAAAAACAAAACACATCATTGGCACATTGTTTGATGTTTATGTGAGAACAATAAATAAAGTATCAAATCGAGTTTTGCGTGTGTAAACGGTCAGAGCCGTATATTTCAGAGTTGTACTGTAACAAACACACAAAATCTTGTATCTGTAAACTGTTGTGGCCATAGATTTTGGAATCGGACAAAACAGAATTTTTTTTTAATGCACATATATTTTTAGACAGTGATTTTATTTCATATGATTTTATTCCATAATTTACACTCTTTTGGGGATTTTCACATTAGCACATTTAGTACTTAATGTAAGTAATATGACCTTGGCTATTGATAGCTAATTTTCTATTCTCTATTAGTAAAAACTACTAATATAAAGGAAGAATCTCAAGTAGGATTTTAATAACAATATAAATGTGTTTATACGCACATTTATTTTAAGTTTTACATACAATACATACTTTGTGTTTTGTGTGTGTTTACATACTCTGATAGGCTGCAATCAGGTCATCTAACTTTTTGAAAGTCATTCTTGGAGTGATGTAAAATCCTCCGTCTTCCAACAGGCGTATCTTATAATGCTTTACCACGACTGAACCATTAGGACCCACATCTCTTATTGACATAGAGTAACTTCCTGTATACAACAAGAAATATGTTTACATGCCATGCCCAAATCATATGAAATAATCTGCATACAAATCCTCCTTTATGAGGAAATCTGAATATGAATTAGGTGCACTGAAATTAAATAAAATTGTTTAAGTTCGATTGAGGATATGTTCTTTTGGTAGTAAAAATGAGTGTTTCCCTTTATTGCGTGTGTGTGGGTGAGTTTATGTGTACAGCAGACCTGCGGTTGTCTCACTCTGGCGTATAAGGAAGGCACCTGTCTTATTGGCTGGAGCCAGGAGGTTTCTTTCAGCTGATATTCTGCTGATGTTTTTAAAGTACCATCTGTGAAAAACACAAAGTCGAAAGTTTGTGAGGAAAAGTGAGAGTCAGTGGAAAGACTCTATGTTTGTCTCCCTTTTCCAGAGTATATAAGTAATGTGAAATATAATGAATTCGACGAGAACTTGAACTACTTATTGAAATACAGTATAAATAATATTTTGGAGGAATTTAAAATGTAACAATGAGTTATTGAAGTGAATGCACATTACGGTATCACTTATTAAATATAAATATCAGTTTTTTTATGCAATATAAATATTGCTAAATAGATTGTCCAAATTGCATGCGTATTGATCATATTAATTATTTGATTAATTAAAGTTTTTTAAATCAGGAAAACATGTCAGAACTGTAGGAAATGTGATCAAGACTAAAATTTATAACAGTGCTAATGTTCAGGACTTGACTGACATCATGAATTGAATTTACTTTAAAGCAAGCCACATATGGTTAGAGAACTGTGTGTACTTGGCTTTTATCCCATTCAACATGAACTTTGCAGAGATTCTGTATTTTTGTAGTTATTCAATATCACACTCACTCACTCACTCACTCACTCACTCACTCACTCACTCACTCACTCACTCACTCACTCACTCACTCATCAATCAATAAATCAATCAATCATCGGGGTGCCAATCCATCACAGAGCACCCACACACATACACACAAACACATGCCTATTCACACACTACGGGCAATTTGGGAATGCCAATTAGCCTAATCTGCATGTCTTTGGACTGTGGGAAGAAACCAGAGTACCTGGAGGAAACCCACCAAGCATGGGGAGAACATGCGAACTCCATGCACACAGACCCCACATCATTTTACAATACTTTTAGTTTCTTTTACAATATAATCAGTGTTCTAATATTTTCAGATCTAATGTTTTTCATACAAAGAAGGAAAAAGCTCTGAAAAATGCCTTACTCTTTGGTGTCCATGGTGTCCTCTAGCTTTACGTAATTGGAAGGTATTAATCCTACTTTGCCAGAAGAAAGTGACTTTCCTTTCCACCACTCGCCATTCCTAACATACAGACAAAACCAATATAGCAGTGACCGCATTGATAATGGTAGATAAAAAAAAAAAAATGACATTCAGTTCTTAGAGTGAAAGTGGAAGTCACATATATTGGTATATAATATACTCACTCATCCAACACTACAAATGTCTCTCCTTTTTTGAAAGTTAGCTCGTTCTTATTCTCGGATTTGTATGAGAATAAGGCAATAACGATTTTGTTGTCTGTGGATGCAGCTGTGGATACATGAATATGATTTTTAGCCAATATACACAAGCAGTTGCTAGAAAGCCCATTTGCTATGCAAAGTTTAAAGGGACCATATTCCATAATCACTGTTCAGGGGTTGTAGTCTTACCACAGTACTGACACGGACAGGAAGTTGTTATGATGAAGGAGTGAAGGTTAAACAGTTAAACACAAAATATGCATGGAAAGGATTAACTACAATCTCATAATGTATAAGATGAACCAACTGGGTTAGTATGCACTAAACAGTACATTAAGAACAAATATTGCTGCTGTGCCTGATAGATTCATGCCAGCGCAGCACACATTATCAAATCAACGCGACTGCTCTGCTCATATGCTCATCTGAGGGTGAGACAAATAAAGAACTTGCTTAAAAATGTCTTGTTTATGTTTTGCAAATAGGTGTCACAAGGTGTAATCTCATCTTTTTTCATATTGTACTATGCTGCTTTTTTTTTTTGTTCAGTGAAAGTGTTTTATGCCTGATGAGCATCTGGCTTCCTATAAATAAAATTCTTGCGTTTGCGTGAGCAGCCAGTAAAATTGAAGTTTTAAATCGACACATACATACATACTGTGCATTGCGCAATGATTATGCAATACTCCTCTTTCGTCAGCTGTAAAATGGCTTGCTTTTCTCTCCCATAGACAGCTCTCTACTCATTTTGGTTTATCTTTTTTAACCAGTGGTTCAAACAAAGATTGGACATTCAAAGCTGTTCATTGTTTTAAATTATTCAATTTAACAGGACACAGCTGGGCAACAAGAAACACCTTGAAGTCACGTGTTCCAATATTTTTGATCACTGTAATATGGGCATATTTTGAAAAAGGGTGAAATGTCTTAAATTATTCAATGCATCTATATGTAAATATTGGGAAATAAAAACATAAATTTGTCTTAAAAATGGCCTTGCATTTCCAATATTGTCAGAGAGAACTGTGTGTGTGTGTGTGTGTCTATGTTTTGCATGTTACCCTCTCCATTCTGGAGAACTTGTCCAGGCAACAGTGCTGATGATTTCTAGAGTCAGAAAAACGAGAGTGAGTGTACAGTGGAAACTCTTATATGCAAATATGATTATATACTTTTTTTCAGCAATTATTCGATTTTGCATATAATTTAAATAATTTAAATGTTCATATCAGGTTCATGAGGGCATGAAGGGCTTTTTTTTTTTTTTTTTTTAAAGGCCTTTAGCATTATATATGTATGTATTGTTTTTTGTTTTTTCCCCCCTACTTGCTCAACAATGACTAAATAACTTTTTAAAAAACATAAGAAATTTTTATGTGAAGATAAATATTTTGTTATAATTAACACAAGTTGAAGACATTTTACTTGCTCCACATACATAGATATTTTGAAAAGATGATTAAAGTATACTGGTAAAACCTTATGTATGAATGCATGTATGTATATAGGTAGGTAGGTACGAACATAGGTAGGGAGGGAGGAAAGAAAGAAAAAAGAAAGAACAATGAAAAGTTTTTGCATTGATTTTACCTGAGTTGGATTACTGGAGTATTTATTAACTTCTAGTCCAGGTCTGGGATTCTGCCTCTGATCCACACCACCCCCTGCTTGCCTAGTACTCACACATCCCATACTACCACTGGAGATTGATTGGTTGTTTGATTGGTTGAAAGATATATATATGTATAGATAGATAGATAGACAGACAGACCAATTATTAGGTAGATACTGTAGATAGTTGGATAGATAGATGCAGTAGATCACTGCATTAAAATAAAATGAAACAAAAAAGTCTAGACAACAATAACAAGTTTGGTCTGTAGTCTAACTTCTCTTTTTACCAGTAATCATTAATATACAGGATGGCCTAAAAGTCTGGATCCATAGGCATTTTCCTAGTATAAATGTTAAATTTTCCTACCCAAAAAAGCTTCAGAACTAACAACCAGAAGATAGAACAGACCAAGACCCAACACCCCTTAACATGTCATCTGAATCCTGTAGTCTTTCGGAATTGCCCGAGAACTGTTGCTGCGCTAAAGAAGGAAATCATCTCCTGATCAGTTCTGATGCATTAATAAATGTTCGACATTATTATATTCAGTGTATACACACGCGGCACATAGTCAAAGGACACCAGTATAAGCAAATGCTTTAATCTATAATCTTTAAATAAATGTTTGACTATGAATGCAGATTTTGAGCCACCCTGTATAAGAAGTTTTAATGAAATTGGCACTCACATGGGAGTGTAAATTGGAAATTTGACATGGACAAAAAAAATTACATTTACATCAGATATAGTACAAGCATTTTATTGTAACTTGAGGTAATCTTAAAAAAAAATTTGTTGTATGATTTTCTCCTTTAGGGGTTTCCTTATACAGATAAATGAGGAACCTCTCAATGTATAAATAGAATATAAAAAAATGTTTGTTTGTGTTCATTATCGAAGCATGAAGCTTCATATTAAAAATTTAATTTTTAGTACTCTTGAACATTACTGTTTTTAAACATTACCGTTTTATTAACTATTACCATTACTATGACCATTAACTATTTTGTTAAATGCTATTTGGTTTTGCTATTTCGGTGGAAATCAGTAACCCATCAATTATTAAGTTATTGTATTTATGATTAAGATTAAGATAAATTACTCAAAAACAAGCTGTGTATTAATAATGATGTAGGTTGTTTTCAGTGAGTGGAAAGTCCCGTCAAATGCCATCAAACCCAAATTATGTTAAGCATTGCTTCAGCTTACTCACCTAATTCTTTAAAGTTCTGTCAACCTTCAGAATTCACTTTTATTCCAAAATGATGATATATCACATGTTTGAGCTTCTTTGTCCAGGTTCTCTTAACTCCAGCTTTATCGACTTGTTGTGACTTTTGGCATTCAAACCTCACATCAACTGCTACCATTATTTGCATAAAGAACCATAAAAAGCACCGGTGATGTTCCAGAGTGTGTTGGCTGAATAACATTCAACATGATGAAGTATACAGTAAAATGCACATCTCACAAATGCCAGATGTTCATTAGTTAAAGAAAGGGCTAGAATTTGAAAACCATGCATTGCCAATGACATTAATGTTGTCAAGGCATGCTTTTTTAATGTGGTGTTAACAATAAATGATCAGGTGGGTTTCAACTAGTGAATGAGCAATTATGTTTAACAGTAAACCTAAAAAAGTTACATTATTTAGTAAAAATATAGTGTACATGTAGACATTCAATGTCAAGTCAGACAGGTATTGATATGTGATGGTAAGATGTTTGGGTGTGTTTTTATTGTGGTTAAGCATGAGTTCATGTCTGTATAACAGATGCTTCCTTTTACCATGTATGTGTGTTACCATAGCATGCTTATGTGTGCATGTATATACGTAAGAAATTGTCCACTATATATAATCAGTGTGTATAAATTCCTGTCTATGTAGCTTTTGTACTTTATACACCAAACCCTCAGGTATCTATAAATTTGTTTGCTGCGAAAAGTGCTGCTAATATCTCATCTCAGCACATATCCCAGTTTCAGTCATTGACACAGTAGTGCATAGCCCCCAGCACTTCTGCTTGTAGTTAGATGAAAAAAAGAGCTTTTCTTCTGTTACAGTAGATAGTCAAGGAAACTGAATAGGAAATTCCGTCTTCCACGTCACTACAAACATCAACCGTTTATACCATATCATTTACACCTCCTTAAGCGATATGCTAATTGTTCTTAATACTTTTGCAATTTTTATTTTTCAGTAGAAATTTTAACTCAGTACACAGTTTCAGCTGGGCTATGAAATTTTATTAGTGTGCTGTGCTTGCTTATGCATCCTCTTAAATAAATACTTTTGAAAATAACATTTAAAAACACATTTAAATAAGTATTTGAACCAACAAAAACCGAAACAGTAGCACAGTGGCTTATCAGTTTGCATGATCAGTTTGCCTTCAGAGTTGGAGTTTGAATATCACCTCCCATTTATGAGTGTGGAGTTTGCATGTTCTATATATACAGTCAGATCCATAAATTTTGAAACAAAGATAAGTTTTTTTTTCATTTGCCTCTGTACACCACCTTATTACATTTGAAATTAAACACTCTTTCATTCTCTAAATTCAGTGTTCTAAATAAAGTGTTTTGATAAAAGTGTGGCATTAACCATTCAAGAATGAATGCATTTTTCACCTCCATTTTGAAGGGCTCATAAATAATGGAACAAATGGCTGACAACAGTTGCATGGCCAGGAATTCCCTCATTACTCCATGACTAGGAGCCTAGGACTAGGAAACTGTTCCCTCATTACTCCATGACTAATCATGTCAAAACATCAATTTAGAACATTCTTAAAAAGAAGGCAAAATTCAGCAAGAACAAAAGACCTGAAAGACCATAACAACAAAAGTGGATGACCACAGCATTATGTCTATGGTGAAAAAGAACCCTTTCACATCTTTTATCTATGTAAAGAACACTGTTAAGGAGGTAGGCATGACAATGTCAAAGTCTACAGTCTACAGTCAAAAGACGGATTTTTGAAGTTAAGAATGGGATATTCCTCACTGGCCAAGTTAGTCACCTGCTGTCAACCCAATAGACTATGCTTTTCACTTACTGAAGACAGGACTGAACACAGAAAAACCCACAAACATGCACAGCTGATGAAAGCTGCAGTTAAGGCCTGGCAAAGCATCTCAAGGGAAGAAACTAAGCATATGATCAAGTCCATGTATTCCAGACTTCAGATAGTCAAATGATTTTTCTCCAAGTATTACAGGCACTGCTTATGTTTGTAATTATGGTAGATTGCGCCATTATTTAAGAGTCCCTCCAAATGGGTGTGTGTGTAGGAAAATCGCCGTAATTCCTAAATGGTTAATGCTACACTTTTGTCAAACCACATTGAATTAAGGCTTCACTCACATCTTGAGTGTTTCTTTTTTTAATTCAGTGTGTTTGCGTACAGAGGTCAAAAGCCAAAAATGGATATTTGTTCCAAAATGTATGGATCTGACTGTACATGACTGTGGGTTACCAGAGGTTGCAGTTGCAATCTTCAGCAGTGTGATTTTCCCTACAACAGCACAATAGTCATAATCCACCCAAGTTCTCTGGGTTCCTCTCACTAGGCAGAAATATTTGACTAAGTAGGTTGGCTATGGTAAATTACAATTGAGTGAATGAATGTAAGATTATGTTTGTTACATCAATGGCCTGTGTAAATATAATTAGCTGTTATTGTTAATTATTTCAAAGACCTTCCTGCTGAGTGATGAGCAAGTGATGGTGAAATGAACAGAATGAACAATAGAAATAACA
>JAQQZT010000001.1:22397129-22412578 GCA_030068275.1 Clarias platycephalus
TGATTGGTTGATTAGATAATTGCATTAATGAGAAATTGAACAGGTGTTCCTAATAATCCTTTAGGTGAGTGTATATGGTGTTGTGAAAACAAATTGTCCATGTCTCCAACAGTGTCTAACCAAATGCTAGTAAATGCAGAAATGCAGTATATAATGTACACATATTAATTAATTAATTAATTAAATATTATGCCAATACAGTACTCACAAGTGACATCAATGGCCTGTGTAAATATAATTAGCTGTTATTGTTAATGTTATTACATTCCATCATTCACTTCTGGATCACATTTTGGGAGCTAAATCTAATATCTCAATTTCAATGTCAATTTTTAGTTTGTATATCAATTTCACCCTTTACATTTACAGCGTTTGGCAGTCGCCCTTATCCAGAGCGACTTAAGTGCTTTGAAGTTATCATCAATAAATAAATCATTTAACAATGGTTACATGGCAACAATTGTACAAAACAGCTTTACAAGATTAAAACAAATGAAAACAGATTTAAAAAAATTAAGGAAATATGTATAAATTATTGTTCTCAGTTTGTCCCTGATGAGCAAGATGACAATAGGAAGAAATTTATGCGATATCAAATTAGTCTGTGACACTATTAAGTGTTTGGCTAAAATGCGATCATCATAATGGGCAGGTTGGCATTCAAGTCACAAAGCAAGCTTTTTTTTTTACTCAGCCTCAGAGGTAATGCTTTAAGCAAGCATGCTCGGACTACATCTCTTTAACATCACCAACAAGTCACTGGGCCAATTCCATAAGTGAAGCTTAGAATATAGACTGGCATTTTTTCCATGAATTTAATTAATTACAATTCCTATTTTTTCATTAAAAGTTATGAACAAAAGCACTGAACAATTGACAGTTCGGTGTTATAAAAGAGAGATTAGGCACTAAATTATTCATGTTCTGTCACCTTAAGTGCTAATCAGTAACTACTGTAGCAGATGTGCTTCATAAATCAAGGTGGCACACATGATCATTTTCAGCACCTCCAGGAACTGTTGCCTTTCAAAAAGCCAGTATGCTAACAAGGAACATAAGGCAGCAGAGGTCATCATGAGTATTGGAGTTTGTTACATATATTCAAGTATTACTCCTGGAGCAATGTGAATTAATAAACATGTAGTTTACAGTAAGGGGCAGTGTTGCCCACAAAATACAAACAGCATCTCCAGGGTATCAGGATCTGCAGACTGCTTTATGAGCCCTGTTTGTGCACTCTGTCCTTTAACTGGCTGGCTAACCACAGTAGTTGTTGTAGCTTCTGTCAGTGGGTGCACCTTATTGTTTGGTTTCTTTAAGACTGGTGGGTTTGAAGCAAGTGGAATGCTGTTTCGCTCAGCCATGGTTTTATGTACCTGTGTTTCAGGTATCAATCTAACGTCCCTTTTTTCTTCTGGTTCCTGCTCGGAGTCACTTGCACTCGGAAGGTTGAAATAAGTAAACTTTGAACTTGGTGACCCAGGCCACTTTTCGAGCTTTGTGGAAGGCAGAGCCCCATCAAGGGAATCTTCCTGCACAGGTTGTTTATCAATCTCACCTGATATGGTTTCGTTGTTTTTCCCTTTTCTATGACCTTCCTCGAGTTCTGGAGAGAATTCACGAATCTGGTTCTCTGCAACAAACCAGTGACCTTTATCAATAAGATTAACCTCTTCAGATCGTACATGTTCATTCGGTGGGACACGATCAGTTGGTGCTTTAAAGACATCAGATGCGTGTGTGGCGCTGAAGTACGATAGGTCAGTCATTACTCGAGTATGATTTTCATGGTAGGAAGCCAGGCTAGATACATTGGTTCTTCCAGGACCTTCACTTTGCTTGGCCTTTAAAGCAGAAGGCGATCTGATATTATCTGTACCTATACCACCTGAACTACCTCTTCCGTAGAGTCTCTCAATGGTTCTCCTGACGAAACCTTTGGGGACATCCTCTCCACTGGATGTCTCTTGTGACCAGTTTCCCCCACTGTCTGTAGATTCTGGCAGGGAATCAGAAAGGTCAGAATTTGGACTATGTTGTTGTCCCTGCCCATTCTGGACTATTGTTTGACTCTTAGCAAGAAACATATCCCTGATGGACTTCACTGTGTTAGCCTGACCGCTTCTTTCTGTTTCTTGTGCCAAAGAGCTACTTCGAGAATCATAGCTAAATGTTAACGAAGATAAATGTCCTTCTAAGGTTGTGTCTATGAGCTTATCAGTTAAGGATACATCATTTAAATAATTTGGGTCTGATATTTCTGTCTGAGCCACAAATCTGTTGACTGATTTATGAGATTTACTATTAGGCCTTTGAGTACATGTTTCCAGGCTACCAATGAGCTTTGCTATTGAACTGTTTTTCTTCTTAGTATGTACAGTCTTTCTGTCAAAGTCTACAGCCTCCTTAGGGCTACATTTCTTTTGATTATCAACATTTTCTTGATTAATTTTGCAGCATTTTGCAGGTGTCTCCGCAATCATGAGCTGGTCCTCAGAATGAACCTTCTCTGTTTGATGTTCTGTCCCATGTTCCAGACAAACGGCAAGCAAAGTTCTTTGCATTTCGGGTTGTCCAATGTTCTTCTTCACACTCTCTGGTTTATTGTTTAACTGCATGTGTTCTTGACTCACCAGTCCTTGATTTTGACATTTTGTTTGCCGTTCAGTTTTGGAGTACTTATGTTGTAAACAACTTGATGGATTTACTTGAAGACTTTCTACTTTATCACTGATCCAATCTTCAGCAAAGTCCCTATGCTCTTCATCACAGCTATCTTCTTCTAAGCTGGATTTCTCCTCTTCATAGGTTGTCAAGTCATCTTTACTCTCACTTGACTCTGGGAATTTTGGGTTCACTTCAGTAATTCTACCACTGTCCATTTCATTTGCATCCCTCATGTCTTTCACTTCCTCCATTGCTTTATTTCTGTGTTGTGGCTGAGAATTTTTAGGATCTGTCTTCCCAATGTAATTTTCCTCTACATTGTCACCCTTAGATATAATATTTCCATGTGCGACTCCACTCTGTTCACACATTACACTGTCTTTGATCTCTTTCACATTTATTTCCTGCTTTGGATATGTTTCCTGTTTCCCTTTATATCTTGTATCTTTTTCCTCAGTTCTTTGTTGCTTTTCTTCCAAGGTGTTTTCACAGATGTTAGAGTCTAGTATATTGTGAGTCTGTTGTATTCTCTCCATGGGACAGGAATTTATTTCCTGTTCACGAGTTAACACTTTGATTTCTTTGTCAGTGCCAAGCAGTGAATGTGCCATAAAGACTTCAGAATTTCGATGTACATGAACTGCTTTTTTAATGACCGATTTAACATATGTGTTTATATCTTCAAGCACACATCTAGGGACACTGAATGTTTCTTCACTTAAGTCTGATTCTGTATATCTATTTACCTTTGTCTCCAGCAAATCTTCTGACTTCTCAACTTGATTACCCTTGATGCTCTCATTTTCTTGGGTGTGGAGAGCAGCCAACTCTTCTCTAACTCTGTCTGGAACACCTAGTTCTTCCATGAGCCCTTGAACTGCCTCCTCTTCAGAGCTTGGCACACTGCTACATCTACCGCTGGTGTACACTGGTGTAATACAGGAACTCGTAGCTGTATTGCTCAGTTGTTGGAAATGTTTCCAGCTCTGGAGTAAATGATCTGATGCTGAATTCTGCAGAGCATTTAAGTTGGCTCTCAGTTCCTCTGCATCCTCAATAGCTGCCATCTCTTTAAGAGACTGTAGCATAAGCAAAGCCTCCGAGCAACTCAGGCTGTTCTTGGCTTGCCGGAGTGCATTCAGGTTCTCCAGACCATCCCGTAAAGTCATGACTGAAAGAAATGCTAGGAGCACCCTTGATGAGGAACCGAATGTAGACGCCAAATGTGAGGAAAAGTCTGGCATACTATTGGATTTCTCCAAACAGGACCGCTGCTTGTGCTGTGTTGCTTCACGGAGTAAATGAATGGAATGGCAGAGCTCTTCTAGAACATGCCTTGAGGCATGTTCTTCTAGAACATGCCTCATATCAGGCCTTACCTCCATTTGGACTGAGTATGATTTTTCCCCTGGGAAAACTAACAGTTCTTTCTCTGAAAGTGGACATAAAGATGTACTTTTATCATTTTCACATGTGCCCACCAATTCCTGCATGATTGTCGAATTAGATCCCTTGATCATATCTGAGTGCCCAGGTTTTGGCTTTTTGTCAAATGTCTCATTTTTAGAAAGGGCTGTTTTCTCTGCACCTTGATTGCTGAATAGTGATGCCTTGGACAAAGTGTTGTTTCGGGGTATTTGTTCTAAGGAATTTTGGCTGGATAGAATCTTTTCTGAAGAAGGATCACTGGTAGGAGGTGTTTGTTTTCCACTGTTGTTTGCGAATTCAAATGTGTTACCCAAAAGCTCATCTGTGTTTTTATCTCTTTTTACCTTGTGGCGAAGTTGCATTATTTCTTGTTTTGAAGACAATTTACTAAAATTGTCTAAAACAGCATAATTAGTAATGTCTGGATTATTTAATATGTTTCTTGACAATTGCATATTTTCTTGTGAAACATCATGACAAATAATTTTGCTAAATGAATTTTTATCTGGTGAGGAATTATCTTCTGAAACTGTTCTTTTCCAGGGATCATTTCTTAGTGAGGGAGTCACTGGTAAAGGTATGTTCCCTGAAGTATTACTTTGAGATGACTTCATTTCTTCATTCAATGTGTTAATCTGAGATAGAGATGAGGTCTCTTGAGCAGAAACTGTGGGTAATGTGATTCGTTTTGGAGAAGAATTGAATATTTGTTTCTTTGACAACCTTGGCAGATTAGTAGATGGTGATACAGGAGGTGGTTTATTCTTCTTTGCTGCCAGTCTAGGACATGCAGTCTCACAGATTATGTCTAAGTCCTGTGAAGATGTGGATGGTGGTACGTGTTCCTTGTTGGGTGATTGTTCGTTTAAGACTGATGAAGAGCAATGCAGAACAGGAGGGGAAGTACAGTCTTTAAGCTCTTCTGTCACTTGCTTCTGTGTCTCTTGCTCTTCTTGCATTGATGTTTGTCGTGTTAGGGTACATTTATTTATTGATACATTAAGTAAAAATTTTTTGTGTGAACTCACACTTTCACTTAGTTTCTTCGGATATATCTCTGCTGTGGCAGGATTCTTCTTATTGGTATAGTGCTCTTTCACATGTAAGTTATTGGGAATTTGAATCTGAAACGTTTTGTTCAATGTGGGAGAACCACTTCCACAACTCAAAGGTAGATTAGTTCTTTTACCTTTTAATAATTTCTGGACAGATTTGACTTTGTACTGTTTAGTCATACCTCTCATAACTCTGGCTTGTTTAAAGATAGCAGCTCTTATTTTCTTTATCTCTTTCAGAATGTCAATTTTGGGATCTTTCCTCCTGTATTCATGAGTGGCCATATGGAAAATATGACTCTTTTTCACTATAACTCTTATTTTCTTTCTTTTCTTGGTAATATCTGCTGTTGAAGTCATTCTAGGAATTGTTGTTTTAGAGGAGTTCGTCAGAGGAGGATACATTTCAGATTTTTTGTTTTTGAGGTCTGCAGGGTTGTTTCTTTCACATGATGTTTGGAACTCCAATGAGGGAAGGAATGTTTCCTGTCTTTGAAGAGACACATAATGAGGGTCAGGTCTAGGCTCAGACTTCAAGGGAACAGTGTCAGGGGGTACAGTATCAGATGCGCCTATTCCCTGAGTATTGCTAAGGAAACACATTTGATAGGTTTGTTGCTCATAGCTCTGAAGCACTGTCTCCTGCCCACTGTCCTGCAGTTGAAGATTCTCTGAGGATTTATACAAACTAGCCTGCAACTGTGAGGTGCCCACCTTACGTGGTTTGGGTAATGGGTATTTATTGCACTGTTTTACATTGCTTGCCTCTTCACTACAGATGTCCAAATTATGGACGGTATCTTGGCTCTCAGGTTTAACAGATATTTGTTTCTCCTCAGGCTCTTGTATTATGATGCTTTCCTCTACCCACCCATCTGCCATCTCTTTACTCTGTGCACAAAAACATTCGTTATCGGAGCCAATGCTATATTCTTCATGACATCTTTGGATTGCAGAAGCATCAGTGTCAACATCGGCAAGAATATTGTCAGCTAAAACTGCCCCTAGATCAGAATCTGGATTCAAGTTAGATTTAATTTCACTTGTAAAACTTTGCCGACTAAGTGTTGTTGTCCAATGAACAGTCTCCTCCTCTTTAATAGTCAAGCGCACCTTCATCTCTACAGTCATGCTACCATCTTGATTGACTCGAAATGATTTCTCAATGTCATCATCACTGGGCATGCAGAGGTATTCATTATTGTCACCATCCATGCAGGTGACTGTATCCGTTTCTGCGGCAGATCCCAGTAGCTGACCCATCTCCATTTCAATAGAACCAGTGCAGTCATATGTACTTTCTGCAAAACTGTTCCGTAACTGATTTACTATGTAATGCTCTGAAGATGGTGAGAAAGGTCGAGATTTGATGCTGCTAGTTAGAGATTTATTTTTTCCTTTACAAAACAATGCAGTAGAGGAATAAAACAGGAAAGAATTTTACCAGAAATCACAGGTGTGGAAGAAGTAGATGTGTCAGGAGGGTATCAGGGTAACAATTTGATTGTCCAGGCCGAACCACAATGAAAGCATTAGTAGGGGGGGAAAAAAAGAAGAAATCAGGGTTAGAACCAGCAATGATGTGATTGAGTTATGAAGCATGTTGAAAGATCTAGGTTAAGCTGGTTATTACTGCAGATAGATAGTGTCTCAGCGTTCCTCAGATAATCTCAACCACAGACAGTTCAATTCCAATTCAATAGAATACAATAGAATTACAGTTGCAGTCAATTTTCATATTTTTTCCTTTGCTTACTTGCTTGATTGTATTAAAACTATATGTTGCGTTTATAAGATTCCGTAGGAACGTTGTTTCGTTTCATTGTCTACCGACTCTACAGTATATAGCTAAAATGACAACAAAAGCCTATGGCCAAAACACTGTATTGGTGCTGAATTAGTTTTTTTTATGTTATACATATAATATAAAAAATGTATGTGCCAAAAAGCTACTTCTGAAGTTTATGCAACATGGAAGTGATCAATTTTGCTTCCCTAAAAAATCAACTTTAGCCGTTTGAGAGATGATTTTATATGTGCCCCCAAAATGGCCATTTTTCATCGTTATTTATTTATTTATTTATTTATTTATTTAGTAGGGACAAGTAGGAACACTTAACATGTTCATACTATAGCACTTATAGCCAAAGCTAATTTGCAATGCTCGTCCCTAGTGGTTTTTACAAAACAACACAACATAAATTACTGTCTCTCTTCAAAAAATGATAATTTTAAATTAATATTATTCATATTTCTTTATGAGTATTGATACTAAATTTGGTGTAAGCTTATTGAAGCATATGACCTGTGAAAAAATTGTTGCTTAACTTAAAGCATTTGGTTTTTGATAAAAGCGAAGATTTAAGTTCTAACATTTATTTATTTATTTTATTTTTTTTAACATTTAAATTTTTTTTTGCCATTTAGACATTCAAATGTTAAATTGCTGGTGTGCTTGGGATCAAAGGCCCTGTTGCATGACCCAATTTCATCCCAGCTTAAGCTGCTGGACAGATGGTCTCATGTAGAGTTCCTTGTTGCCTCAGTGACTGCAAGTTCCACAGGTGTTGTGGCTGCAAAATAAGCCCAAATCATCACTGTGGTGTACATGATGATTAAAATCTCCACTGTGGGCTCAGTCCAAAGGATATTGTTCCAGAATTTTTTTTATTTGTTCAGATGCAAGTTTGTGAATCTAATTTTCATTTTGGACAGAAGGGTCTCCACTTCTGCTTATTCCATCCAGCCTTTCAATCTTTTTTTGTGCTGTCATGAGCATAAACTTGTTGGCTTTTTGTTATATCTCTGAGCATTAAATGGTCTAATCTTTGACTGCATTTGTTAGGACATCCACTCCTGTGGGAAATATTCATATGACAGCAGTGCTTTTTATGTGTACACGATTCTTGTAACTGTAGAATTTGCAGCCTTATAGAAGAATGGCTTCTCTGAAGTCATAGTTGATGTCTTTTTTTCAAACACCTGAGTACTCCAGAACACCAAACTGCAAATGGATGTTCTTTTATAGACCTAGATGATTACCTAATCATGTGCATTTCATGAGTAACACCTGCTGCTAATTTCTCTCTTAATAATAATAGATGTATTAATTTCTCCTTCCTAGTGTCTGTATGTTGGTTTGTTGTTTGTTTATAGATGTTGAGAAGGACTACACAATATTATTTAAGCCCTTACAAAAAAAAATATTTAATGGATGAGGTACTTTCTTTTTTCCCCATAAATCAAATTAAAATCTATTTTACATCTAGGCATTTGGCAGACACCCTTATCCAGAGCGACTTACATTTTTATCTCATCATACATCTGAGCAGTTGAGGGTTAAGGCCTTGCTCAAGTGCCCAACAGTGGCAACTTGGTGGTTGTGGGGTTTGAACCTGGGATCTTCTGAACCATAGTCCAATGCGTTAACCACTGAGCTACCCCTGCCCCACAAAACCTGAAGGTCTCGATTACATGGCTGAAGATCAATTTAGATCGTGATAAATAAAGCATTAAAATAAAGATGGGTGTACTTTCCCAATGACCGTATCCATACTTCCTTCTATCTTGACTAGATCCCCAGTACAGGCTGAAGAAAAGCAGCCCATAGCATGATGCTGCACCACGATGTTTCTCCATAAATATGTGTGTAAGTTTTTCCTTGTGTATATCTTCTTATGGAATAACATCCAAAAAAATACCTTTAATTTATCAACACATTTTGCCCCTTGTCCAAAATTAAAATGAGCTTTTTTCTTACATGACAAAGACTTTTATATAGCCACAATTCATCATAGCCTATACAGTATGTTACGAGATTAGAGCTTGTTGTTACAAGAAGTGACCATACCTTGCCAGAACTTTCAGGTGGCAGCTCTTTTAATACAGTATCTTTTGCCAATGTCATCGCTAAGTTTTAGTTTTGTCTTTGGAACATAATTTTGGAAGAATGTCCCGTTCTTATTAATGTCATGCTAATTTTCTCTATTTATTAATGGTGGCCTATAAAGTGATCAACAGTGCATCTAATATTTTAGAAATTCTTTTGTACCCCTTTCCTGATCAATACCTTTTGACAATGAAACAATGAGCATGCTCTGTATGCTTTCGGTTAATCATAACCTCAGCAGTTGAAAACCAATATGTCAAGAAAGTCCTAATAAACAGCTGATCTTTATTTCGGGTAAATCAGAATCACTTCATTATTTTCCAGTGGATGGAATTCTTTTGAATGCGAGTTTTAATTTTGGAGATAGTCGAATGCACTATTATAAAACTGTGTGAAAGGTCAATGGTTAAGATATTGGGCTACTGATCAAAAAGTTGAGATCTAATCCTAGCACTGCCAAACTGCCACAGCTGGGCCCTTGACCAAGGCCCTTAATGCTCAACTGCTCATAAACATAAGTCACTCTGGATCAGGGCATCTGCCAAATGCCATAAAAGTAATGTAAAAGGCATTACAAGTTTTTTCCCCCCTAGAGTCTGTTTAACTTGAGTTTTCTTGGAAGCTGTATCACATTATACTGACTGAGTAATCTGATTGGAACAGAATCTTTCCACGATGTTGTGATATAGAGCTTAACAGCACTGGGATGTTTATGTATCACTCCACACAACAGGTGTTCTAACAATCATTAATTACACTGTCGGTTGCCAGCATGAGTGAAAGTAGGTCATTACATTCTACATTACTGGAAAGAGGGGAGAGCAGCTCATAATCTGTCGGGGGAAAAATGTTGTTTGTAAGACAGTGTATTAAATCACTATCACAATATCAGCATGGATGTGATATCTTCTTCACTCTGGCTGCATCACTGCTGTGCTGATATTCAGTACAACAGCACTCCCTCTCGTGTGATACTGCTTAATTAAAGGTGAAAATAGATCTGATTAGATCAAGCGTGGCTTCATTTTTATATCAGAAAAATCTGTGGATATTGTCCTGAAATATTCTGTATTCACTATTTAGATTGTATAAAGAATAGTACACTTACTAGTAACAGTAGGCAGTCGTCCTACACTTTTTGCTGGCAGCCAAGTTGGAGCAAAGGGCTTTTGAATGTCATATTTTCTTTTTCTGAAAGGTTCTCTGCCAGCAGCTACCAATACACCTGAACACAAGATCAGAGCAGGAAGTCCATCCACCTGTAATACAGAAAAACTATCTTTTCAAAAGAAGAGCAATGTCAAGAAAAACTATTATTGCTAATGTCAATGTTCTATTATTATATCAACAATGCTACTAAGAAGTGAAGTAACATGATTAATTCAACATATTGTATCTATAAACAGTGTCCTATGAAAAGTTTAGACTTAATCCTAAATGCTAATGTGATTGAATTGAATGCAATAAATAATAAAATTTGCAGTAGTACTCAGGGGTAAGCTGTCTTGCCTACAGAGTATTTAAGACATTCCCACTTTGTCCGGGGCTTTGTCCCTGGATGCAAGCCAGCATAATAGGATGAAACGGAAAAGCAGCTTAATGCTGCAAGGTGATAGGCCATCTTTAACCATGTTATTTATGCTCATAACAACTATAGACAAACTCAGAATGAGAGGGGAATAATCATTATACACCAATCTGATTGGATGAGGGACATTCCACAAGTGGAGATAATAGATGGTAACAGCATTGGGATGTTTAAATATATGGTATGGTTACATGGTGAAACTTTTCGAAATAACCTATAAGCATGTTTAACTCAACTCTCAACTCAGCTTTATTTATATAGCAGCATTAAAAACAACAATTGTTGACCAAGGTGCTGTACAGGCAATCAAATATCAACAACATATATAAATATTAAAACATCATGAAGACCAGTACTGTCAAATTTCAGTTAGCCACAATTGTTGTTTAGTACATGTTTAAGACATCACTTACTTTTAAGATTTTTGTATATTTAAATGATCCATAAAAACATGAAAATGATAATAACTGCTATCAATTTAAATGTTATGGGTGGACTTTGTTAATTGATTAATCACCTTAAAATAAATGGTCACTCTATGAAATGACCATCATATATTATTTTAGATTTATTTATTTATTTTTTTTTTTTAATTTTTTTAATGAATCATTGAAACCTGAATGTAAACTTTCACAGCACAGTTGGCTTCATTCACAGATTAGAAAACACCTTGTTTCATCAGTAAATCCTGGCAAGTTGCGTTAGCTGAACTGTGGGTGACAAAAAAGGTGAAAAAAAAAAAACTACACTAAAAACTTTAAAAGAAAAAGATGAAACATTGATCAAATTCTCACCCTCCTTCCATCTGGTGTGTATAATTTGTGCACTGGGAAGCACATGACTTCAGATATATGATCAAGAAGTGCCTCGAAAGAATGTGTGTTCCTCTTCTGCAGAAGAAGAGTATGCTTGACTTCTGGATCTCCATTGTGGAAAACTACCAGCCGCTTTGGGGTGTGCAGAAGTGAAGTGTGCTTATTCCGCCTTGTATTCTGTTGGCCAGGACGTTGTCTATCTTTTAGGTGCCTGCTGCTGACAGGCCTGGCATGGTACCATGGTGGTGGTTTGCGGCGTGCTTGCTCCAAGTCGATGGGCTTGACGGTACGTTTATCTGAGCAGATGTATGAATGGCCGTGATGAAGCTGGTCAAGAGAATGGACTGCGGTAAGGCCCCTTGGTGTTGTAATAGTGCGGACTCCAAATGGCAGTGGAACACTCTTGGACAGGCTGTCTAACAATGCCTCAAAGGTCTTGAATTTGCGGCTGTTGATGACCACAGGCAAACCACTAAACTGGGCATCTCCGCTTTTATAGAAACACACACGCCTTGAGGCAAAGGTTTCACTCATGTATGGCTGCCGTGATGGTACCAAAGTATTTCCAGTGCCAGGTAACTGTTCCTGTAGTGCAACTTTCTGCAATGATGTAGTATCATTCATAATCTCTCTGTAAACATATCCTATAAAGACAGACAGAAAGAAAGAGAGAGAGAAATAAATAAATAAATGCACATAATAAATAAGACAGACTATATTCATGTTGATACTAAGATGATAAAACCTGATCTCACATGTGCCAGCTGGAAAGTCCTAGGATTATGTCAGTCAAACTTATTCAAGTCCAAACTTGCTACAATAGATCTTTTACATAAGAGCACAGATCTTTCACATAAGAAATGACTCCCATAGTCATGGATCAATAGTAGAGAACTGCTTAGCGCTCGAAGCAGTATATAATGATACCCTGGCACTAGACAATATTAGGAACAAGTTGCACAGTAAATTGTCAGTGAACAAGTGTTAAGATTTTTTAATAATGAGGATATAATAATAATTATTAGCTTAATATTATAATACACTAATAATTAATATTATAGTATAATATTTATTATACGGCAGTTAATTCCGACCGAGCAATCTGATTGGATGAGGGACATTCCACAAGTGGAGATAATAGATGGTAACAGCATTGGGATGTTTAAATATATGTTTCACTTTGAATCCTAGGTGTTATAATAACTGCTAATTATGCTGTCAGTCACAGCATGAGTGAGACTAGGTCTGTACGGTCAGCAGTACTCGCTAACAGGTGGTCACCAGCCCAACCAGCTGTAGTTACTCAGTTCCATTAGTTGCAGAAGGATGTGTGTTGGCGGAGCACAGTAATAAATCATAATCTGTTGATAATAAATGTGTTTGAGGAAATGCTGTATAAAAGCCATATCAAACTTGAGGTCGTGCTGTATTGTAGGATATAGCAATTATTATATGATATATGGATATGACTCAGGCTGCAACTGCATCATGGCCATGCTATATCCAGCAATACACTACTCCCTCTCATGTGATATTGCTTAATTATCAAATGCTGTTAAATATGTAATAATTTCTTTATTCTTAATGTGTTTACATTAGTCAGGTTTGAGTGACATCAATCAAAGTAATTCAACCAAATTATTCTGTATAAAGTATTATTTTCATAATCGCAAGTTTGATTACCGGGTGATGAGGTAACCTCTCCCAACCGGAGCTCTAGAGAGAGCTGATTGGCCGAGCTCTCTCAGCGGGGAGGGATGAGAGGTACTTAGTGCTCCCACATTAATTATGGCTCTACAGCGAATCAGAGGCGTCTGTGAGCTCATGCAAGCAGAAGGAGCGGATAGTGCTGTCCTTCGAGTGTGTTACGCCACCCCCCAACGGTGCGTGAGCGAGTTGTTTGAAAAAGATGCAGTTGGCTGACGTTGGGAGTGTTTGGGAGGAAACACATGATAGTCTTGGCCCTCCTGACTGAGTGGTAGTAGTAGCCTTAATGTGAGAACCCCCTAGTAACGGGGAGAAATTGGAAACGACTAAATTAGGGATAAAATCGTTGAAAATATCGTTGAAAGTATTATTTTGTTTTAAAAAATTAAAATTTTAAAATTAGATTGCACTGGGCAATTCAGGAGCAGAAATAGATCAGAGTGAGTAATAAATAAATAAATAAATAATCCGGTCCTATTCTGTAACAAATGAAAACGTTTCCGCACCAGGGTTTTGGAAATGGAAATGCTTACATATAACAAAGACTTATCATACAATCTCTAAATGTTATGACTGAAATCAGAATGCGTCAGAGTACTGTATATCCCTTTATCTCATTAACTGTAATCAACACACAGGAAGCAAACACAAGAACATGGACAGCATCTTAATTTTATCTGATTTACTATCTGAACAATTTATTGCTAGTTTCCCATGATATTTTATAGGTAAAAACACTTACTGTATCAAATCATCTATTCATCAGTTGTAGTAAAACCTTTAATATGAACCTTACAACATATACTGTATATGTGGTGATATTATTCTATCTAACAGGGCCACACACCTAAACTATGCATAATGTGCAAATTCATCTGACTGAAGTAATTGTATGAGTAATGAGAAATACTATACCAATGACTAATCAGCACAGGTTACAATATATGTTTATATTTTAGCCGCCTATTTTTAAAGTTCACACTCACAAAGAACAGTATAGCATTAGATACACACAGAAACCATAAACTCTGTAAACAAATTTGTTTAGAAAAGCCAATAGATTTATATGATTTAATATTCTAGTAAAATTAAAATCACACTGAAAAAAGGATTTCCACACTTACCAAATTTGCCATATTGAACCAAAAGGTGTTAAACTCTCTCATGCTGGTCGGTGAAGAGCAGTTGGTCTGTGAAGACTGAGGGTTATTTTGAACAACGGCTTCACTCTTAATTTGCTTAATCTTTGCTCACCTCTAATCCCAGTTACATGGTGGCGTAAACATGTTACAGAATGGAGCATGTATATGTGTTTGTAGGTGTTTATATGTGACAGTATCATTTCTGGTTTCTGAATAATTTAAAGAAGTTAGAAGAATAATATTAACTTATGGAAATAGCTAGGCGAATTACCCCGGTTGCTCAAATAATAGTTCAATTCAAGTCAATTCAATTTTATGTTAATTGTGCTTTTAACAAGTCATTGTGGCAAAGCAGCTTTACATCAATCAAAAGAAACAGTGCATGCGGACCATACATTTATGTATAAATAATCACAATATCGTCACAAGTTCTGTGCTTAAACTCATTTATGCTTTAAAAGGATAACACTAGCACTGTGTGTGTGTGTGTGTGTGTGTGTAGGTTAAATTTATGGACAGCAAGCTAAAGGTGAAGCTATTGTTCTGTTATTATCTACTCTGCTAGCTATTTCCTAATAACATAAAATGGGTGTATCAGATGTTTTATATTGCATTTCATACAATAATATTTACAATATAATGTACAGTGCAGTGATAGTCAATTAAGGTCTAACTGAAGCCTAAGTATTGCCAAATATGTTAAGAGGATGACATATGTTACAGTTCTTTAACCTCAGTGCATCCCATTGTTCTGTGTGTGTTAACAGCGGTTAAATGTGGAAAGACCTGTGTGTAACCTGTGTAGATTGTCAAAGTGGCATAGTGGGAGGTTGTAGATCAGAACAGGGAATTCCAGTGGAAGATCGGTCAGGACCTGGAGCAGCAGGGAGCAGGAGCAGCACAATCCTCTGCTTCCTCTCAAATGCGCTCTGGAAAAAAAAAATCTGTGTTAATCCAAGGTTCAGCAGTTTCCACTAGTGCTTTTGTAGGGGGTCGTCCACTTAAAGGGTCATCTGGAGTGCAGGTGAAAAAGACAGACACAATGAGTTTGGCATTGGCAGGTAGGGTGGGATAATGGCATTTGCCACACACACACACACACACACACACACACACACACACACACACACACACACACACACACACACACACACACAC
>JAQQZT010000001.1:22416991-22430077 GCA_030068275.1 Clarias platycephalus
CACACACACACACACACACACACACACACACACACACACACACACACACACACACACACACACACATACAAACACAGACGTCTGATCCTGACAAAGGTGTCTGACCTGTGTTATGTTTTGACCCCTTCTTCTTTATTTAGTTTTATTTTTATGTATTTTTATTTAGGAGGAAATCCTTCTCGTGGAAGTTCTGTCGGTTTTAGGGAACTTTGCTTCCTGTGCAGCTGAGGATGTTCCCAGCTCATCTTTCACGTGTTAAGTAGCCAAGACAATATCTGAGTCGAGGAAGTGCAGACGGTCGCTCTTGAAAAACTTCCACAAATGCTCTAGTATTAAACACAATGAAGCACATTCATCTTTCCGTTCAGAAATTCATCATTGACAGTTTCCCAATTTTTTTTTACAATTACTTCATTAAAATGTTCCATATGAAGTGCACATTTAGATAATAACAGTATGTTTGTACATATAATGGTGATGCTATATTAAAACAGTAACTTAAAACAAGAAGAACAAGGAGGACATGTGGAACAAGGAAGCAAATAATGTAAATAGCTGGAAATTATTGATTGACACTTTATGGCAGGAAACATCCATTACATAGTTTATACTGTGAACACATAAGGCTCGGCTGCACAGGAAATCCCTAAAATTGTTTTGTTACGACCCCTGAAAGATTTGCTTCAGACAAGGTGAAATAAAACAGGGTTACTATAATTAAACTGTGATCATTCTAAATTAAGAAGCTAATATATTTGTAAATAATAGAAGTTAAAAGAAGTCTTACAAATAGTCATTGGAGCCGGCATTGTAGTCCTTTCTTCCTTTGGGCTCCTGCTTTTGATGCTTGTGTCACAAGACAACAGCACTACATTTATGCGTTTCGCCAGGCTGGCGAAGACTTTATAAATGCTCATTTAGCACATATTGAATTATATCACTCACTATACTGAACAATGGATTTTTTTTAAAGCAAGTTTATTTTTAAGGTTTCTAATAAACTAACCCTTCAGTACTAAACTCCTGCCTCACTGGAACATTTTAAAAACTCTGTGTATATAAAAGTGTGATTATGTATATATTCCTAAGAGTCAAATCAGTGAAAATAGCTTATTGTGTCAGAGCTGGGAGCACTGATCAAGTGTGAGTTTATATTTAGAAGTGCACAAGTGAACCGGGTTTGGTTTGGGAAAGCCATGCCTATGAAAGTGATAAGGCCAGGGAGGAGACTCATATTCCGAGGATTATAAAACCGAGTCACTCAGCCTCATGCACGCATGTGACACACACACATACATTGAAGTACACATGCACTCACACACACACATACATTCCTTTTCAGACAAGAGACGCCTCGCCTCGTCTATTGCAGCTGCCTGCTCTAATGGACATTGTGCCCTTCTGTGCTTACAAAGCATGTGTGTATAAAAACCATACACACTCACAACTCCTTTAAGTTCCAAATTATGGCATACGTGAAGAGTGCTTCACAACTGTCTGTGGTGGACAATGCGCCTACATGTGTGCACATTGTGTATATACAGTATGCTTTTATTCTTTCTAATAGAGTGTTGTCACGAAGGTGTGTACAAGGCTATGGTGACTTTCTGTGTCTGCGATCAATTAGCATTAGTTACCTGTTAATTTGGGTATTAATTAGGTGTTAGCCATCTAACCCCAGCCCCCACACACTCTCTCTACCACGCACAAACACATCAATACAGGTGTTTCAGGGTGGTGACAGGGCATATTATTTGTCCCCAGGCTCACAAAATGAAACACACACACCAGACACTTGTCCCATGGACCACACTGTCCTTGTGTGTGGGAATCTGGAGGTCTTCGTGCAAAAACCTGTTGCTCCTGCGCATTTCCGTCAGTAGGCTAAAAAAAGGGATACAGGGTCAGTGTCAGTGACCTCCTCCGAAAAAGCCCCTTCCTTTTTAAAACAGAAAATGAACGCACTCATACCGCACACTCTGAACAACACGCTGATTGACGCAGACTAATTGTTTCTATTATAAGACAAAGCGCAATACATGGTCTTCCATTGGCCTGACTTTTATTCTCAGGTTCTCGCAAGCCTTTGTTTGCGTTTAGGAAGGTGTGAGCGTGTGTATTTAGAAGTGGGGTGTGGGGGCGTTTGAGCCCAGGTCCTTATTGATGTTAATGATGGACTTTGTTTGGTGAAGGTGAAGAGATTACGATCATATTTAATCATCAAAGCCAACAGGGCTGCAATAAACAGGAAAAAGTGTGTTAATCGCAGTTCCTGCAGCACGAACACACACATAAACACATAAATGGAAGAAGGAAAAAAAAAAAAAACACAGACAAAAGTACAGAATACAAATATTAGGAGGGGTAGAGAAGCTAGTAGGAATAATGATTAAAAAAAATAATAAAAGAGAAGAGCTGCAACCTTAATAAAAGTTATGACCAAAATGTTTATCACTGAGATGTTTATTTCCCGAAAAGTGCAAAAAAAAAAGTATGAAATTACGTTTTAATACATTAACATTTAATTTTATAAAATGACTTATGTACAATGTTTTTCAACATTACTGTCTCCTTAAAAACACACACATATATTTTAACATGTTTAATTAAGCATGTTTCAGTGAATTTATACAATTTATACATTTCTAAAAAAATCATAAAATCATAACTCCCTTCATTTTATTTTAGACTAATATGTACAAATACATGTGTACATGTGTTTCTGAAAGATGTGGCGCTGACAGTGTTAAGTCATTAGGTCAATATCTGTAGCTCTGAAGTTTTCACTATAAAACAGGAGCTTCAGGTGTTGTTATAGTTTGAGTAGTACACAGTAGTGCTAGCATCAGACAGTACAGTAGAGATGAGGTCAGACCCCTGCATGGGTGCATGAGTTAACCCATATGACAGGTACTGCTCAAATTCCCCACAAGCCATTTCACTTAACATCTCAGGAGCATGCCGGCACGTCTCTGTATGTGTGTGTTGGTCAGTAGGAGTGTGCGAATGTGTGTGCCCTTCTTGTGGAGGTGATTGCTGCTCCACTGGGCGTTTCACCTGAGAGGCAGGGTTGTAAAAAACACCTAAGGTAGTTGGGCAGCCCAGGTACGCAGGAGGCGGGGCCTGGTTGGAGCCAGGTGACAGACTCCTATTAAAAAGCGCCTGAGATATTGAATGCGCATGGTGAGGATTGATATTGTGGCTGATACTGTGGCTCACGTTACCGAGTTCCTGAGGGTGTGAGCTGCTCATCAGATTGGTGTGTGTGTTGCTGTGGCTAGGCACTAAATGTAAGTTGGAGGTGGTGTGTGTGTGGACCTGTGAGTGTGTCGTGGCATGCGAGTGTGTGTCATTTCGTACTCTGCCTTGAGCCTGTGTATTAACGAGGGGGTGCTGGTGCTCTAGATGAGCGTACTCTTGTTGGTGATGGTAGCTGTAGGCCATGTGAGAATTGTCCTCCTGGGAATGGCCAGTGAAAAAGACACTCTCTGTTCCCATTGCATCCATCGGGGAGGAGTCAGGAGTGGGAAGGTTATAGTGCTCAAACAAGCCCTGGGCATCGCAGTACTGAGACAGACCGGTCTGAGGCAAACCCCCAGGAGGGAAGGAGTAGCCCACTTCAATGTTCTCCATATTAAGAGCACCCTGCGGCTCACTTGCCCCAGGCATCAGGAATCCAGAGTCCAGGCGCTTGATTCTCTTGACTTGTTTGCGGCGACGAGGCCGGTACTTGTAGTTTGGATGATCCTGCATATGCTGCACGCGCAGTCGTTCCGCCTCCTCCACAAATGGTCGCTTATCCAACATGGACAAGGCTTTCCATGACTTACCTAACAAAATACAGAGATATAGGAAATTTAGCTCAAATTAAATAAATTATAAGACATGACCTCAAACACTAGGTGTTACTGGATAAGCTTTCATTCATGGTATAACTTAGCCTGGAGAAAAGTGAGCAAATCAATCAAGCAAAGTTTCTGCAACATTTTATACTGACCTCACAATTCCATGATATTAAAGGACAGCTCTATGTTGCCAAACACCTTATTGCTGGTGTGACAATACTAATAAACTTATACACATTCAAATTGCACAGATTAAAGCCAGGCAAAAATATTGCAATTGTCTTTTAACAGATTTTGATGTTCCAGCATTGCACCAGATGGTGTGAAAAGTAAATAATAACAAATAATAATTGTAATAATAAACAGAATAAAATCATTTGGACATAAAGATAGTACTGTATAATGAATACAGCTTTGAATAAATTCATATACAGTAGGCTTATTTTGTGTAACAATCTTTTTACTTCTACAATTTTGTTGACATTTTGTCAGGTATTAAGGTGTCCATTGCAGAGATCTCACATGAGCAGGATAAGTGACTCAAGGGCATAATGGCTGTAGCAGGCTGTTATCAGTTACAATCAAACCAATGACCTTTTGATTCCCAGCAAAGTTTCATCTGCTTGCTGAACTATTTGAGGAAATATCCACTCTAAAGCTGCCCTAATCCCTTAAGAAACCTATTTATGAAGTTACTTACATAATCATACTGGGTATAATTCTTTTTCCTCCTATTGTCACTTGGATTATAAATAAACCCATTTACATTAAATTTTTGAATAAATTGGAATAAATGTTTAAACGATAACCTCATAGGGCAGTGAGTGCATGTTTAAGGGTGATACTAATATAAAGATTCAATAAATCTAAACAAATAGAGTAAACACATGCTAGATGCAATGCATATGTATTAAAACCATTTTTGTTGTTTTACGAGAACAAAGAGTTTCTCTTTGGGAAGAAATTTGGGAAGGATTTCTAACTACACAAAAGAGATAAACTCATTGATTCATGTATTAAAAAAAAAAAAATTAAGTCCTGATTATTAAATCAGTATACTAAAGCACCACAGTGTAGTATCTGCATATGCTTAGGCTTACAATTAAAGGGCAAACAGTGCAGTATTGTACCTATAATTTCCTTGCATTGTATGATCGTGTGATGAAAAGTTTGCAGTTCTGAATGTTCTGTTACGGTTTTGCTTAATAAAGTGTTAAAAACAATTGTGAATACAGTTTGTTCTATTTAAAATAAAGACCTCTCAATAAATTAAAACTTTACGAGATTAATCTGCTGAAAGGATTTTTCTAAATTAATTAAAGTTATATAACACTTTACTGGACTGTGCAGATGAGGATTTTGTTTCTTGATTAATGTGGTACGTTTGTAAAGTAGATAAAGTAGAATTTGTCTAAATTTAAGTCAATAAAAGCAAAATCGAGTGAACAGAAATGGAAGAGTAAAATGTTTTAAAAGTGCGTTAAGAGCTGTGTGAGGTCATGCTGCTAAACCTGCACAGATTAAACAGTGATGTTGCGCATTAAGCTGCCGCCACTCACCGAGCATTTTGCTGAGCTCGGCGTTGTGCAGGTCGGGGTTCTGCTGTGCCAGTCTCTTGCGCTCGTCTTTGGCCCACACCATAAATGCGTTCATAGGCCGGCGGATGCGCGCTTCGCCTTTACCGCGCGCGGTCACGCACACGTCGCTCTTGGCTTTGGCGTGCGCTCGCGGGCTGAGCGGCTCCGGCCACGCGCACTGCGCCGCTCCGGCCATCATGGCTGAGCTGGTCCCGCGGGCCTGGCTCGGATCGTCGCTGGCGTAGCCCGCATCGGGACTGCTCATCTCGCGATAACCCGCACCCTCCGATAACCGCAGGGCCGAGAATATGACTTCTTTAAACTTGGATAAACTTGATGCAAAGTTGAACAACAACAAAAAAAGTGCAGACTTGCGCTTCAATGTTAGTTTCCCCCTCCGCTAGAGTAAAAGAAGATACGCGTGACCCGCTCCGGGACACCGAGTTAAGTCGGAATAACGAAGAGGGATGCCGCGAGCTTTAAAAGCGCAGCTGCAACCAATAGCGCGCGCGGTGGGAGGGCTCGCGCAGCGCCGCCAAAGAAGATGGGACTTAAGAGTTCATCAGGCAAGTACGAGTCACTCATAACCGCTTTACCCCCCATGGGGACCAACTGGAGACACCGGACGGAATAACCCCAAAGCTTTGTTTTAAATCGTTGCATTAAAATTGTACATCTTTTTGTTTAAAACATTGCATTAAAATAATTAATTAATATTTGCCTTGTCATTAATTCATTTAATGCTTCAAAGGAATTAGATGTTATGTAGTAATGAATTCTAAAATGTATGCACACTTCCCATCATCACTGAGAGTCCTGAAGAGAGCTGTTTATAAAACTTTCTCCCCTAACATTTCACTTTAATTGTTAGACTCATTTCGGGTGTCATATTTTGTTGTATATAATAATGCAGTGTGGAGTCATGTCTGTTCACGGAAAATGATGTAAGAATCCATAATCTCTCTCTCTCTCTCTCTCTCTCTCTCTCTCTCTCTCTCTCAAGTTAAAAAGTTCCTTTATTGGCATGACACATTTGTATTGGTATAAGAAAAAAACTACAGAAATAAATAGATAGAAACAAGTTCGCATGCATTCATCCCTGCAATACTACAGTATATAGAAATACTAGTGATTAAAATCCCGAATCTCTCTCTCTCGTCTCCCTTCCATTGTGTGTGTGTGTGTGTGTGTGTGTGTGTTTGTTTGTGTGTCTTACATTTGCAAACAGTGGTGAAAGAGAGACGAGAGAAAGCGGAGATATTGACTTGGAAAACAAACTTTTAAAGATTAAACCGATTAAACTCACATTTTAAGCACTTATTCTAATTATAATTTAAATTTACTGAAATCCACGTGGTACGTCATCACGTATAATTGCTACAATATTGTTTAAATTAAAAAAAAAAAAAAAAAAGGCGCACGCGCGCCTGGCCAGGTTCACCCGTGCTCAGGTCTGTTCCGGGAGGGGAAGTGGTGTCGGTGGGATTGTAGTGCAGGTGTGATTACCAGGAGCTTCTGCTCGATTTTTTTGCAACGGGTTAAAAAAAAGGGATGTGCGATTTAAATTATTCCCACTATTTTATAGGTAAAATTCAAGAGTCGAGTGGAAAACATTTTTCAGCATCTCACTCGGACGCTGTTTATATCCAAGATCAACAATTCTTCCATAAACGCAGGCTTAATTAGTTTGATATGTACAGTGATTTAAAAGGATTCATACATATTATGTCTATATTATTAAAATATTTTTGTAATAAGTTTGTAATGTACTGTACCTAATTCTATTTCATTAGGTTAACCTAAACATACAAGTCAATTTATTATTTGTTCAACTTATTACATATTCTACTTGAGTGGAAATTTAAATATGTTGATACATCAATAATTTTTCTTTTATATGGACAGAAATAATGAATCTTCCCCATTCAGTTACTTTCAAACTTGCTGAAAGTAATTTCTGTATGTCCAATGCAGAGGAATCACTTAAATTAATTTCATTCTTCCTTAGTAAAAAAAAATCATTTGAATATATTAGGTGGGGCGTTTAAGTCAAATCAGGTACAGAATAGGAGAATACAACTTATAAGAGTAAAAACTTTATTTCTCTATATAATACCCTGCTACACTAATTCACTTATACTGTATCAACATTTCACTAGTGTTTAGAAATTTTTCTCAGTATGCCAGAGCCATGATCAGGCTGTCTGAAATGCTGGCTTCATTAACTTCTTTAACGGGCCAAACGTGTGAAAATGACTTAAAGTGGGGCCAGGACTATTTGGGGATGTATCAATAACTTCCAGCTGAGTTCCTGTAATGTGCAAGTGGTGTTGGTGAATGATTGTATGTACAGTTCCCACGAGCAGATGCCTCTCTTCCACATGGTTGGTGAAAAGTTATCCATCGATTTTCAAGGATCAGGCAAATGAAGATCACTGGATGTTTACAGGAGTGACTGCAGTGGGCTCTGAGCCACTTTGACCGAAGTCTCCTGAAATCTGTTTTACGACATGCACAAGAAATTTCATCATAAGTCCTGGTTTGACTTGAACATCTAATTAGCTGATCAGTGACCGAACAATTTTACCTTACTACATTCTACGCAATTATACTGTACAATTTAACAGAAAAAGGCAGTGACTTGATGTTGGTAAAAAAAAATCTATAATGTGTCAATTAGATCTGAATCAGCGATAATGTTAATTTCATATTTTACAGAACCATTTTATCTAGTGGAGTATTTTAGCAGAGGGTGTATTATGAGAAGTTAGTACACCTTATGCATCTGCTGTTCCGAGAACAACTGGGAACCTCATCTAAACCACATCCTATTTTTCCAACAACCTTATTCTGTGTTCATGCATATGTGTGTGTGCGTGAGAGTGTGAAAGAGAGAGAGAGAGAGAAAGAGAGAGAGAGATCAACTTGTCTGCATACCTCTCTACCCCTAATTATAACTATAAATTTGAAGGTTATTTAATGAAAAGTCTGAAAAAAATTCCAGCCTCAGTCTTTACACTCACACTGCACAAAGCAACACAGCAACACCTCATCAACTCTCCCACCATCACACACACTCACCCACACCCACACCCACGCAGTATATTTGGACCATCACACATCTCTATTGTCCCCCTGAGTAAGCACACAGAGGGAGTGCTGGTTCGGTATTACTGTCATCATCTATTTTACTACCAGAGACGGAATAGGTTGTATGTGTGTGTGTGGTGCTAACACATATACAGCTTCCGCTTGACTCATGTAAAAAGGAGCATTCAGGAGCCAATGCTATTGTGTAATTCCCCAGAAAGGCTCGCCTGGCGACAGTCTGTGTGTGTGTGTATGTGGGAGTGTGTGCGAGTGTAAGCGAGCGGGTGTGTGTGTGTGTGTATGTCTGAAGGCGGACAGTGTGTGCTCCTGCGCCAAGGACAGGAAGCAGTTTGTGGGGGACAGGAAATGCACGCTGAAGCAGTGGCTCAGATAAGAATAAGAGACTGCTCCCTCATACACACACACCTCACTCCACCCCAGACTCCCCTAGGCCACGCTGGTGCCATACAGACCTGCTAACCCACCCTGCAACTTTTAGAAAGGCTAAAAGTGTTAAAATGACCTAACAGACCTGAGAGGGACCATCAGTGAAAGTGTCAGTGATTAAATACCACAACATATTTGTTTATTTGTTAAAATAGAATCTCAGATAAGTCATGAAACACATAGAGCTCTACCCTTATGTTGACCCAAATTATATATCGGTCAAGCCATCCGAAAATTACTGTTTGTTGTTTGCCACAGCTACTGTATTCTTGTGGCATTAAAAACAATAAAGAATTCTTAGAACAAGCTGCAGTTTCTGAGCCTGACCGTGAGTTAAGTGGCCTGCATCATGTTAGTATGAAAGGCTACAGAAATTGCATTTTATCTTTAATGTTAAGTTTTGGTTAAGAGGTTAAAGGTTAAGTTTTTCACATTTTATGTAGGTCCTCAGATCTGTTATGATGCCATGGTCACGATTGTGGTATGAGGTGAGAGCAAACCCTGGATGGCATGCCTGGATACACATTTTCACAATTTTTCATAAACTACAGGCAATTCATAATTAGTAAATTTACTGGAAAACTTTGGGGAAAGAGTGACAAAAAGAACTCAGAAGAAACTTATGCAGACACAGGAGAGAATATTCAATTATTTACATATCTTGGGTCAGTGTAGTGGCAAGATACAGAGACCCTGGAGCAAATTGGGTTAAGGACCTTGCTCAAAAGTGACACTATGACAGTGCTAGGGCTTGAACCCCCACCCTTCCGATCAGCAACCCAGAGCCTTAACCGTTTGAGCCACCACTAACCACTGTAAAATGTTACTAGCCATTTCCTTGCTATGACCCAGCTTTGGCCCCAGATTACTGCTGCAACAACACATATTACTAACTGCAGTTTAGCTGCCAGCAGCCAGGAAGGGTATGAGCTCACGACTAAACTGCCCGTATGTTAAATACATACTGATCTGAAGTAGTTATCTGCCCGTATTTTAAATACAAGGGGCATTCAGGTTAAACCAGGCCTTTTGATTTTGCGTAATAACAGAACACATGCAAATTACAAGGGCTGGGACTTTTTGAATCAATGTGTAAAACTGATTTAATACTGACTTTTACAGAAGGCTTCAAATTCATATTTTATTTGTCAAATACACAGTCATACACAGTACGATATGCAGTGAAATGCAGTGAAAGCACAGTACAGTGATAAGACTTCTAGCTAGGGTAAAACATTTAAATGGTGCAAACATTTTAAATAAGGCCCTATGTAAGGAGCCCATTGCAATAAGTCCTGTGAACATTCAGCAAGTGGAATGCGTGATCTTTGAAAATCGGCAGATAACTTGTCGGCCAACTTGCAGAAGAGACACACTATGTACACACAAACATTCACGAACACCACTTACACATTACAGGAGCTTGTGTGGGAGTTATTGCTACATCTTTCATTCAGCCCTGACCTCACTCAAAGACATTTCCACATTAAAATAGTAAAAGGAGTTCCTTGAGGGCCAGCGTGTCAGAGGTAATGCAGGCAGTCTGATCATGGCTCCGGTATGTTGAGAAAACTGTCTAGCTTTATGATATCCAAGCACTAGTAAAACGTTTAGATAAGTGCATTAGTGTCGCAGCGGATTATATAGAGAAATAAAGGTAGGTTTTACTCTCATAACTGTGACCCGATTCCTGGCCAGACTCGATTCCCGTCATGGCGTTTGCATGTTCATGTTTCCTCAGGGTACTCCGGGTTCCTCCCACAGTCCAAAGACCTGCAGATTAAGCTAATAGGTGTTCCCAAATTGCCCGTAGTGTGTGTGCGCGCCCTGTGATTGATTGGCACCCTGTCCAGGGTGTACCCTGCCTCATGCCCTAAGCCTCCTGAGATAGGCTCTAGGCCCCCCGTGACCCTGAATACAGGATAAAGCGGTATAGACGATGCCGAGACATAGTACCTTGTCTCCCTTGTACCTTGAGGTTTAGTCATGCTTGAGAATGGTGCAGTGCAAGTTATGTGCCTTAGCATAGTTGGTCTGATTTTGGCTTTGTAGACAAGCGTCAGTTTTTAAATTTGATGCAGACAGCTACAGGAAGCCAGTAGAGGGAATGCAGCAGTTCAGTGATATGGGAGAATGTGGGGAAGTTGAAAACAATTCTTGCAGCTGCATTCTAGATTAGGTGTAAGGGTTGAATGGTGGGCTGAGACAAACGTGCCAGGAGTGGGTTGCAGTAGTCCAAACATTAGATGACGAGCATTGACTGACCTCTGTGGTTAGAAATGGTTGGGAAGCAGAAACCTGCATGACCAAGTTGGTTGTAGTTTATACAGTTTATTGTATCATTTGATTAAATGTACCTGTTAACAATTAACAGAACAGTCCATATTAACAGACCAAAAAAAGTATTAACAATCAAAAACTGAAATGACTAATTTAGATAAGTATTCATACCCTTTATTTGGTACTTTGTAGAAGCACATTAAGCAATTACAGCTTTAAGTCATCATGGTTAAGTCTTTACAAGTTTTGCATATCAGGATTTGTTCTTTCCTGTTTTTTCCTACGCATTCTTCCTGGCAGATCTTCTCAAGTTCAATCAGAATTTATGGGGCGTGCCTGTGAAGTGTCATATTATGTATGGTTCATGCCTGGACATCGGCTGGGCCTGCTAAGGACACAGCATGATTTTGCTGCTATTATCCTTCACAGGAGTGATGGTACCACAATCCTCTTTTCTCATGTTGTCAGAACGCCCAAACTTTACCATAAAGACCTGAGAAAATCGAGTATTTATGACGTTTTGTTATTGTCAGACATCTTGACCAAGGGAGTTCTGAAGCTCTGTTAAGATATCCAACGGGTTCTTCTTCCATGGACATAATTTATGGGAGGATGTGGGTTGTAAGCCCCCCAATATTCAAAACAGGCCAGTGCAACCCTTCTTCCCAAATATAATATCATAATTATAAATTAAAATTAATAACGTTTAATAACAACATTTCAAACAAGTGTTTCAGTTTCTCCATTCAATGTAATTGGCAAGCAAAGAATAACATTCCACCCACCTCTGTGTAAGAGTTGGTTGCGTATCTTTACAAGCATGCAGCACTAACTGCAGGCGCATGAAATAGCAAGCACATATACAACCAAAAGAGGAAGAGTAAAAGACCAAGCAACAATTTTTAGTTGTTAGTTGTCAGCAGCAAAAAAAAAAAGAAAAAACTCTTTTTAACCCTCTCAAGGCAGGCGTTGCTGATTTGCAACAGTTAAAAACTAATTACCTTATTAGTACTTACTTACTACTACTTACTTACTACCCAGATACATATTTTATGAGTTTTTTTTTACTCAGAAGTACCACTGCAGGACTTGGTTGTCCTTTAGCAACAAAAACGTAATTTGAGCCTGAAAGGGTTAACAGGAGGTATGTTATGTTCCTACCACTTATCACAGAATAATGGGGATTAAGTACACGTAAACTGTAGTATAACTATCAAATGACTTGGATAAATATCCATTTTACTAATCTCGGAACAACAAATTAATACATAAAAAAATTTGGTGTTTTTACATAAAGTGAATTATTATATGCAATAACCCAACTGCTCTATTTGGTATATGTAGAGCATGTTGTTGTGGTACGTCTCTTCATCTCTTACAGTATGTCTCCTCTGTCTCCCTATTCCCACCAGTGTTTATCCCAATTTTATACCCTTGTCTTAGTCACATCCCCAACCAAGGCCTTTCTAGACTCAAGCCCAGTCCTTGTGGTTCCACTTTTTTTCACTTTCAGAAAGACGGGAGCGGTAACAAAGCTAAAAATAAATAAATTAATTAATATTTATACCCTCGCATGCTTGTACCCTTGCAGATCTGTATCTCAGCATAGGTATGTGGACAGTCCCTTTGATTTCATGGTTCGGATTTTGGTATGACATGCACCGTGAATCGTGGGGCCGCAATAAGACCCCAGTGAAGTTCAAGATATACAGTGGTGTGAAAAACTATTTGCCCCCCTCCTGATTTCTTATTCTTTTGCATGTTTGTCAAACAAAATGTTTCTGATCATCAAACACATTTAACTATTAGTCAAAGATAACACAAGTAAACACAAAATGCAGTTTTTA
>JAQQZT010000001.1:22438280-22450780 GCA_030068275.1 Clarias platycephalus
TGAAGCAACTGCCATGTGATTGGTTGATTAGATAATTGCATTAATGAGAAATTGAACAGGTGTTCCTAATAATCTTTGATTATTGTGAGTGTACGTAATATAAGTCTACTATTTTGTTATTTCTATAACAAGTTAATGCAGGTCTCTGAGCTTCACAGAAGTGTGCTGTTAGTATTCCAACTGAAATACCCCTCAGATAACGTAATTTCATACCTCAATCTCCCCATTTTCCCTCCTCCTCCAAATGCATCATTTCAATGTCTATGTAAATGACCTACTGCTGAATCTGGTCCCACCAGAGAACAGCAGAGCTGAGCAGCAAGGCTTGGGAGGGTACTTTCTTACATAAGGTCACAATTAATGTATAATTGGCTTTAAGCCAATACAAAAATGTAAAAGGATCAAACACAGAATTTATTTTCTCACATTTTTGGTTGTACACGAGACCCATCTGGATATTTAAAAATAACTAAAAAGTGAATTTTGCATAATATGTCCCCTTTATTTTGTTTAAAATGTTATATATGTTAAATAAATAAAATATTTTAATATTCTCTCTCTCTCTCTCTCTCTCTCTCTCTCTCTCTCTCTCTCTCTCTCTCTCTCTTTTATAGATAAATGTCCTAAGAAGTTATATTTCCCAGCCTGATACTTGATATAAAGTAGTAAACATACAATATGTGTGTGCAATATAGTTGTAGCAAGTAGCCTAGAAAGCTAATTTCCCATGTTTCATAGGAATAGTAATTTGGAATAGAACTGTACTGTTTTCTCTTTTTCTCTTTTGACATAGTCTTATCTGGGGCTTGATAGCACCCTCAAATGGTGACTCATGGAACACCTGGGAATCAAGCTAAGGCAGTACGCGCAAACACACACACACACACACACACACACACAGATCGGGCATAACATGACAAACAAGACATATTAACAACTTAACATTCATTATCAGTTATGTGCCAGGTGACAGGATCATTGCCAAGTGAAGTCAATAACATTGATTAACTCATTACAATGGCACCTGAGACAGTGAAAGTTGGGAGATATATTATGCAAGTAGCAAGCTGTTAGTTCTTGAAAGGAAAATTGGGCATGATGTCAGAACACTGTGCATCATGGATTGCTTAATGTTATTGAATCTTTAACATGTGCCCGTTAAAAGAGCCTTTGTCTTAAAGCAGTTCATATTTTGGAGCCTTTATATTCAGTGTAACATCGCATACACATACTTAGACACAAACTTAAACGCAATGACACATGTAACAAAGCTTGATTTCACACTTCACATTCTTACTTATCTTTTTCTAACACGCAAACAAAGAAGGGGCTAACTAAGAAAGGACACAATTAGCTACCAAAGAAAGGAGAGATGTTTATTTGTGACAAGGTACAAGGTCTCTATCACTACCATTGTATGGAAATGTAAAGGTTTTTCGCTTTGTCCTTCTATCACTTTTCTTCTTTCACACAATCACTTACATAGACATACAGGGTCTTGGCTTCACAGTCATGTTTTTGGTGTCTTTGGGTATAAAAATACCAGAGTGGAACATCAAAGACTTGACACAAGCTCATACACACAGAGGAAGAAGATCGATGTTGAGAGACTCAGTAAACATGGGCTGATCACACTCCCGCAGCTACTGAAGATCACTTATTAACTCAGACTGATAAAACCACACCAATATACACACCAATATTACTTGATAAAATGATCACAAAAAAAAATCACAAATTGTTTCTTTCATTTTTAATAAAGGAGTTTGATATCATATGGGCAAATAATCAATTGCATGTAAAAAAAAATTTAATCTAAACAATCTTTTCTGATCACTAAGTAATGCTTCACTGAGAATTTCCTAACAATAAAGCATAAACAGAACATTATACTTTTGACATTATAGAACATTATAGATTTTATTTGTATTTTAATGTTTTTAAATGAAGCTCAGTGTGTGACTGTTTAAACCAAGCTGTCTGTCGGTTTGGGATTACTAAACCACCCTATTTTTATACTCTAATGTGGTCTTAGATGATTTTAGATTATGTGGTGTTTGTTATACTTCAGGTCAGTAAAAATATCTTTTCAAACATTCCTCTTTGAAGCTAACTTAAATGTTGTATAACAATATTAATAACCTAAAGTATTAGTAACACCTTGCATGTTCTTCCCGTGCTTGGTGGGTTTCCTCCAGGTACTCAGGTTTCCTCCCACCTGCATTTTAGGTTGCTGTTTCAAAATTGCAATTACAAAATTGCTGTTTCAAAATTTTCAAAAATTCAAGATTGTACCCCTCCTCGTGCCCTAAGTCTCCTGGGATAGGATCCATGAGTGATTACAAACACCAAATAATTTAAAATGATCTAAGACCACTTTAGTGTATAACTTGTGCAACAGACCACTAAACTCAACCCTAGCCATAAATTATTACCTGCAAAACAAAAGCAAAATTTTAAAGTCTGACCATTAAAGTCTGAAAACTGTGACAGATCCTGCAAGATGCTTAAAAACACTTACCAGATATACACTTGTAAATCCTGATCAATTCATTAGATTTTTATATACATATTCAATGTTTTATTTTTTTAGGTGGGGGGGAGGGGGGATTATTTTACTGAGACAGGCTGCAAAGCAAAGTAAAGGTTGTTACAAAATATGTAACAACCTCAGCAGCAACCTCATTTCGCCCTCTTGTGCATTTGGCCACATTTTATCAGCAAAAGAGAACTGACATCAGCAGCATTAAAAGTAGCCTTATTTGTTGGAAACTCTGGTTTTTACAAAAAAAAAAGTATTAACGTCCCTTTATGGTGACAATTACACCTAAAGCAGGCTGACTTAAAGCTCAGAAGGGTTGGGGGTCAATCTCCAGCACTACATACCTTCCATTGTCCTGTGTGCAGCCCTCAAACGTCTCTCCTCCAGGGGCTAACCCTGATCTCTGACTAAACCAAGTTGGGATATTGTAACAAAATAAATTACTGTGTTGTAAAGTATATGTGACAAATAAAGGCTTTATTTATTTATTTATTTATTTATTTATTTATTTTTACAAGTGAAGCACAATGAGGCACTGGCTCAGGTCAAGAAGGCTATAGAATTGGTTCAGACACCAGGACACACAGACCAGCATGTGCTGCTGAGAGGCAGTTTGACACCATCAACAAAATGAGATGGCACTGGTAGCTATAGAAAAAAAAGTAGTACTAGGAATTGAACGGTACACTAATATGAATATGAAAAATATGATTCTGACGTATAGATTATGGACTCACTTCTTATTACTTCTATTACTATTACTAACTTAGTACTGTGCAAAAATTGAGCCACCTAAACTGTTCTATCTTTATCTTATAGAGGAAGATAAATTTTAAAAAATGGCAACAAATTTTTTCCTGTGACTAGATGCAAAGTGCCTAAAGACACTATTTTAAATTGGTTGTTTATCTTACAACCTCAGCTGCAACTTAATTTCCCCTCTTGTCTGTTCCAACTACTCAGCATTCAGCATCACCAGGGCACTAATCATCGGGCTGATCATCTCTCATCATCTGCTCCTGTTTCTTACTAATTCATGCCTTAAGTTAAAGGGGATTTTTTTTTAAATACTTGAATGATTATTAGGTCACTGTGTGGCTTAACAAACAAAAAACATTCATTTTTTGCTGCTCAGGTACAGGGACTGGACTGAACAATCAGAGGAAAAAGTCCTTCAGGATGCCTGGAGAACCATTCTATAAGACTACATTAAAAATAAAATAAATTATGGCTCTTTGGAAATAAAATATGACGAAATGACGAGTGGATCAGAACTTTTGCACAGTACTATACACTGGGCCTCTTTTGCAAATTAACTACAATAAATATATAAATAAATGGGTATTTCTTATGTATTTATACTTAATGTATCCATTGTTTATGAAGTTTAATATGTTCCTTTTTGTTTGTTTTTATATATCACTTTCTGATTTTAGAAAATTCTTATTATTCTGTTTCAGTCATTGCTGGTTCACACTGTTGCCTCACTTCCTCCCTCGGTTGCTAAAATTTCAACTAATATTTTCCACCAACTATTACAAGCCATTGCTGGAACATTTGCCACAGGAGAGTTCAGGCATGAACGGTTATTTTACACCACTAGACATATAGCTTAAAGCCCACTCAGCTTGTCCAACAGGAAACATTCAGTACTCCTGTTCTAATGAGGGTTATTTCCTTTTAGCACATAACTCTGCACAGTGTGTAATATTGAGCAAAGGTGAACCATGAATTAATGTTTAATTATTTCTAAAATAGCTTGTAAAAATCAATTTCACATTCCAAGCATTGTTGTGATATAAAAGTGGTTTGACAGTTGTTGTTTTTTTCCCATCCTGAATAGCACATAATATTTAACAAATTCTAATTGCCATAAAGTTCCAAAATAGCTGAAATAATAAAACATAAAACTCCCTAGTAAGAAATTGCGTAAGCGCTTCACAAAGCAGTGAGATACACAGAACTGGGCTATCATTCATATGAAACAATTTGTGCATCTTAGTTTATTTTGATTAGAGGTTAGTCAGTATAACAATTTCAGTCTTAGGGTGCTTAGGGTTCTGTATTTGTTCCTGGAAAATTGCTTAAATGCAAGGCTTCTTGAAGTCCCCTGAGCAACCTTGAGTTGATTGGATTTTATTTCAGCTTTGTCTTTTTTTTTCTTTCGCATACTAATTTACTTAATGATGCTTTTTTTTTTTTTTTTAAATATGAATGAAGATTCTGTTATGTCCTAGGTTTATGTAGTTTAAGTGGTGTCAGGAGCTGAGAAACATGGAAAGCATTTTATTGTACAAAAGCAAGAGGCAGTTTGACAATATCAAGAAAATGAGATGGCATTGATAACTATAGAACAGTAACACTGGGAATTGAACGGTACATTAATATGACTATGAAAAATATAATTCTGACATATAGATTATGGACTCACATTTAGAAGTTCTTATTACTATTACTTAGTACTGTGCAAAATGTTTGAGCCTCCCCAACTGTTCTATCTTTATCTTGTACAGGAAAATAAAATAAAAAAAATGGAAACAAATGTTTTCCCATACTAATTTACTTAAAGATGCATTTTAAAAAATCTGGATGAAAATTCTGTTGTGTCCTGGGTTTATGTAGTTTAAGTGGTGTCAGTGTTATTCTTTGGCATCCCTTTGACATCAAGAATTGTGGCTCCACCCAGATTGCAAATATTTGAGTGGGATGTGTTAGTTAGGAGTACTCCAAATGGTTTACAGCCAAGTTGTATGCAAATATACCTTCAAGCCCAATCTTATATAACCATACCTTCAGTGTCATTATAAATAATTTCCCATAAAAAGATCTGTATTTTTGCAAAGAAAGAAAGAAAGAAAGAAAGAAAGAAAGAAAGAAAAAGATGAAGACAAAGAAGAAAAAGATAGTGAGGAAGATAAGCACTGGAGACATCCTCAAGAACCAATCATCGTCATGCTCTTGACATGATCAACCACTCAGATAAATAGGTCTAAATGAAGAACAATGAAAGAATAGCAGGAGCTCTGTATCCTGACCCTACATGAACCTTGTGGACATTTCTGGAACATGAGGAAATAAACTGCAAGCCTTCTAACATCATTCAAGATTTTTCAAAGATGAAAAATACACAATTATATTTAAACCTTTTATTTATAGAATCTGTAAATGGACTTTCCCACAAATCAACAAGCAATAAATATACATCTCAAAAGTACAATGAAGTATGCTGAATTTATAAATATCTGAGACAAAAAATCAGCAGCAAAACACATCTTAGAATATTTAAGATTGTCCGAAGTTCACACTGACAGTGGGATTTAATAGTAAGAAATGCTATTCTGCATTCAGGTACCACTAAACATCATAAATAAATACAAATATTTATATACTCATCCTATCATAAAAATCACATTTTAGGAGCAACCGTAACAGAAAAGGTATTGCACAAAACAGGGCACTTTATAGTTTGACCTACTACAGAGTCTCTTGATGTGTTGTCACTTCGTGGTGTTCATTGAAAGTGTTGGCTTTTAGGCTTGACGGGATTGAGATACTGGTCAAACTCACTGCGGTCCAGCTGGTCAAGCATGTCCACTTGTACCTGTTCTAGGTAAAATTCTAGTGAGGGACCACCTGAGCACAGGACACAAGCACAAACTTCTGCCCCCCGCCAATCCCACTGCTCTCCTCTCTGCTGCACTGCATGATGGGAACTGTAGTAGAACTGGCATTCTGATGAGTACACAGGTTGAGGTGGGCTTGCTAAAGATGAGTTCAAGAGCACTCCTCCATCTGGAAATGCTACCCCTCCATTTGTGAATGTTGGCCCATTTTGTAATGGGGCAGGATGGTGCTGGAAATCAGGCCCATGAGGGTGGGTGTATGAGGTGGAGAGTGCGTGTGAGTGTGTGTATGGATATTGAAGAGCTTGGTTCTGGAGCATATAGCTGAGGTGGAAGTTGGGTGAGACGTTGGTTTCATTCGAGGTCATCTTGGCAACGCGCTTGTTGGTCTTGCGTCGACGAGGACGGTACTTGTAGTTGGGGTGGTCAATAGTGTGTTGGACCCTGAGTCGCTCTGCCTCCTGCATGTATGGACGTTTCTCTGCCAGAGACATAGCTTTCCAGGTCTTACCTAAAGTACATGTAAAGGGGAAAAAAAGCAAAGATTAGAAATATGACCGAAAAGCATATATGGATATTAAAAAGCAGTCAAAATTTAATGATGAATATTGACATTCCTGATTTAATCAATCAGCTGATTAACAGGGCTTTCTGTATTTAATTGGGAAAACAGAGACCTCTGTATGGATTTTCTGACATTTTGAGATAGCCTAATGGATGACTTAGATATAGACATATTGCATACTGTATTTAGGTGTTTCAGCAACCTTAAATGTTAAAGACAAAAGTGCATTTCTGTGGTTTCACTTACCGAGTATTTTGCTCAGGTCGGTGTTTTCCAGATCTGGGTTGAGCTGCGCAAGACGTCTGCGTTCCTCTTTGGTCCAAATGATGAAGGCGTTCAGAGGTCTCCTCACTCGGGTTTCCGGTGTCGGTTTGGTTTCCGGGCTGGAGCAGCTGAGCTCAGATTCAGCAGAGGCCGGGCTGGAAGGCCCTGAGACAGAAACCTCGGGCTGTTCAGACGCTGCGTAACAGCGCGGCTCGCTTTCCAGCATTTCTTGCATCGTGCCCATGTCCAGAGAAGGAAACATTCTGTCAAAGTACATGACTGGCTTTAATGCTTCTTAAGTCTGTGCATGTCAATCCTAGAGTTCCAGTCGGACTTTAAGCAGAGAGCTGACCAATGGGCGCACAGAGGAGTGGATTAAAGGTGTGAGCCTCCACAGGTTTCCCACCTTAGTGAGATCTCTCAGACTCCGAGTTAAACAAATAAATAATAAAAAGAAATCTTCAAGCATGAAAAAATAAAACTATATGGTGTATTGTTGTAAATAGCCTACTTCCTCCTCTTCATCCAAAACAGGTAATAAAACAGCAATATTAGTTAATAATCTCAAATGTTTTGCATTTTATATTATTTATTAACCCCTTATTTTATTTATTTATTTATTTATTTATTTTTGTCGTTGAAAACCTCATATATATATTTTAACACCACAATGTGTGACTAAATGACTCCAGCTCAGATTTCCAAAACATTATCCCCAAATCTTTGGTGCATAGGTGTGTTGCTTGACAAGAAAGGGCAGGAGAATGATTTTTCCTTCCTCCAATAAAATTAGCAAATTAAGTGATATATTTTTATTCTTAATGTGAGCATGTTCAAGGGAAAATGTACTGTGTGTTTTAACTCTCTTCAATTCATTCTTGTATATTTTGTAATTTACAGATCATAACATGTTTCTTCCCTAGACTTCACAGACAATCGTGTTAGTCAAGCTCAAGTACTGTGCTCCTAGACTTGAACATGTTTAACATGTTTAAATATTTGCCAGGTCTGCAGTAAAGAGTTCACGTTCAGGGCAGTCTCACAGTTGCACTACCGAGATTTCTATGCCCCAGGCTGTTCCATACAGTATGCTACACAGTCCCCGTATATATATACTGTATATAGTATAATAATGTACATCGGTAGTGTCTGTACATAGTCATATGATCCAGATGATGACATGTATACTGTATGTGCTATTATAAAAGCGTGCATCGACAGATGTGCGTGAGACGTTGGTTGAGTGGAGACTTGAAAGAGCATGTGTGAAGGTTATTTTGCTAAGCCTCATGTTTTTGGGAACGATAAGATTCGCGCGCGGAAACCTGGAACCGTAGGAAGGAAACGTGGCCTTGGAGTGGTGCAGGAGCGCAACAAGCCGCGCGCGCTTTATTTTCCCTGCGGAAAATTCCCGGCCATCGCAACTCCCTGACAGAGCTCCCTGTGGGATCAACCAAGGGCGGCTTTGTTACCCGAAATGTCAATATCTTTTCTGGAAAACAAAGTGCTGTATTTATTTTAGTAAAGTCTTGCAGGCTCTTTAATGTGTCCAACTTTAGTCCATCGTGCTTTCCATCACAAAAAAAAAGACGAATGCATAGAAGAAAATTGACAATATTGTATATATCATTATTAACCTGGGAGTAAAGTTAAGTTACTCCATCATGCTTTATGCAGATTCAGCAATGCATGTGCATATATTGAAATCACGAATGCATTAAGTAGCAATATAATCACATCCAAGTCTTTTCTTGGTGCTGGCACACAGATGAATGAACTTCCTCGCAATCACAAAAAACACCTCACTGTAGTCTGTAAGACCACTTTCTTTCATTACTTTACTTTGGTAATATTTTAAGACCCTCAGATATTTGCAATGCAAGAAAATTTTGGTGCACACTTTTGATCATGTGTGTGTGTGACTATCAGCTTCTTGCAAATCTTTGTATGATGGAGACACAAAGCAATTCTATACAAGCAAGTTTGCTGAATGCTGCAATGCTGAATGCTGAAAAGTGAAAATTGCCCTCTGTTTATTTAATACTTTATACCCTGTAGTAGTTTTAGAGAGTGATGGAAACTGATTTTAACTTCTGTTGGATGCATGAAATTATGGCAAATTATGGCAAACTATGCCATATGCATGAACGTTTTACGTGAAGGAGAAGTTTCATACAGTTAAGAAAAAAGCCATCTTATTTAAAGTTATCTGCCTTTTTCCTCCTGTGTGCTAATTTCTCCTGTACATGTTTTCATGTTCCTGCGTTTTATGTCTTCTCTATGCTACAAGCCTCACTAATTTAAAGATTTGTAATTGTGTATCCTTTTATATGATGGTGTAGCTATTTTATTTCAATGATCAAATTAATTATTTCCATTTTAAATGATGCATCACTGGAGTATTGCTGCATCGAGCTTTGTTGTTTACCTTTTAGCTCTAATACACACAGAGGACATATAGAGAGGTGAGTACTGAGGGTTTGACTAATGCACCTGCTGCTAATGCGTGTGTGCGTATAATGTGTGTCAGAGAGAGAGAACGAGAAACAGAGAGAGAGAGAGACTTCAATTCCCTGTTGTGCATCAGCAGCCATAATATAATCATGGACAGAATCGCGTTGACACCTTGATCAAACACACAGTCATCCATTCAGAACTGGCCTCTCAGTTAATTCAATGAGGCCAGTGATCAAGGTTGAGATTATTATCTGTGTGGTCTGGCTCATGTCTGCCGGGGCAGTGAAACCTGTTTCCCCTCCTCACAAAGCAGAGACGAGCGTCCATTAATCGATACAATTTAGGAATAATGATACATGTTAGACAGTCTAATGATACTGCAGGGTAATCGAATTGAAGTGGAGCGCTTCGTGCGTTTTTTTTTCTTTCTTTTTCTTATCACGATGAGTTGATGATTGAGTATTTGTTAATTAGAGACTAATTTGATCTTGCGAAAGTGATGATGAAATGAGAAATTACTGAGAAGGCCATGTAACTGCATTAGAACGCTGAAGAGATTTGGGATGATCAAAGCTTCAGGTTGCTTTTTTTTTTTGTTAATTTCACCAGCCAAAAAAATCTAGAATCTAAAATCTAAATCTATAGTTGTAAATATGATTTTATCCCTTTTTGGTTGGATGATGAGTCGCTATTGTATACTTCAGTATACAGGATGAGCATAAAGACTTCCCTTGATTTTAAACAAACATTACACAAAGAATAAAATATTCATTTGTCTGTGTCATGCATGTTTTTATCTAACATATTTTTAAGATATTTATGGAATGACTGTATTGCTACAAAATATAATAATAATAATAATAATAATAATAATAATAATAATAATAGTAGTAGTAAAAAATAACCATTGCGTTCTTAATATCGTCTTTAATTTGTGACACCAACAATTAAATAAATTTGTTGAATAAATAATAACATTTGTTGAATAAATGTTGAAGATAGTCTATGTGAGTGTCGTATCGAGAAAGCAATCAACAAGACATATTGCCATCCTAACCTTGTGCACTTCCCAGATGGGAATACACTTCTTATGATATAGGAATTTGCATACAAAAGAGATGAAATGACAGCACACCAATACACATTTCACTAGTGCCCTAATGTGTGTTTACTCTAATAAGTGATTCCTTTTCTGTATGTAAAGCTGCGCTGTATGGAGCACAAGCGCGGAATCCACATACGCGCGTGAGCTCGCGCGCAGGCCGCTAATGGGTTTAGTTAATGACAGCGCGCGGCTCAGCGTGAATACAATAATGTTAACAGTTTCGGTTGACATTTTTTCCACCATTGCAGGAAAATACCGTCGAGCCTTCCAGCGACCTTTGGTCGTTTAAACGTAAATGCATCTAAAAATTCATTGTAAAAAATGTTATGTATCAATATAGTCTATTTAAAACAAGAGCAGAATTTACACTAAGCTCAGCATAAATGAATAATGGTAAAATATATATAAAAATGTATGTCAATATGAAGTGCATTTATTAGAATATAATAGATTTGCAAACATATATATATTTCAGTAAATTGACATATCATCATATGTAAAAGCTAAAGAAGTCCAAAATCATGTTTCTAAATGTGCACTGGCCAAAATACAAGGTTTCTCCTAAAAAAGAAAGGCTACTGAACTATACCATTGCTTGTCACTGAGACACTTTCTAGTCCCACCTTTAGTGGGAATCCTTTCCCTGGAAAGATGTAGTGAAGTACTCTTAAAGCTAAGTTAAGTTACATGAGTAACTAAAAGTACAAAGTCAAGAGATGCACCCTTATGATGGACCTTAATAATATTCATCTTCACCTATAAAGAGTGAGAGTTTAAAGCCCTTTCCAGATTTTGTACAACCATAAGTTATGCTAGATAGAAACATTAATGTTGCGGCATTAATATATTTAATTTTATATACCAATAAATCATATATTTGTTCCTAGCCTAGGTGTTGTTTAATATATGTTTGAAATCAGGGTAAGACTTAATGCTCACCTTGTATTAGTGTAACTGAAAGTACAGTCTTTCATGGTCTCTCCCCACAGATAAGCATTTTGTACTTTAAGACAAAATTTTATTAGTTTTTCAATGATTGGATGGATATAATGGCAAGGAAGCTGTGTTAAACTGCATTAAAAGTCTTTATATCCAGAAGATATTATGGTGGTTATTATGGTTTGTGGTGGATTCTATCCAGAGAAAACTGGGCATGAAATAAATCCTGGAAAAAGGATGTGCAAGCGAGAGTGCTAGAGTTGATTTTCAGGATTCCATTGACTGCAACTGCAAAAGAAGAAGAAGAAGAAGAAGCAGAAGAAGAAGAACAACAACAACCTTAACAACAACACCAATATAAAAATAATAAAGATAATAGTTATAATAATACATGGGAACGACAAAATTTGCAACATTGTTTTGTTAAATATTTTTTAGGTTTCTTATATGGGTATGAAAGGTTATATAACTGGTTCTTTCACACTTTCATTGTGAAATCAATCTTAATAAGACAACAGCATTTTAACAACCATTTTACTCTTTTTTTAATCAAGGGTACCAAGACTTATGAAGCTGATTGTTAGTGCATTGCAGGTAAATTGTACTTTATGCAAACTATTACTTTAAAAAAATCTAACTGCAATGTTATTATTATTATTATTATTATTATTATTATTATTATTATTATTATTATCTTCATCATCATTATTATTAAGCACACACATATTACTGCTGCTTAAAAAAGCATTTTCATGCCTGCCCTGTCAGTGAAAGTGTTAAAGCCAAAATGGTTTCACAGGGAAAATTGATAATCAACATTGTGATATAAATAACAATCAAGAAAACCTTTATACTGACAAAATATCACAAATGGCACAAAAAAGAGTTAATAAAATTACTCATATTACTCATAATACACACATATACTCATAACTCCAAATACTCATAATATCATAGTGTTAAAACATTACATCACACCTTGGAGTACCTGTACTGTATATACGG
>JAQQZT010000001.1:22467229-22486833 GCA_030068275.1 Clarias platycephalus
TAATTTACTTTACGGCATTAACTAGAAACAATAAGACTCCCCCACCCCCCCCCCCCCCTTTTTTTTTTTAATACTTTGTTTACACAAACTACCTCACAGAAACACACAATGAAAGTTGTTGGGACTAGCATGACTAGCAACAGCTAGCTAGCATATATAAATGTTGTCCTCACTTAAGGTCCATAAACACAATCTCAATTTGTAAGCATTTAAAATGTGTTTAAAGCATAACCATCTGTTTTACATGAGAGCTTCTTATTTGTTTTTTTCTTTTTCTTTTAGTTTTTTTTACTTTTACTTTTATTATTAGCAAAAGCCCACTGATCTACTGAATAGGCAGATTTCCATTCCATTGTCTAAGGGAAGATGGGGACAAAGTCACCAAGACCAAAATCACCAGACCGAGGGGGTTCTGTTGCAGAAGCACTCAATGTCACAGAACATTTAGAGAGGCAGCAAGAAATTAAAGCCACATCTGAGCCTTTTGCAGGGTCTTCTGAAGGATTCTGGACACACACCACTACGTGGTCTGGAAAAGTAACCGAGCGAACTAGAGATCATCCGAGCGGTGGAGGAAAGAGATGGAAGGAAAGAAAGAGGGAGAAAAGGAAAAGTAATAAATCGCCCTCACTGGGGCAGAGTCTGCGGTTCGGATGTGACAGGAGGCAGTAATTTATCAGTTGTTTTATAGCAAGATGATGGACTGGTGGAGAGTGAAAGGTTTTAATGGAGGATTTCTTTTTGGATACACTCTGGGTGCAGTTTCAACCTGTACACATGGAGAAGCCACACAGATACAATGGTATATAAGCAGTACATATACTCTACATTGTGTACTGTATGTTTAGAGCATGTCACCCAATATACGCTGATTTAAAAAAAAAAAAAAAAAAAAAAACAACGCTCAATGATACCTGAGGTATCGGGACTTCATTAATTAAGTTATTTTTTATTTAAATCTGAGGCTGATTGGCCGATCATCAGTTATGGTCGGTCAAATTAAAAACCAGCCAATTCTGGTCACACGCACAAGAATTCGTACACCAGTCATGATTCTTTTCAAAGGTAAAGTGCAGGTTCATTTGTTTTATTTTTACTTTATATTTTGTATTAATAATTTTTATAGGAATATTTTTGGGGTGTGGAACGAAATTATTTCTTATGGAGGAAATTTGCCCTAATATTGGATTGTGAATTCTGCTCGCTGTTTTACTGTAATGTCTTAGTATGTAGAAGCAATACAGCATCCCTTTACTGGAAGCAAGACACCCAAACTTGCTCCAGCATCACAGTACCCCATGAAGACATGGTTTGCCAAGGTTGAAGTCATAGAACTTAAGTGTCCTGCAGTGACACTTATATAGGGCTCTGTGCAAGGTTCCTGCACAGAGCCCTGACCTTAACCACACTCTACACCATTGGGATGAACTGGAATACCAACTGCACCTCAGCCCTTCTCACCCAGCATCAGTGCTTGATTTCATTATAAGCACACCACTACTACAAGCAACACATACACCAAAATAATATTTTGTGTGCAATTGTCCTATCTGTCATTAGAGGTGGAAAGATTAGTTATGTATCTTTGCTTATCCTGAATGCTATAGTCATTTTTCACAGCTATAAACACTCGTATATGATAGATATTAGGGTTGTTCCGATTCCGATACTAGTATCGGAAATGCTGCAGATACCACAAAAAAATCTGGCATTGGTATCAGCGACTATTTGAGTCCACGTACTGATCCGATACAATTTACCATTTTTTTTAAATACAGTTATATTGTAAAAATACTAAAATACCTTTTTCAGTTTACAGTGTTAGAATTGTGGCTGCATTTGAAGTTCTTTTTCAGATGTTGAAGTTCAGTTTCTTTTTCAAAAATAAGTAATACTGTTAAATGTATGTCAGATAATAAAAACACTCTAGTTCACTATATGTACTTGTTCATGTTTTATTAAGGGATAAATCTAAAGCACAGCATAAAATAATTCTGTCAATTAATACAGGGCTAGTAGTATCTACAGCTATTTGTACACACCCAGGTATCGGATCAGTACTCGGTATCGGCCGATACCCTGAGCCCAAGTAACGGAATCGGTATCGGGAGGGGAAAAATGGTATCGGAACATCTCTAATAGATATGTATAATAAAATGGCCACTGGCTGCATATTAGACCCTGTAGATGTGGTTTTGTTGTATTAATTAAAAAAAAAAGTGTGTTTAGATTCTGATTAAATTATTTGTTTGGCTAAAACTGGCATTAAATGTGTAACAGTGTGATTATTATAAATGTGCTTTGTGATAATTAGTGGTGACTTGGATGTTTGCTTAAATTTCCAGGTAATCTTCCTTCATGGCTTGGGAGATACAGGGTAAGGTGTGCACACCGCTGACGTAAGCATGAGTCAACAAAATTTAATTGCCACGTTAACATAATTATCACTTGCTATTGTTTCCATTAGGCATGGCTGGGCTGAAGCTATGGCTGGGATCAAGACCCCTTACATAAAGTACATTTGCCCCCATGCGTACGTACTATACACCATATTATCAAATACACGCAAGTTTATAAAAATTTATATCCCAGGTTAAGTTATTTTATTTCCTTTTCTCTTTCTTTCGGTCATGGATTATGGCAGACCAGTCATGCCAGTTACTCTTAACATGAAGATGTCGATGCCATCCTGGTAAGTATCAGTTATGCTTTAGAATTATACCTCAACCTCCTAACCATTCGTGTTTCATTTTATTTATTTGATTTGTGTCATCATTCATAGGTTTGATATAATTGGATTGGGTCCAGATGCAGAGGAGGATGAGACTGGGATTAAAAAAGCTTCAGAAAGCAGTGTGTACATCTTTGGTTTTTAGCGAAAGGTGTAAATGTACTTCTTAATGTGTTGAATGTTTTATGTCCCCTAATTCCTATTTACTGTTGCAGTCAAAGCTTTGATTGATCAGGAGGTAAAGAATGGAATTCCATCTCATCGCATCGTATTGGGTGGCTTTTCTCAGGTCAGAAATAATGCAGTGAAATTTAATTGCTTTAAAAAATTTCTTGTGAATTCTGTGGGTGTTTTAAATTAATCTAAGTAATGAATTAGTTCATAGTTCAGGTATCATTAACACATGGGGCAGTAATGTGTCAATTAATTATTGATTTAATCTTTTTGTGTGGATTTGTGTGTTTAGGGTGGTGCACTCTCTCTTTATACAGCTCTAAAAACTCATCAGAAACTTGCAGGTGTTGTTGCTCTGAGCTGCTGGCTTCCTCTCAGGAACTCTTTCTCAAAGGTATACAATATATGGACAAAACCATCTAGATGTTTTTCCATATTTACATTTATATGCAGTTTGATTATAAGTCTCTATCTCTCTGTATCTACAGTCAGTGATTGGCACTAATAAGGATATATCAGTGTTACAGTGTCACGGTGAGGCAGACCCTCTGGTTCCATTGATATTTGGGTGTCTTACGGTGGAGAAACTCAAGACCATGTTGAAGCCTAACAGTATCACTTTCAAAACATATCCCGGGATGGCCCACAGTGCCTGCCCAGAGGTCTGTCCTTAAATTAATGAAACAGTGTCAGATTTCTCTTGACTTATGTTTAGTTAATATACCTGATGAAATACTGGGTCACCCATATGTCTGGATCCACAAAAGAAATTTGTTCAAAAGTATAAATTAATGCTCAAACTGACAGCCTCTGACTTTGTGGCACTTTTGTATATATAATAAAGACTTCACTTGACTTCAGAAAAAAAAAACAATCAAATGGTGTTAGGTTGGCTTCTATTCCATATTGGGTTTGAAAAAATGAAAATATAAAATCAGAAAAATTCCTATGAATCCAGACCTTTGGGCCACCATGTATAATAACTCCAAGGATCAAGCTTTGTTGGATAAATAATCAAACTTTTTAAATCTTTCTGTTCAACAGGAAATGATGGATATAAAACAGTTCATTGAGAAGCAGTTGCCTCCAATCGACTAATCAATAAAGCCTTAATGATTCTTTACACTGATCAGTGAGCACAAGCTCTCTCCAGCTGCTGTCTCTTCACCCGAACTGACTGAACTCACAACAAAAGAGCTAAATCCAAATCCTGGGCTAATCCTATTACCAAGTTTGGTACTAAGCCTACCTGAAACCAACTTAAGTCGTTCTCAGCTCATGTTTTGATATACCCGTAATCTACAAATTCTGTTGTTCTTCTTGATTTAAAATGTAATCTTATTAATTAGCCAATTAACCGCCCCTTTCTGATTTTATATTTGTTTGTTAAGGGAAGAAAAAGATGAGTAACCTAACATCAGGGGTGTGATTTATTTATTTTTGCCTCATTGTAAGCTCAGAATTACAAACACAGCTAGAAAAAAATCTTGAATTAGAAAAATGGTTACCTTTGACCTTGTGTTGATATGTCACAGGACAGATCAACTGTCAGAAAACTAATATATAATTAGTTGTTGAAATCTTTGACTCTAACTTCTTAATGAAATAGGCCATGTGAATGTAAGAGAGTTTGGTTGACAACAAAAGGATTCCTGATGATCAAATGATACACAATAAAAGATATAAATGATGTTTTCTTGTACCAGTTTTGACTTTGTATGTGAGATATACACCAATCAGCCATGACACTTGCACCACCGACAGGTGAATTGAATAACACTGATTATTGGTTATATACCAGTACACTCGGGACAGGATCATGGGCACACCAGGCTCAACTATACCTGGGGGGAGCAAAGGCTAGCCCATCTAGTCCGGTCCCACAGAAAGGTGAATGTAAAACTAATTGCTTAAAAGAATTTGATGCAGTTTATTGTGGAAAGGTGTCAGAACAAGCCTGTTGCATATGGGGCTTAATATGCAAAGAGTTCAATGTAGTTGATCCGCCTTCTAATTCCCCAGATCTCAATTTGAAAAATTTTCTTTCAGAACTACACAAAAGTTGTGAACCACATGCAAACACTCTAAACATGTGTGGATAAATTTAAAAATAACTTAATTTTTCACCATGCTTGGTGGACCAGTGATGAAAATCACAAATGTTGAGAATACACTCTTTACCTATTTCAAATTTTAAAGTTGGAGCTTAAATTTAGCCTTTAGCCTTAAATTTAGTGAAATACAGTCTTTCAAAAAGGACACTGCCATATTGACAAATATTTGTGCTTTATTATTAAGTTATATGTCTATACAGTTTATCCCGGTATACACAAGTTAATATATCAAATGCATCCTGTGAACTTCAAAAACATGCATGTCGTAATAAATAGAAGAGTGGAAACTGAGCTTTATTGGTCCAAGTAATGTTTTAGATGCTCTAATGTGTGTATGCATTGTTTTTGTATGTGTGAAATATATTCATTTATTTTATATGTACTCATACCGTTCTCTGTTCTACTATATTTGAAAGCACCTTAACTTGTATTGAACTTTATACTATGAACTGTTATATATCCTAATATACTGTAGATCTTTTGTGGTATGTATAGCAAGGCACAAGTATTCATCTGCCATTTCAGTGCTCTTTGCACAACTAAGGCAGATAAATATTCAAATATATCTTCATTTCAATGGTAGAAACCTAAGACCAAAGCAGAATACTAGCATTTTCCCTTTTTTTTTTAAAACCACTAACTAATAATTTAGCAGAGTCAAAGTGTTATAAAATCCATAAGAATGTAACAGTAGGCGTACATCAGGGCAGTGTATAAGTTGACATGTAATGAATGTAGCCTGTTCCAGAGGTATATATGAAATCTGTTTAAGACATAGAATAAGGTTGTGTGCTGCTGGATGATTTACATTACTCTTCCAAAATATTAGAACAGCAAGGTCAATCCTTAGTTTTTGCTCTACACTAAACACATATGGGTTTGAGATCAAACAATGAATGAGCCGATAGATCAGAATTTCAGCATTAATTTGCTGCAAGTTATATCTAAATGCGTTAAACAACCAAGAACATGACACTTTTAGTGGAAGGCCATCCAAGTCTCCTCTTGAGGAACTGAAATGCATGTTAATTTAGGTTAAAGTCTGTTGACTGACTCGGCTAAAACCCCCTTTTCCCCTTGAGGAAGTGCTTTGTTGTGCTGGAAGTGTGTTACAGGTCATTATCTTGTTCCTTATAATTAGATCAAATGCATTTCTCTGTAAACCGGTAGACAGAAGGGTTTTCTAGACTTCTGAATTCATTTGTTTTGAAGCAGACTTTGGAGTAGATTCTTCTTTCTTAACATTTTGGCATTTCCATCACTTTGATTGAGGTTCCAGTTCATGTGTAGCTCATCTATGGATTTATTTGCATATTGCAATCTGGCATCTTATCGTATGCCTTTTATACTTCTGCTCTTGAACTTCATCTTCTTTGAATGGTGAATTGTGATACCTTTACTCCAGCCATGTGATTGTTGAAGGTTATGTTGCGGATCTTTTGGGTGTTTTCCTCACAAATCTCACAAAAATGTGTCTGCCATCATCAACTACTGTTGTTTTCACTGGCCAACCTGTTCGATGTCTGATTGATAGTACATCAGTGGTTTCATTCTTTTTCATAGGACATAGCTAGATCTCTGATCATTCATGTCAATGTCTTCAGTGTGTAGCAAAAACAAAATTGGCCTTGTCATTCTACTACTTTTGGAAGTAAATGTATTTGTGTCTTAGATCATCTCATTCTAAGTGAATTGTTCAGAGAAGTGTGTGTGTGTGTGTGTGTGTGTGTAAGATGTATATATGTGAGTCTATGTGCCTGTGTGTTAGGACTCCTCAACTGTTTTAGCTGCTTCCAAACTTGCAATGAGGTCTGCATAAATGCTGGAGCCCATGTAACGAGGATACGAGTCTCGCTGCATGAGAGTGTATATTTGCTGCTGTGCCTCATCAAAAGTTTGTGAGGACGGATCCATCATGTTCTTGCTAATCACCTCCCGTGCACGTGAGTCCAGACTCACCTAGGCAACACAGGCAACAAAACAAAGAAACACCAATGCTGTTTATAATCCTATAGTTATAACAATTAAGAATTCATTTGGGTATGTGTGTGTATATATACCTCTCTAGGCGACAGCACAGAGACATAGTCCTCATATATTTGTTTAACAGTCTCTTCCACCACAGTTCGGTTGGTCTGTTTCTTCAAGTCCTCACAAGCCAGCCAGAACAGCAGGTTTTCCTCGCTGAACTCGCTCTTAAGGAACTGACGGAAATTGGACCGGCCATTCGGGCTCTTAATCAAGTGCTCGAATGATTTCGCCCACGATTGGGCCTCCTCTAGCGTTGGACCAGCTCTGTACAGCCAAAGACAGGATTTATCATCCATTATATCCCATTCCATTTGGACATTGCAATGATTATTCACTCACTACATAAATACTATAGTGATCTTCAGCATTATCTGCCTCTGTCCCCCACTGTAGCAAATTTGTTTGTCAGGGTGAAGAATTTCATCTTTTTTCTGTATACTGAGAAAGTACACAAAACTAAATCTATAATTATTCATAATTAATCTTTTCTGAGATTTTCAGGAAGATGAATTTTGCGCACTGCAGTGCATCTAACAAAAGCAGTTGCAGAAAAAATGGACACATTTGGTAAGGCGTTAGTTCATATGTGCAAATAAACATTAAATTACTGTCCAGAGTGGGAAGAAATTAGGTTGATTTCAATTCAATTCAGTGTTATGTATATAGTGGTTTCATTGTCGCAAAGCAGCTTTACAGAATTCCAAAATTATGGAAATGAGTTCAAAATTGTGAGGAAATTTGTATAAATTATAATTATCAGATTGTCCCTGATGAGCAAGCCAAGGGTAACAGTGGCAACAGGAAGAAAACCTGAGATGACAACAGGAAGAAACCTTGAGACGAACCAGACTTAAGAGGGAACTTTATTTGGCTGATATAATTTGAGTAATATAAGATATCAACTCTATTTGTATGTTGTATTACATTAGAATCAAAATGTAAAATAAATGGAATATTATATATACGTACATATATGCAATCATACTTACGGTTCCTCGACTGCAGTTTCCTTTTGTATTTCATTTTCGTACATATTCTCCTGAATCTTTTCTTCCTTAGAAGGTCTTACTGTAAGACTAAATACATGCACATAATAGTATAACAGACTTGTAATGTACATTGTACAAGACATTAGGATAAGCAGTATCAGTCTGTGTATACAGGTCTGTGCATGTGCGACTCCATTGGGACCAGGCTGTAAACATACAGTCCTTCCAATAATCTTAATAAAGTCTCCCAGCACACCTGCACCTAATTCTGACGCACTCCCTAACACTCACACACACACAAATAAAAACATAGTTTACAATAGGGTATACAGTAAATATAAACCAGTGTACATAGACAAAAAGGTCCCCACAGGCCAACTGTTATTATGACTTTAAAAACCAAACTGTGCCAAAAGCTCCCGCATCAAAACAGCAATATTACATCCGCTAGCTTGGTCCTATGCAGTTAAAAGAAAAAAAAGCGCTTGTATGGCTTCATGAACCAATTTGAGTGCAACCGCTTTAAAATAATTATGTTTATTTTTTTTTATTTTTTTTACATGTACTGTAGTTTGTATAATAATAATTTTAAAAATGCATGTCATACTGACTAGAGTTGCACAGAATGATTCAAGTTCTTACCAGGAGCAGCTACAGCAACAGCACCAGCAGAAGCAGCAAGCGTTTGGAGGTGCGTTCAACCAGCCAAGAGTGTACCTGTTCACGTTGTCCTGCACATCTTTGTTGGAAGAAGTGATAGGCATCTGGACGGCATTTCCAGTGTCCTGTTCGGGACATTTCCCCATCTCCACCCGCTCAGACCCCATGAGCTACAACATAATAACATCATACATAGTTTCAAAAAAATATATAGATTAAAAAATAATAATAATAAATAAAGATGAGTAATGAGCAGGCATGAGGCAACACAAGACATTATCTTACTTATATAAGTTCACCATGTAAGTGTACTTCTGTGGTAGGCTGTAGTCTAACTGTGTAGGCGAATGTACTGCAATTAAAACACTAATGTGATGCAGAAACTCTGCAAGCTGTAACACTCTTAATTCGTTTAAGCAGCCTTCCACTGGGATGTGTCCGGAAAAAAGGCCTGCATGCCAGAATACACAGCAGGCATTTAGTAAATAACAAAAATCCATTGAGATCAATTACAGCACAGCACCTGGGGCACCAGCACAACATATGCATGCATACACACAGCTCGTACAACAATTTCAATTAATCATACCAGTTATTTGTCAAGATACAGTATAAAAGAAATTACATTATATTAGAAAAAGTTTTGTAATTGGATGCAGGAATTTGGAAAACTGTTATTATTATTATTATTATTATTATTTATTATTATTATTATTATTGGTCTCATAGTGCCTTAGTGGCTAACACTGTCGCTTTGCACATCCAGGGTCTGGGTTCGATTCCCGCCCGGGGTCTGTGTGCATGGACTTTGCATATTCTCCCCCTTGCTTGGTGGGTTTCTTCCAGGTAATCGTTCCATAGTCGAATGACATGCAGATTAGACTAATTGGCGTTCCCAAATTGGCTGTAGTGTGTGAATGCGTATGTTAATGTTGATCGGAGGTCCCACCATGGTCATAAAATGGGAACAAATACAATAATCATCATCACTGGTTTTCCATAGTTGGACTACAGAGGTTTCTAGATGAATGGTTTATTATTATTATTATTATTAGATATTATTCTTTGGTTTAATAGCATACAGTAAACCCAACATATTAAACAGACCACAGTTTATAAGGTTATTTGTAAAACTACTTATGCCAAATTATTTCATTTGCTTTCTTTCAGTCAATTTCATTCCTTTAAATAGATTAAAAGACAGGCTAATGTCAAGCAAACATTATTATTATTATTATTATTATTATTATTATTATTATTATACAGGCTGTGATAAGTGTCGTATCTCTCCAGCGCATCCTCATATCCTCACACAGCCTGAGGAATCTGTCAAAGCACAAGCGCCATATACAAGCCGTATATAAAAGCCAGACATACAGTTACAGTGCCATCACTTTACTCTCTGAAATTCTAGAAATAATAAATTCTAAACACACAGAATCCGAGCACACCTTACCGCATTACCACTGGTGGATACCACTGTGGATAATTTCACGGCACGCTGTTCACACGCCCATCATCATCATCACCATCATCATCGTCTCTGCACTGTGCTCCAGGATGCGCTCGCGCCACAGTGCGCATGCGCGCGCAGCTCTCTCCCTGACGCGCTCACTTCTGACGCGCGCGGCAACGGAAAGGGCGCGTGACGAACAAAAGTGCGTCCAAAAGCACACACTCAGCTAGAGTATAAGACATAAAACAAGGGAAACAGTACAGTCTTTTAGTTTTCCCCTTTTAACAAGGTGCCCAAGGCTATTTTTGAATCCTATGAAGTATTTTCCTAAAAGAAAAAAATATATATATTTGTATAGGAATAAATACTGCAATAATCTCTTGTTGAAGAGAGACAGTAATCGTTCCTGTACATATTATCATTTGATGTATGAATTAATAAATATACAAGGTCTAGCATAATTAAGAAAAATCTTGACTAAAGAGGTTGGGCAGATCAACACCAGAGGGCAATAGCACTACACTATATGGACAAAAGTATTTGGCCAAATCTGCAGTGACATTGTATCTAAATACATACACTCTATACTGTATATGGAGGGTCTGCCTTTTGGAGCTATAACAGCTTCCACTCTTCTTGGAAGGCTGTCCACAAGATTTTGGAGTCTTTCTGTGAGAACTCATGCCCATTCATTCATTAGAGCATTTTTTTAGGTCAGGCACTGATGTTGGACGAGAAGGCCTGGCAATGGAAATTTCCATTCCATTTCTTGCCAAAGGTTCCCAAAGGTTTCCATTCCATTTTCTTCCACACTGAACTCATCAAATGACTATATATGTCTTTATAGTACTTGCTTTGTTTATTGAGGCACAGTCATGTTGGAATAGAAAAGGCCCTTCCTCAAACTGTTCCCACAAAGTTGGAAGCATAGCATTGTCCAAGATGACTTGATATGCTAAAGCATTAAGATTGCCCTTCACTGGGGATAAGGGACCTGATTGAAACACCTGAATTCAATAATTGCCCAGTTTGGCCAACTGATTTTGTCTTTATAATCACGGAAAACATCATGAATCTAAATTAAATAAAATGGCCCAAGTTATATAAATTGTTTTGGTCCTGCTTGTACCATGAAAATGCTCTGACCTGTCTAAGCATGTATTCCACAACACCAGCAAAGGTGTACTGTGGTACTGTACATTAGCAGTAGATAAAGGCTTGCAAGTTGTAAGTTTGGTACTTGTTTGTCCAGCACATTCCACAGATTCTCGATCAAGTTGAGACCTGGAGAATTTGCACTAATAGTTAACTCCTCGAGCTCTTTGTCATGGTCCTCAAACAATCAGAGTGCATTATTGCGCTGAAAGAATAATGGATAAGGTAATGGATAAGGGTGTCTGTCAAATGCTGTAAATAAAATAAGGAATACATTGGCCATGAATGGGGTCTACTTGGTCTGTGACTCTTTTTTGGTAGGTGATATGGAACAAAGCAATATCCTGAAAGGTGTTTCAGCCAAACATTGTCCAGAGCATCATACAGGCTTTCACAAAAAATTGTGGCTTCCTTAAAAATCACATTTACAGTGTTTTAGTATTTAATTGCCATCTTTTGTTTCACAGAACTTCTTAACAAATTCTGAATACTTTCAGCTCATCCACATTATAGCCTCAGCAATCCATTCATTTTTATCCATTACATTTGGGGAGTGGTGGTAGTGGTGGATGGGGCAATATACATTTTTGAGACTAAATTTCTTTTTGGCAAAGAAAAAGCTGTTTTTCATGCTTTGGATCATCATATCTATGGTATAATCTCTTTGCTGAATTTGGGAAGCTTGCATACACAATGCCTCTGTACACTTCTAAGTTCTTGATGCTATCGATAAATGATGAATGGTTTCCAATGCTTAACTTTCCCTCTGTACCCGTGGTTGGTGATCTTATTTTGAATAGTTTATGCTCTGGTTGCATCTGATAATTCTTACTGTTTTCTGTAGCAACACTTACTTCTGTTTTCCACCTGTATTTCTTTATTTTACTCACAATTGTCCTGCCCAATCTGTTTCTCGTCTTTCTTGGTCTGCACAATGCATGTTTTTATTCCCAAGTCCTTCTTCATCTTCTTCATCCCCCTAACTTTTTATTTTTTATTTTTTACAATTTTTGCAAATCTGGCAAACAGACTCGTTTATTTCGAGCAAAACAATCATGCAGACCTTTATTTAAAAATAACCATATCGTAATCATATTGCAATTACTTAAATTTATTTATTTATTTTTTAAGTATTGCTTTGCAAATTTTATTTTAATGTGAATTAAAAAGCAGACTTACCATGTGACTTGCTTCAGGGCCATTAGGGAACACCAGATGGCACACAACTTGAAAATTGAGGAGGTGCTAATGACTTGCAGCCAGATGACACAGAAGCGTAATGTGCATTTGTGTCCAAATAATTCAGGAGGGAACAATAGAGATTTTGTACCTCTTAGGGAGCACAGCTTGTATTTTCTTTAAAAAGCAAAGCAGATAACTCTTTTGGTTTGTGCTAAGGGTAGTTTTGACAACGACTTTGGAATTGTGCATGAAAGAGTAAAGCAATCAGAGCTTCTAATGATAGCTTGATGCATTTTAGCCCTCTTAACTACCACCTTCAACAGCAATATCAAGCCAATTAAAGCTTATTTCATCTTTGCAATGTAGGTAAATAAGATAATTTTAGTTGAAAGATATTTCTTTGCCCACATGATGAGGGAATAAATAATATATGAACAGTTTGATAGCAACATGACAACGCCATTTTTGCATTTTGAGAAAATTTTATTTTTTCAGATAAAGCAAGAAGCATTGCAAGAAAGTCAAGAAGAATATTTTCTGCATGTTTCTTTTTTTAAGTCACAATACTGTTTTTAAAAAAGCATAAAGGGGTTTGGGTTATACAAGTTTGAATTTTGTTTGATTTTGCAAAATGCTATAACATCTCCCACAGTTTTGGCACAATCACCATGGAGTTGTGTTTGTGGTTATTTAAGTATGCAAATTAGTATTAAAATATGTTGGTTGAGTTTTAATAAACACATAGCAAAATCATGTTTTGACTGTGATTTCCTAGTGATTCAAACAGCAATTATTGGCAGCAAATAAGATCAAGGAAAATGATGCACACACAAAAAAAACTTTTTTAATTATGAAGGTTTTTGAAGATTATGAGAAACATTATAAATAATACAAAAAATTCCATTTACAGCTTTGTCAGCCTTCACTACCAGTTTTAGTTTCACTTCAAGTTCAGTTCTTGACAACAGCTCCCTACCATAGTAAAGGTGTTATCTGTTTAATATTCTTTCATGCATTGCATGACTGCGTGTCTGTCAGTTGTCAGAACCAGAAGTGAATGCAGAAGCTTTGTACATCAACACATGCAACTCATGTTATCTTGCTGTTTAAATTTCTTTAGAAAATACCACCAGTACATGTGAAAGCAGGAGAACGAAGGAAAAATTAGATTAAAAAGTGGATCGGAAAGTGAATCGGAATGGTGTTCCACTACAATATCGTATATAATTTTGTTACACATGTAATATGGTACTGTATTTGCACAACATCCAATATGCATGGTCTATTTTACAGAACATTAAAGCAATGCATACCTTTAGATCATTAATGCTGGTGTGATAGAGTGTTAACATGGTTAACTTGGCTTGTTTTCTTTCTTCTACATTCTCAGCAAATCTAGTAAATGATTTAACACAGTCACAGCAAGTGAGTTGCAAGGCTCATACAGTAGTTCTGCTATATTGATCACATGACAGAAAGGAGAAATGCAATTGGCTTGGCATGATGGAATGAGGCTGCTTCCAGCTATTGTTTGCTTAAAACATTTAAGTTTAAAGTTTTAAAAATATGATTATATAGCAGTTTTAACATTAAACATTTTCTTGTAGACAATCTTGTGTATCAGAGGACAATAAAAGCCAAAATTAGTCAAAATGAGTAAAAGCTCAAGGTGAGGACAGATGAGAAGATCATCGGGTCTTTCTTCCTTCTGTCACAGACATCTATACCACATGCTGCATTTGACAAGCCACCAGCATTGAGGCTGATCAGACACACCTCTCACACACACTCTTCACCCTCCTGCCATCTGGAAAGACGCTACCGAAGCATTCGGGCCCTCACATCCGGACTGTGTAACAGCTTCTTCCCACAAGCCATCCATCTTCTCAGCAAATAGGGACTGGACTGATAAACACACGGTCACACACAGACGCACTCACTCAGATAAACACAATCAACTCAATACAATGCAACTGGACTAACAAACACACATGTGCAAACATACTGATCTACAACCATCTAGCAATTTCACAGACCAACCTGCAGCTTTTTTTGCACAATTTATTAGCTATTATTTGCACAAGAACTCTTTTCTATCTTGCTGCTACTTTAACAAGAAATGTTTGCTGTTTGCCCATTATAAGCACTAGCTCAACTCATTACGTGATTGCATTGTGTCATGTTGTCATGTTGTTGCTCTTGTTTGCACATTTGCACCTGCACTTTATTTTGTCTTTTTGCTGTCGTTTTTTATAGTGCTTAGATAGTTTTATTAGTTTATATTGTTAATTTGTTTGTCTTAGCTAGTCAGCTAATTAGTTGTCTTAGTTAGCTAGTTCTCTCTCTCACTCTCATCTTCTATACCGCTTTATCCTGTATTCAGGGTCCCGGGGACCTGGAGCCTATCCCAGGAGACTTAGGGCACGAGGCAGGGTACACCCTGGCAGGGTGCCAATCCATCGCTGGGCTAGTTTACTGATACGTAATTGATAATTAATGTTAAGTGTGTTAATTTTATGTATGTATGTATGGCATTTCAGACTCCATGAATAAGCAGGAGATTTTACATGAACACCTTGCTGCCTCTGATAATATGGTAAAATTGGATTAAATTGGTAAATTTTATTATTAGCAGTTGCACAAACAATTAATTAAAAATGGTTTAAAACATGCAGCACATCCAAATCAAAAAACAAAAACCCATGGAAGCTTATCAAATGGTCATCCCAGTACTCTGACCCAAACCCTTTTAGTATTTGAAAGATAAATTATTTTCTTTGTATTCTTTAGCCCCATTAAGAATTATAAAAAAAAAAATCATAATGCGTAAAAAATAACTCAGTGTGTACAATTTGAAAATGGAGGATGGACAACGTATTAAATTGGGGTGTCAATAATTATGGCAAATGATTTTGCTAAAATCTATCTGTTAAATCGTCAATGTGAAATTTAACCTAATTAACCATAAGATTATTTCATAATACCAGTTATACTCATTTTAACTGAGTGTCAATAATTCTAAAGTGGAGCAGAATGTAAGTACAGTAATAAAGTTTTCTCATTCTATGGCTGTCACTTTCATGGTACGTCCCTTTTTCATGGGTCACAGCCCTGAATGGAGCAATGGGACTATTCTCACTTACTACTGTATATAATTTCATTTGATGCAGTGAATGACATGCTCAGCTTACATCTATCTTGTGCTCTTTGGGGCGAACCCAGATGTCATCAAATAAGATGCACTGTTAGTTTCAAAGGTTAGTCAGGCTTTTCATGTCTGTGTATAGGCAGAGAAACTAGAAAAGCACAGTCATTAGCATTTAGATAGAACTAGGAACTGCAACACAGAATGACTAAACAGATGTAATCTTCAGGGTGAGATATTTTTCTATTGTAGGACTACACAAAGGCATACTTCATGTTCGATTGTTATACTCAATGCAGTAAACTGCGTTAGAGTTATAGATGTCTGCCTTCAGTTGGTAAGGGTACTGTGGCAGTTTGCTGAAGCTTCTGAAAGCTCATTAATAGCTACTTTAAATAATCAGTTGTAAGGCTGAGAAAGTATGACGAGGTCCCTGGGCTCTGCTGTGCTCTCCCGACAGAAACATGCACAGCGTGAACAAGAACATGGGGAGGAAGACTGGAACTGTACTAATGACCTGTCAGATCCCTTCTCACTGTTTTCTTTCTCTGTCACATTGCTCTTTTTGCCAGTGAAGGAGGGAGATCCAACACAATGTGGTCATAGATTCCAGGCTTTCTGGTTGTAGGCAACTTAGGGAACCGAAGTGACAGCCAAAGTATTCCCGCAGAGATGAGAGTCTCAGGTGGTTTTGGAACTATTGGAGCAAGTCATCCATTCAGCCAGAGTCAGTAATCGTTCAGTTGATAGTTGATATATTTGTTAAATGATAATTATGCTTAGTTTATTTAACAATGCTGTGAATTTACAGTGACTGCATTGTCAATGTCAACAGTTGCTCATTAGATGATTAGAACAGTTTTTCAAAAAAAGTGACAGAAAGGAGATGTCTATGATACATTTGGTAATTATTATTTTTATGGTTTACACATTACCCTAAACCTATATAAGCACAACTGAAAAAATAACAGAGTACAGTACATCCATACATTGGATGCTTAAAGGGGATGTGTGTGAAAAAGCACACTAAGATAATTTGGAAACATCTTTTGTGCGGTTTGTGTGTGTGTCCTTAACTAATTAATTTCCTAGTATTTTTCCTGAATCTTTTCTACCTTGTTCCAGAAGCCCATTATTTGTTCAGATGCTGATGCTGCCATTTCTGAATGATGGATTAATTTAGATACGTCTACAAGTGGCAGTCTGTCCATATGGTCTGTCGGCAATAAGATTATATAGTACACAGTTTAGTAGCTTCACAACATACAGTATGAGGGGCAAACACATATGAGACAAGCAAGTGAGTATATGTGTTTATTATTTCCAGGACCCAAGGCTGTGATATAAGATGGAGCTGTTCTGTATAGAGAGAGATAGAAAAAGGGATTAGAGTTGAAGTGAACATTCAATATTTCTCCACCTCTCTCTTTTTTTATGAAGTGCTCACCTCCCTAGTGCTTGGATACCATCAAGATAGAAAGATATTTCAGCACACCATGATTGGACTTCCTGCATCACATCTGAAACGCTGGCCTACCCAGAACTCATTTAATAGCCAAAACATGTGGAAATGGCCTGTAGTGAGGTCAAGACTGTATGGGGGATGTGGCGATAACTTGCATTCGAGGTCCTGTTATGTGCAAGTGGTGTTTGTGAATGACAGTTCCCCACTTATCTGCAAGTTGGTAACAAGCTATCTGTTGATTATCAAGGATCAGGCGTTCCACTCATTGTATGTTTACGGGAACATCTGCAGTACCACCTCGGCCGGGATCGTCCTTAACAGACCTACGGTCTTCTTTAAAACATTTGCACCATGTGAACATTTTGCAGAGTCTCATCACTGTACTGTGCTTGAGGTCTTCTGTAAATGTTCACATAGTAGCATATTAATAAAGATAATTACTTAAGGTGTGCAAATATAGAATGAGCACACAGAGTCTCACACTGAAACTTGGAAATGCATCAAATTAGTCATGGCACATTTCATTCAGTATCAAGTTTAAAAATTGCAATCATAAAAGTTCTTGAAGAATGACACACATCTGTCTGGGATATAAACAGCTGTTTTTATTATGATTATGTATGGAAATTAAGAGTGATAAGTGCCCTTGGGGGGGAAAATATTTCATTCATTCATGGCTATTCATTTCCAAACTCGGTTCCCTGCCAAGATAAGAATGATTCTTGATGTGGTAATTATGCCAGTTCCAAAGAAAGTATGGATGAAGTGTGTACAGAAACAGCCTCTAGACCATATTAATTATACAAAAGGCCTTACAAAAATGAATTTAACATTCTGAAGATGTCTACAGAGACTTCCTTCTCATTGGTACTTAAGAGTATAGCTTATTAAATGTCCATGATTATTAAATGTAATTTAGCTTATTGTATTGGATTCAGAAGTCTGAAAATTATTTCTAGAAGTGCTCAGCTATCAGCATGGCATAAATATATAAATTTTACAGTGTTTTTATTCAACCCAGTCAGCCAACAAACTACACATTTTAGCTCCTTTTCAGCTCCAAACATAAATTTACCAAGAAATCAATGACCATCTAATACAACAGTCTTGGAAAACACCTGTTTTAATCCTAATACATTATAAATTGCAATCTATTTACCACCAAGATGTTAAAGAAGCCTTTTTATTTGAGTAGACAATTTCCCCTGGTCTTTCTGCTACAATTTTAATATTCCAGTTCTCAATAGAGATTGTTTTCCCCAATAATATCTTCACCAGATATTTTCATGTTTTCAGTTGCTGTCTGAGTATCCCATCCTTTAGGATTGAGAATATGAATTATGAAGTGATCTTGGAAATATATAATAAGGAATAATATTGCAACTTGATGGCTTCTGTACTATCATTGATATTAGATGGAAGATAAATACTATATTTCAAATTGTTTAGGAAATTAAATTAATAAAGTAGCCTAATTAATTTTAAATAGAAAAACAAGTTTAAGATCCTCAACACAGCTTTGACTTAAATAATATACTGTATATTTATACATAAATAGATACACTAAAGATCAAAAGATGAGTACAAACCCCTTTTAGGTTTAAGATTCTTAACATCTTGTACTTGGTCTACTCTTGGCTTTGAGCACAGTGTTCAACTGTAAAGACTGATTTGATTGTAAAAAGAAAAACTGGGTAAACCAATATGAAGACCAGAGAGCTGTCTGTGGGAGAAAAGAAGGAAGAGAATTTAGAACAACTTCTCATGCATTAAGTATAGCCAATACAACAATGTGGAGTGTGATGTTGGCTGCCAGATTAGATTTTACTGAACAGATGATGAGAGACCAGATAATGCATGTTGAGAATCGTCAGTCATTGGATGTTTAAGATTTTTATCAGGCTCCAGCTGTTCTTTTCAACACTTTTGAGCACACTGTCCAGACAGATTTATGATAGGGTGATATTTACAGCCATCTTCTCAGGTTGAAACATTGTTTAAGCGAAATATGAGCATTGTTTACATTTTGTTATTAAACATGCTAGATTTTAATCTACTTTTTTCCCTATCTTGCCATTCACTTGTCACTCTCCTCTCAGTGTTGTCTGAAGATAGAGAAAACACGGATGTTGATGAATTTAAAATAAATCTGTGACAATAGAATGTGGGATGGTAGATGTGAATCACATGCTTCCTAACCGCTGATCATGTACATGGGTGCAGGGGGGGGGGGGGACCCTATACCCCAGGAGAATTTGGGCACAAGGTGGATATGCCCTGGACAGGGTGCCAATCCATCACAGTGCACACACACACACTACAGCTATGCCAGTTAGTTTATTCTGCATGTCTTTGGACTGTGGGAGGAAACCGGAGCACCTGGTGGAAACCCACCAAAGTACGGAGAGAACATGCAAACTCCATGTAAATTTACTAGGATTATCTTAATCCTATGTTCCCTGACCAGCCCTTTCTAATGTACACACACACACACACACACAC
>JAQQZT010000001.1:22555170-22568131 GCA_030068275.1 Clarias platycephalus
TGTGTGTGTGTGTGTGTGTGTGTGTGTGTGTGTGTGTGTGTGTGTGTGTGTGTGTGTGTGTGTGTGTGAGCGAGAGACAGGAGACAGGAACGTTTTTAGAAACTTTATAAAACTCTTATATGATGAGACTCGCAAGTCAAAGTGCACTGAAGGTCAGAGGACGCTTTAAAGGCCTGCTAGTCACATGACAAGCATTTAATTTCATTTATTATTATTATTATAAAATATTTTTTATTAAAGCCCTTAAAACTCAAGTGGCACAAATACTGGCAACACAGCGTAGGTCAAAGACGGCGAAAAAAATAATTAAATTAAAAATATACACACATGTGTGTGTGTGTGTGTGTGTGCTAATATGGACGCCTTGCTAGTGTGTGTTAACGGGGAGACTTCAGAAATCAACCTGTGCATTTCTATGCTGTATTTCCGAATATGATCATCATATCAAAGGGTATCATTACTTTTATAACGTGTAAATGTTCTGTTGTAACGTGTAAAAAAAAAAAAAACATGCGTCAAAGTCTTAAGCCAAGTCCGTCTTATTATAGGATTCAAATATTGTTTAAAAGCACAACGACGGCGGTTGGAGGAAAATCCACTGCAGACGTCTGACCTCGCCATGACCTCGACCCTGACCCAGGGAGTCACGGGAACACGCGACTGCAAACAGGAGACGCGGATCAGCCCGGTGCAAGTCTCTACACATGGAGAATTCGTCATGCACGTTCCCAGCTTTACACACACACACACACACACACACACACACACACACACACACACCTCTACGCCAGATAAGGAGGGGTAAAACGCCCTCCACAAACACACAAACTGTTGGTTTGGCGTAATTCACATTTTTTTGGAGGGAGATGCAATGCTATTAACCCCGACCCCCTCCCCCCCCTCCCCCCCACACACACACACTCAGTGAGAAAAGACGAGCTCTCCCTCTCTCTCTCCTTCTCTGTGTGTGTGTGTGTGTGTGTGTGTGTATATGTGTGTGTGTGTGTGTGTGTGGTGGCTTTTCTTGGGCGAGTTTCAAATGTAAGGGTCCTGATAAGTACGTGGTGTTTAATGTAATCACAGGCTTGCTGACGGACGCTGACCGAAAGCTATGATCAAAAGAAGAAAAGGAAAGAAAAGAGAGAGAGAACAAGAAAATAAAACCTCGGAAGTGATACAGTGAGCCGTCACGGTTATTCAAACGTGGATTTGTTTTTAAAAAAAAAAAAAAAAAAAAAAGGGGGGCACCCATATCTGTGTATAATCTTCCTGCACATGGAGAATTTCCAGAATACATAACCAGTCTCAAATTAAAATACCACTGCATAAAACTACACAGTTTTAGACTAGTTTGGTTTAAGTACAGCTTCAGATGTTTTACACATCTGTATTCATGTGTCTGTATCAACAAATCTTGCCGAATAAATAGAGAAAGACATTCTACAATTTAGGTTATTTATTGAAAAAGTTCATATTTATTACAAAATGTTAAAATTCAGCTAGATCGGGACAACAGCAAACGTGCATGTAGACCCCACCACCACTTCACATTTCACCACATTTAAAGCACTGAGAAATGGGATCTCCAGGAGATCCTAGACTGTTATGTGCAGTTCTGCTGCATCTAAATTAAAGTGTTTGAGTTTACTTGAAGGTACGCTTTAGTGGAATAGATAGGAATGGGCCTAAAATACACAAATAGAAATCATATCAATTAATAATGCACAACAAAACCTAATTAATGACCTGTATGGTTCCAAAGAGCCTGAAGTAACCCACTGTTAAACCAACCACAACAAATGACTCGTGGCTAAACAACCGTGCTGTGTTCTATACCAAACAAACAGTACAAAACAGCTTCAGCAAAAGAGTGATTAAAATAAAAACAACGTTCAGTGATCTGATGTGTCTAGGTTAAGACAATCTTTTCCCCTTAAAGTTTACCTTTAAATAAATCACACACAAACAGAGCAGCGTGGCAGATTTTTTTTACGGTTGGCATTTATCTTAGAATATTTCCAGAAACATTAGATAAAGCTCCTTTAGCTGAGAATGAAGATTAAAAAGGAAGGACTGTTGATGCATGAAGGGTTCTGCATTTAATCATCCTTGTCTTTGGCTCCGTGTTTGAGGATACGTGTGAACTCCACATAGTTAAAGTTGTTCTTCTTGTCAATTGGGGCCTCCCTGAAGAGCTCATCGACCTCCTCATCTGTGAAGCGGTCACCCATCGTAGTCAGAAGTTCCCGCAGATAGTCTTCTTGGATAAAGCCTGAATAGAAGAGAGGAGTGACAATTGTTTAATCATCCATTCACAAGATTTGGGGGGTGGGGGGGTATACAATACATTGTAATCTTGCTTGCCTTTTATTTGTTATAATTAAGCTAAATTAGTGGTTTGGAAGCTTTTGCAGTCTGAAGGTGCTTACCAGTTCCTTCCTCGTCGAAGCAGGCAAAGGCATTGCGGATGACGTCTTCTGGGTCAGTGCCATTCAGCTTCTCTCCAAACATGGTGAGGAACATTGTGAAGTTAATTGGCCCAGGAGCTTCGTTCATCATTGCCTCCAAATATGCATCAGTTGGGTTCTTACCTGAGATTAGATTAGTAAATCAATATTAGCAAAGTGAGGAACAGCATCTACTTTAATAACGTATAATGAAAGTACAACCCATTATCACCCCACCAGCTTAAACGGATACACATTCTAATGTGTTAAATGTTTAGAGGACCATTTAAATTTTATGAAGTGCTGCCCATCGTCTGAGAGCTCACGTAAGCGGAGGGAGCGGTCCTCCAAGTTTGTTACTCCACCCCCAACGGTGCATGAGCGAGCAGTTCGAAAAGATGGTCGGTGACATCACGTGGGTCGGAGGAATCAAGTGATAGTCTGCGGCCCTCCCGACTGAATGGGGGTAGAAGCTTAATGTGGGAGCCCCCTAGCAACTGGGAGGAATTGGACACTACTAAAATTAGGGAGAAAAATGGATCCAAAAAATAGAAAAAAAAAAAAAAAAATGTGCTGCCCATCACTGAGGACAAAAGTGAAAATCCCACACAGAAAATTCTGAAATTCTGTATGCAGCGGTGACAGAAACTTGCTTGATGGTTGGTTGCAGAAAAATAATGCTTCACATGAGACATGTCTGGTGTGAATTCAATCGTTTCATAGTGATAAGGGCTCGGTATCTGTGGCATGTATTATTGCTTGATTACTCTAGGCTAAGGTCCACTAATAAAAATAAATGTAGATACTATTCTGACTTGGCTTTTTAAATAGCCAAGTCAAATCTTTAAGGCAACACTGCATCTATTTTTTTTTCCTATAAAATGTTGGATACCGATGTGGTGATATTTTGTTGTTAACTGTTCCAGATATGTTATACCAAAACACCCAACCCTAGTCATCAGGTAATCGGCTAGTCAAAGTGACTAAGCACAAACAGTTACACCCTTTTAAAGGACGTCCATAACTTCAGTCCTACCCCACCTATTGCTGTTGAAGTAAGCTTAAAGGCACAAACAGTTACTAAGAGCCTCATTCCATCATGTGGTGTGAAAAAGCAAACCCTTTACAGCTACTAAAGGTAATTTTTGGTCATCACTCCGACAAATGTAAAGCCTAAACTTGCATGCAACAGTGCTTATACATTTGACAATATCAAAACGCCCCAATTAAAATGATTCACACCACCGCCTTGTTCTTTTGTTACATACATATAAATCAACAGTCTGCATGTTAATGGCACCATGTGATAAGTGAAAGTTACCCAGAGATGCCAGCATGTCATGCAGATCTTCCTTATCCACAAATCCGTCACGGTTCTGATCGATCATGTTGAAGGCTTCCTTGAACTCCTGGATCTGTGACTGATCGAACATAGCAAAGACATTGGAGGTAGCACGCTGGGGGCGCTTCCTGGCGCCGGTCTTTGCCTTCACACGACTTTTGCTAGACATGTTGCCTCTGGTGTGGTTTTACCTAATAAATTAAGAAAAATAAAAAATAAAAATATTAAATAATTCAATGACAGGTACTCATCTACTTTTCTTTGGTTGCAAAGTAGCAGTATGGCTTTTTTTTTTTTTTTTTTTAACTTTTAGTCAGTCAGTAATTGTCCTGTTTAAAAATCGGTCAAATCATCAGTATGGGGGAAATGGGATTTGTCCAGTCTTGTCTTGAAAAGCAAGTCTAGGAGAAATCCAAGATAATGCCCACGCAGTTATTCAGAAAGAAATATACAAAATGCCTAATTAACTAAACCTAAATGTCTTCACACAGAATTTAACCACAAGAACATTGTTTTAGGAAATCCTCCCCCCACCCTCAAAAAAAAAATAAATAAAAATAAAAAAAAAAAACAGCTAGGTACAACGGTAACAGGAAAGCCCACTTCCCTCTTGCACATACAGTATATGAAATGTATCTTTACATTGATTAAACCTAGAAAAAGCCATACATCACAATGTCAATGGCATTGTAATGATGTGATGATTAATCCAAACTGTTTGCCCAGACCAGCTGCCACAGTGGTATGAAGGGGGATAAATTCCTGTTGTCCTAGATGACTATTGACTCAGCATGCTGGAATTTAGTATTTGCTTATAATATGAAACATTCATGGGACAGGAGGAGACAATTAGACAAAATTGGAAAAAAATAAAAAATATCAGCATCGGGAAAAAAAAGGAAATATTTACATTTAGGCATTTATCAGACCATACATCACAGATTAAAGAGTTGAATAGCTTAACATTTTGTTGAAACAGGAATAAAATTTCTTTATTTAATCTGCTATACATAGATGCTTGGCCACACTCAGACTTTTGTTTTTCCTTTCACACTCACTAAAGCATATCAGATTGCTAAAATAATCTTAACTAAATATTAATTAAGACCTATAATTTGTCGAGCCCCATTATACTAAGGAAGCATAAAAACTATACTTTATGATCCATAAATGTAAAAAACAAACAAAAAAAACCCTAAATGTTTAAAGAGTCATCCAATACATTTAAGAGAATTTAATAGAAACTCACAGTTGAAAGTGTTCAATTATTTAGGATCCTTTATTTCAACTCCCAACTACGATTTAAGGCAAATGAGGATTAAAAACTAAGATATTTTACTACATTCCTATATAAACTCAAAATGATGTCATGGGCCAGGAAGTCACATAACATTGCTATGCAACGAACAGAAGATATGGTGCTAACTGCCTAAAGCACTGCATGTTAAAGTAATTAATATTTTATTTTGTGGAATGATCGTGTCAAAAAATATGACCAAATTAGACAGAACTCCTGACACGTATTTTGCTGCTCAGGAGTTCTTAGCGACATTTCTACATGGACACGGCACTGTGTTGTTTACCAATCGTCAGCGATTAAGTAGCGATGAAAAGCCAAAATCAGTACGATAACCTGTTTACGAATACATCCAACTTAAATTAATAAACCATTTCGAGTTTGTTTCTCGCGTTACCTGCCCGGTTCGAAGCTAACGCGATTAGCAAACTTTGCTAGTCATCGCTTCTGCTAGGTAGCTAATTTCTTCGATAATATTTGACGAATACAGCAGAAATAAGTACCTAGGTTTGAGATGCACAATAACAAAAACCTGCAACGAAAATGCAATTTATACAATTAACAAAACATATACGAGTATAAATGAAAACTCCTCATACCTGAAACCCAACAAACTGACGGCCTGCTCAACCACCGCCCAAACTTCCTGATGATCCGAGCGGTTACTTCCGGACAGGAAGCTCGATCAGCTCACCGGCAGTTATAGTGGTGTGCGAGTGTACAGTACAAAACGGTGTTAAGGAATAAAATAATAATTTTAAATATATATACTTCAACTGTTACCTAAAATAAAGTATATATAAGCATTTTTCCATATTTATGAATATTGTAAAAAATAATTTGCTGCTACTAAGATTAGTCACACTGCAAACACCCCTGTGTCCCGTGACTTGGTTCATTCCAATATGCTCAGAGTCTGGGCTACGTAGACTCTTCAACATGTCCATATAAGGTACTGTGACTCAAAAGTCAGAAAAGAAGACAATGAGCGTTTAGAAAAACAGCTGGTACATGTGTTTGATAAACTCTCAATCATCTCTTTCTTATTATTCACATTTATATGCGTTCACTGAAATATTGATCTTGGTTAAAATAAATAAATAAATAAATAAATAAAAAAGGTCAGGCTACATTTTACATTCCATGGGGGGTTTTTTGTTAGTTTTTTTTTCCGTAAAGCATATAATGCAATATTCGCCACTCATCACAAAATGATGAGCTAAAATGTCCCTAGTACTTCCTTAAAATGTGTGAAAAAAAAGTTATTTGTAAAGAAAATAGCTGGAGAAAGAGCAAACCTAAGTAAAGTAATATTTAGAAGCAATTTATTTTCTATACCAGTTATTCTGCACAGGACTGCCCAGGAGACCTCGGGTACGAGGTGTTTTACACCCGGGACCGTGTTCCAATCCATCGCAGGGCGCACACACAGTACAATTTGAAAACGGCAATTAACCTAACCTGCATGTCTTTGGATTGTGAGAGGAAACCCACCAAGCAAAAAGAGAACATTCCACACACAAACCTGAGGTGGGAATAGAACCCTCAACCCTGGAGGTGCACGGCCACAGTGCTAACCACTACACCACCGTGCCACCTATTTAACAACAACAACAAAAAATTGTAAAAAAAATTTAAAAAGCACCAATTGCTTATAGAAATATTGACAATTCATGATTTTTTTTTTTTTTTTTTACTTAAAACAGGTTCACCTTCATCCACTAAAAAGTAAGTGACAGCATAAAATCTATCTCAGTAAAATGCCTGCTCTTGCTGTACACAGGATACAAATGGAATACATGTTCCCTCTCAACTTTATATTTTATTAGATTTACTAGAGACCAGTAACATAATGTTTTCAGTTATTTAACAAATGTGAGTATTTAGAGCACAAACTAACTTGTTAGATTTCTTGAGTAGGTGTATGAAAGATTCACTTTATACCTTCTCTGCTAGGTGATGGACAGTGCATGGTTCATCTATCTCATGACAAAATCAATAGCTTAAAAATGTAAAAAAAAAAAAAAAAAAAAGTCAAGATTGATAGATCTTTCTACCATAGCTGCCCATCTGACCTCACAGCACTGCATCATAGGTATTTTTGTTCATCTTCAGTAACCACTTTGGTGAATTCGCAGCCTATCCCCAGAACACTGTGTGACAAAGAAATGCACCCCTGGATAGGACACCAGGTCTTCGCAGACACTGGGCATACTTGTGCCCACCAAGAAGTTTTTTGCCATAGCTAATCCACCTACTTACACATTTTTGTAAGGTGGGAGAAAACAAGAGAACCCAAATGAAACCTGCACAGACATACATACAAGCTCTACGCACACAATAACCCAAGTTCATGACTGAGCTGTGAAGTGGTGAGGTTTGGAGAGTAAACACAGAAACACACTGAAGCATTTTGATTACATTCAAATATCTTAGGAAAATTACAGAAGTTACTGAGAAATTATGTAGTCAGGTAAAAAAGTTAATATGGATAACATGGATAAACCTGATTAGATGCTGAACTAAACCCATCTCAATGATGTATATTGCCTTGTTGAGAGACCAAAATAACTCTGGAAGCTTCCTTCAAAATGTAGTAATATAAGTGTACCAATGTTCAAGTTTGGTAAGGAAGTAAAATTGGTCAAGTATTAAACAACCCTGTACTGTACTGTACTGTACTGTACTGTACTGTACTGTACTGAGGAACTTCAGAATACATTACATGGCAATAGACTCCACTTCCGAATAGGTGGAAGTGGGAACTGCCAGTAAATGAGTGGTCTTTCCTGCCATTGTCATTGTTTCTCTTTAAGAGAAACAAAATCAGTGTGTCTTCTAGCATTGCTAGTGTCCTTTATGATAATAAGCAAAACTCATTCATTTATTTATTATTTTCTTATATCACTTATCATGTACTGGGCCGTGGAAAGCCTGAAACCTATCCCGAAGACTTCAGGCACAAGATGGGCTACTTCAGAACAGGGTGCCAATTCATCGCAGAGCACACACACATTCACGCAGTATGGACTACCAGGTAGCCTAATCTGTATGTCTTTGGAGGAAACCCACTAAGCATATGGAGAACATGCAAACTCTATGCACACAGACCCATTGCAGACTCGAACCCATAACCCTAAAGGTGCGAGGCCACAGTGAACCACTACGCCACTGTGCCACCTCTTAATGAACAAATCTGAAGATTTAAAATATCTTGAATTGCATGTATATATACAGTATATATCGCTCTCAATTTTTTTTCCTTAATTTTATTTATATAGCGCTTTTAACAATGGTCATTGTTTCAAAGCAACTTCACAAAAATGAAAGAAAGAAAAGAAAATCTTTGGAAGCAGAATCCAGCTGGAGCTGGTCCTTCTCTGGATGCCTCAGGAACCTTGCAGGGTTGGCCTTTGTCTACTGAAGCTGGTACAATCTCCAGATGCCCTGGGATGGGTAGAAAAATACAGAACAGATAGAGAGAATTAGCGTAGTTGCCATTCAGGATAGATGTACTGGAGTATATTACACCTATTACATGACTTGTGTAGGTCACACCCACTTTAAAAACAAAAAATAAACAAATATATTGAGATGTAAGTGAGCATGTTTTGTTGTTGTTGTAACTCCCTGTGAGATCGCATCTCTAGCCCTGTTAATCTCTTCTGGCCAAGCTTTCTATAAAAAACCTTGTTGTGCACCTACTATTTACAGTACCTTATATCTTAGGCATTTCCAGAAAAGCTGGACATGAACAAAAGCTACAACAGGGCATGCAGCCTGAGAACAATTTAGGGGGAAATCCGCATTTTGAAACGGTCGTGGTGTAAATGATTTGTCAATTCTCCATCACTCCTGCTTAGTAAAGCTTTTTAAATTTAGAAGCATTAGAACTTGCCAAATGAATTATGTGTATTTGCTGATGTTTACACAGTACATTTAGATGTCTAACAGTTAAACTATGATTTAGACATGTGTTAGAGAATAGTAAAAGTGGTGAAGCATTTTTTAGTTGTTCATATCTGTGCATAAAGCTTATAAACGCGACAATTTATGTGATATTCCACATAAAATAATTGATGTTCAAAGAGTAAGAAAAGCCTCATAGAACTCGTAATGTTGTCAAATTTTTTAAAAAGGGAAATACAGAACTGGTGCCAAAATACAATCAAATAGATTTGACAGCACACTCACCCCAACCCCCAACCCCCACGTGTCCCCAAACACCCACTTTTACATGGCATCTTCGGTACGTAACAGAGGTAACAATAGCACGGCTATTGTTAGTGCGGAACAAGGCTTTGCTCTCCAGTATGGCCTGCTAGATCCATCAGATGGTTGATAAATTTATAGTTAAGGTCTTAGAAGGCAAAAAAGTTACTCCAGGACTGAAGTAAAGAACCTTTCGGGAAAAATAATTGTGTATAAGAGGTACTGTATGAGAGAGGTAGTGGGAGACTTGATGTTGATGTGCAAGACATAATGACTCTTTCCATCAGATTTCCATTTAGCAGCTGACAAATTGTCACATTATTACCATAGATCAGTTAATAAATGATCATAACAGATTTTGCTAAGTGGTTCCACATGATTACCTTATCAACCTATACCTTGATAATTAGTAGCCTATCTATGTGACTGGGATAACTGAGCTAGGGCTATATTTAACGCCTCTCTGGCCATAAAAGGTCTCGCGTGGGGCTGAGGCATGTCAGCTCGCCTCAGTATTATTTTGGTTGTTGAAGATTGCCTCTCCACTGCACACTACCTTGGGTGAATTTTGGGCTTTGTTGATCCTCACTCAGACCTGGAAGTCTTGTTTGTACCTCTGTGCTACCTGATTTGATTCTCAGCCCGCAGAGCTTTGGATAAGGTGAGAATGATTGACTGTGTGATGTTACCTGTAGAGAGTGTTATTGCTGTGTTTTATATATGCATATAAAGATTAAATGTTTGTTGAGTCAGATGCTCAGGGAAGTATAGTACAATCATTATGGTGCATGATTTTGCAAAAATGTCCTTCAGAGCTTGTTGGTGCATCATGGTCCTTTTGCATGTGCTTCCTGAACTTTTATACCAATCGTTTGGATTCACAGGCTCTCTGAATGATGAAATGAGTAACTGGACAAATTTTGATACAAATCGCTGATAAGTTAAGCAATACCTATCTCCCAGAACTACTTATCTGGATAAATTCACCTTTCACCCTGGAGAATGTCAGAAATCCATCTGACATTTTGATAGCTGTATAAATCCAATATTGATTACAGCTAAATTTAATGACATTTGTAAACAATTTATGAGGATTAAGTAAAATAATACTCTCCTTATTCAGATATAATCAAACTCACTTAACTTGTGTGTAGATACTGTTTAGCCCTCAGTGTAAGAGAGCTTCATAGCAGAACCTAAGCACTGAGCTATAAGGAGAAGGCGATGTCTGGATCGATCCCATTCTACCAGAAGCACCACCGTCACTATGACCGTGCCTACCGTAGCCGGGAGGCGGAGTCTACAGTCAGCCAATACCAGAAGAGCTCCAGCTCTTACTCCGCCCAAAGATCCAGCACGAAAGGGTAAGAGACCAAGGAGAGAAATCCACCAACTTAATCACGTGCCAACTTAATCATCTCCTTGGTCCAGTTCATCACTGACCCAGTAATTAATTTTAGATGATCATTCCTTTGCTTCCCTGCATTTCCCTGCATTCTCCATCCCCCTAATATTCATCAAAATTAATGGATATTAAGCAACTTGTCTGTGAATCCTGCATGCCTTACAGTACAGCTTTCTCTTTTGCCTTTGGTGGTGTCTGCCGAGACTGCAGGAATGTTTGTGCACAGATTTCTATCAGAGCCATCCTCAGGTCTGGCTTGAAATGCGTTCGTGAATGCTTCGTGAAGGTTTAAGCTTAATTTTATAGTGTGGTCTATCTATATCTACCTATATGTGGTTACTTTCTTATATGGTATTTCCTAAATCCTACGCATTTTGGGTTACTGTTAAAATGTTTTTTTTGGGATAGACCTTGGGTGTATTCATATTTAGGTAGTTCTGACTGACATACAGCATGTATTGTGTATTTTGTACTTATTTATTCTCTATAGTTATGATCGTGAGATTGTCCCCTCGCAGGCTTGGGCTACGAGGGGACTGTATACTTTAGAAAAATACACATAAAAACTTGTTATTCACATAAAAGCACAGGTATTCATCTGGAAAGAGGTTTTGGTTTGACAACTTAATTGGTTAAAATTTGATTGTAATTGATTAAAATTGTCTTGCTGTCTTTTGAATATATTTTGTATTCAGGGGCTTCATTTTTGATTTTACCTAAAATTAAGAACATGTCTGGCAATCCCTAGACATGGTTAGGCACATGACTTCCTTTCATTAGCTTTCATGTAAGACGCGATTAAGAGCATACTGATGACGCTGGTCTTGATTGTGGCTTTTTGAGTGTTTTTAATGCAAAGTGACTTAGAGACTGAACCATACGTCATTTCTTTATATTATGCCTCCAAAGAGTCAATCTGTTCTTATGTCATTTTTATTGGAGTCTAAAGAAATAGTTCTTCAGCCTTCCTGAAGGTCTTATTTGCCTCTCATTTCCAGTTCCTGTATCTTATCAGCTTAAGAGGAAATTTTTTTGTTTGTTAAGCCTCTGAATCATTCAAGCATACAAAGCATCTAACTTAAGGCAGGAATGAGTTAGAAACAGGTGCAGATGATGACAGATGATCAGGCCTGTGATTAGTATACGGGTGATGCAGAATGCTGAGTGGCTGGAACAGATGAGAGGGGAAATGAGGTTGCTGCTGCGGTTGTTACATAATTAACCAATTGCAGCCCATCGCAGTAAAAAAAAATATTTGAGTAAAAAGTACTCAAATATACAGTGTGCAGTGAAAAGCTTTTAACCATGAATTCAATAAATATCTCTTCAAAGTAAACTTCAAAATGCACCACAACCACATGATTAACTAAAACAAAATTCTAATGGAAGAAATTGGGATTGAACAAGTTACCACTTCCCACATTCTGTACAAACCTTTCAGAAGGTTAAAACATGTAGTGTGTGTCCTTCAGGGTCATAACAATTTTAAAACGCATTGAATAATGGAAATGTTGATGATTCTTGGATTTGGTTTAATATGTGCATTTGTACTCTCTCATGCTTTTTATTCATTTTAAAACTGTTTTAGGGAGACATAGACAAACTTATGGTACTAAATAATATGACCCTGTAACCTTTTCATAACTTTGGAAGTTATCAAAAAAGTATTTTGAATCTTCAATACTACAGGACAAAAAATACTACAGTATATGTGTTATTTCTTAATTGATATTATGACAGACTTGATGGAACAATGCAATAGATTTAAAATATCATATATCTGCCTTTGTAAAGAGTATGTACCGTAGTTAGAGATCAGGGCCCATATTCACAAAGCTTCTTAGAATTCTCTCAGAGAGCTCCTATCTTGGCTTAAAAAGTCCTATCTGGGAGTCCTAGACTAAAAGTGATTTAGGAAACTTCTTAGAGCAACTCTGAGTAAGGAAAGTACAAAAACCTCTATCTTAATGAGGAGGCGTGGTTGACCCCGTTGTTAGGGATGATGCAGCAATTCAAGGACTGTGATTGGTTGATTAAAAAAAAAAATCTGTAAAGGTCTTAAAATGGACTCGGCTAACCCTGGTAAAAATAGAATATATGATAATAGGATAGACAGTGAAATCACAATGTTTGTATATGAAGAAACTGTATAATCATGACTACTGTCTACTTTTTGCAAAGTGTCTGTTATAGGCTAAATATCTTAAAGTTAATTAAACAGCCAAATGTTGAAAATGTGTCTACTTTTGACGCAACCA
>JAQQZT010000001.1:22568231-22580593 GCA_030068275.1 Clarias platycephalus
CCGTCTTCACCACTTGGAGAAATGTTCCCACTCACCTCATGGAAACGCTTGCATCAAGCATGCCGCAACGAATTTTTAAAGTGATCAACAATAACGGTGGAGCTACTCAGTACTGACTGAGTTCATGTTTGGAAGTTTGATTTCTGTTTTGGGGGGGGGTTATGTTTTTTTTTTGGAGGTGTGGTCCTAAACTTTTGATCAGCTCTAAAACAGCCTTTCAGTTTAATCGTTGTTTTCATTAAATTGAATGCTCAATTTTTTTTTGTCTCACTTCCATTTCTTCTTGTTGCATGTTGAAGCTCTCCTTGAAACCTTAAGATCCAACCATGCAAGATATGATTTTTTTTGTCATTTTTCAAGTGGTCTTAAACTTTTGATCGGGACTGTATATACAGTATATATACCGGATCGGTCGTGGCCCGGGTTAACAATGACCGCCACCGGTGCTGTTGACCTACAGGGTGCCAGTGGAAATTGGGCTACTGAGGAGGAAGGTGTGTTCGAAAGCCGAGAGAGAAAAGGAAAGGCAAGAGGTTAGGAGTGATAGTAGGAACTTTGAATGTTGGGACTATGACAGGGAAGGCAAGAGAGTTGGTTGATATGATGCAGAGAAGGAAGGTGGATATATACTGTGTGTCCAGGAGACCAGGTGGAAAGGTAGTAAGGCTAGAAGCTTAGGATCAGTGTTCAAATTGTTTTACCATGGTGTGGATAGGAAAAGAAATGGTGTAGGAGTTATCCTGAAAGAGGAGTTTGTTAGGAATGTCCTAGAGGTGAAAAGAGTAGCAGATGGGGTGAAGCTGGAAATCGAAAGGGTGATGTTCAATGTTAGTGGTTATGCCCCACAGGTAGGATGTGATTTGGAAGAGGAGAAATTCTGGGCTGAGTTAGATGAAGTGATGCAGAGCATCCCCAGAGGTGAGAGAGTGGTGATTGGTGCAGATTTTAATGGACATGTTGGGGAAGGGAACAGAGGGGATGAAAATGTGATGTGCAGGTTTGGTCTTCAGGACAGGAACGTAGAAGTACAGATGGTGGTGGACTTTGGAAAGAGGATGGAAATGGCAGTAGTAAATACTTTCTTCCAGAAGAGGCAGGAACATAGGGTGACGGATAAGAGTGGAGGCAGAAACACTCAGGTGGACTACATCTTGTGTCGATGTTGTAATCTGAAAGAGATCAGTGACTGCAAGGTGTTGGCTGGGCAGAGTGTAGCCAGACAACACAGAATGGTGGTGTGTAAAATAACCCTGGTGGTGAGGAAGGTGAAGAGGACGAAGGCAGAGCAGAGGACAAAGTGGTGGAAGTTGAGAAAGGAAGAATGTTGTGTAGTCTTTAGGGAGGAGTTGAGACAGGCTATGGGTGGTCAGGAGGTGCTTTCAGTTGACTGGACAACTACAGCCAATGTGATCAGGGAGACAGGTAGGAGGGCACTTGGTGTATCATCAGGAAAGGGAAAAGTGGACAAGGAGACGGTGGAACGCGGAAATCCAGGGCCCATATTCACAAAGCTTCTTAGAATTCTCTCAGAGAGCTCCTATCTTGGCTTAAAAAGTCCTCGCTGGGAGTCCTAGACTAAAAGTGATTTGGGAATCTTCTTAGAGCAACTCTGAGTAAGGAAAGTACAAAAACCTCTGTCTTAGTGAGGAGGCGTGGTTGACCCCATTGCTAGTGATGATGCAGCAATTCAAGGACTGTGATTGGTTGATTAAAAAAAAAAAAATCTGTAAAGGTCTTAAAATGGACTCTTGGTAAAAATAGAATATATGATAATAGGATAGACCATGAAATCACAATGTTTGTATATGAAGAAACTGTATAATCATGACTACTGGCTACTTTTTGCAAAATGTCTGTTATAGGCTAAATATCTTAAAGTTAATTAAACAGCCAAATGTTGAAAATGTGTCTACTTTTGACGCAACCAATTTCCACACAGTAGATACTATATTTAAGTTCTTACATTAATTTACCATGATGCAACATGATTGCAGGACTGTCTGTTTAAGTTGCACTTTTGGATGGTTTGTAGCCAACAATCAAAGAAAGATGTGAGGAAGTAAAAGGACAAGAAAACCAAATTGGACAGAAGAGCAGTGTTTACTTTTAGCTTTATGTTCAGTGTTTGGAAAATATTTCTTCTTTCTGCCATTTTGTCCTCTGCTATAGAAACTCTTAAGCCTCTTAAAAGTCCTCCTCTCTACTCTTAACAATTTTTACCTTAGGAGCTGTTTTTAGGGATAAGATGTTTTGTGAATAATTTTTATCTTTACTAAGATTTAGTCCTAAATTTAAGGGGAAATTCTAAGAAAATGTCATAATTCTAAGATTTTTCTTAGAATTTCGTGACTTAAGAGCAACTTTTAGGCTTAAGAAGCTTTGTGAATACGGGCCCAGATGGCATAAGACGCTTTAATATGGAATCCAGACGGGAATACTCTGTTACGCTGTTAAGGTCTGAGCAGATAATCTTACTCTCGCTTGTTCTCTCAGTGTCCCCCTTTACTTTCTGTAAATACACCTGCCTCTAGGAGAACTACACTAGCACTCGATCTATATGCCAATGTCACAGTATGTTCTGAGCCAGGCACAGAGAGTGCTTGTGTAGCGTTTCTGTGGTACACATCTTTCTAATGTGCTGGCTTGTTTGTATTTTCATATATACAGTATACTGGGTGACCACTATAAAACTAATTAGAATTTATAGAAACTAGTTAGAATTTTTCTTTCTAATTTTAGGCAACAGTACTAAATGATATTGACTTACTTCCCCTTTCCCATCCATCTAATCCTTAATTCTGCATTTCTTCCTCCAAACTTACTTCAAATTATGGTTTTACTTGCTAGACAGTTGGTTATATGTGATATTTTTGCTGTGGGCATTTTAGCATTAGAGATGCCACCTTTACTTCTCTGGATGAGACGGGGGTGAGTCCTCAGCTAAAGAGGATCAAACCCAGCTACCTGGCTATGGACAAACAGAACCAGATTATAGGCTATGTGGTGCCCATCTTCAGGGGAAGGTATGAGCCAGGACTTATGCGAGAGTGTATAATTTATTACAATGGAGGAATGGTCATTTTATTGGGCTTCAGGAATCCACGGTATCTGTTGATGCTGATTTTCCAGGAACAGTATCAACAATAATTACAGTGCATTTGGACATGTTCTTTTTACTTGAAAATTACCAAGAGTCCATTCCTGGATGACCAGCATCACAAGTCTAATAAGGATTTTCCAATTTACATGCGTTATATATAAATATAAAAGTATATATGCTTCTGTCATGCTACTGACATCCCAATCCACATCCAAATCCTCCACCTCCCCACCTTCTGTACCCAAGTCAGGAGTTTGCAAGTGGTCTGTCAGACACTGAAGAAGCTCGGGCTAAAGAGGCTGCTGGTTACCTGGCACGCAGGGACCTCTTCACCAGTGGGGTGGAGATGGAGCGCGTGGAACAGAAGTCTCGCAGAACCGTCATGAGAGAGTCTGCAGAACGCATTTCCCTCAACAAGAGGGTCAGTGGAGATCAGGACTGTGTTCATGATCACAATTATTATTTTTAGATCTGTAATACATTAATTAATAACAAAGTGTGATGTAGATAGAAGAAATATAAAAACTCAAAACAATACCATAGCAATAACATATTTGGCTAGTTGGGTTGATGCCTAACAATGGAAGTCTTGTTGACTAAGGTCATACCATTTCATTTGATTTTAAATAAGTGTTATATACATGTAAATACAGATGATTTATATAGTTTTTTACACAAATCACTGCTCATTGTGATGCCATGGGTCAGTTCCATGAACCAGGTTCAGTGGTACAAGTTTTGTCATATTTTAAAATTTTGCATTTGTTTCTACTTGAATTTGAAATTATAATGCATGCTATGAGAGACAGACAGACAGGCAGAGAGAGAGAGAGAGGGAGAGAGACCATACCAGTACATCGCAACTCATTCAGATTACCAGGGTCAATAGTCCATGCCACCCTTGTGCCAGATGCCTGAGGTTTCTTGAGACACCGCAGCAGTGATATTTGATGTCTCTAAAGTCTGTGCTAATGATATAAATGATTTAATAAGCTAATGAAAGCCCAAATGAGACTCAGGTTTCCCAACATGATGAAAACAGTTGTGTCTACAAACCTACTGTAGATAGACAGGCAATAAGCAAGCATGATGAATAAGCAAGTTTCTGCGCTGCTTACTGTGCCATGTTTGTAAAACATGTGAATATGAGTGGTGCATGCTGAGGAGCACTGGCAGTCTAAAGAGCATGGTATATACATTGACATTTTTATTTGTTATAAAACACAGTTTTATCAGTTTATGAAGGCTGTGTGTGACCACATGCTTATAGATCCATGACAACGAAGAGTACCATAAGCGCCTGAACGAGGATAACCTGATGCACGTACCAGAGTTTGTGATCAAGCCCCGCTCACACACTGTGTGGGAAAAACAGTGTGTGCGGCTGCACTGCACAGTCACAGGATGGCCAGAGCCCCGGATTGTGTGGTGAGCAGACATACACAGGCACATACAGTACATACACACACAGGCACACACACAAACCAAAACTGATATGTTTCCACAACTTTTGTTCAAGAATTTGATTTCATGGCGCCTTAAAAACACAAGACATAATGTGCCGTTTGTTTAGGTATGTTCAGTAATAACTTCTGGCACCTGCCAGGAACAGATGGATTTATTTTGAGATCATTTAACTGCAAACAGGTGGACTCCATTCAACTAATTATGTGCCGTCTGGGCATTACACCATAATACTTATGCAGTTATAACCTGAATGCAAGTTTATTTGTAAATGATAAAGAAAAACTCTATTGATCCCCCACACACATGTTAATTTCATGTGTTATTGTATGCACATTTATGACATAATCCAAATATCAATCAAGGTTGCAAGACATGTAAATGTCATATACTGTAAACACCCATTGGTGAAGCACACAAATATGGAATTGGACATATTCTATGATTGAATCTATGAAGCAGCAGGTGTCAAGCCAGCACCCCCACCAACACAAAGATTCACCCACATGCACATGTCCATTATGGTGCGAGGGCAGGTGGCTCAAATGGCTAGGGCTCTGGGTTACTGCTCAGAAGGTCAGGGCCCGTATTTACAAAGCCTTTTAGAATTCTCTCAAAGAGCTCCTAGCTTAAAAAGTCCTAGCTGGGAGTCCTAGGCTAAAAGTGATTTAGGAAACTTCTCAGAACTCTGAGGAAGGACAGTACAAAAACCTTTAACTTAGTGAGGAGGTGTGGTTGACCCCCATTACTAGGGATGATGCAGCAATTCAAGGACTGTGATCGGTAAATAAAAATAAACTCTGACCTCTGCAAAGGTGTTGAAATGCGCTCTTTGTGAAAATAGAATATATGATAATAGAATACACACTGGAATGATAATGTTTGTATATGAAGAAATTGTATAATCATGACTACAGGTTATTTTATGCTAAGAAACAAATATGCATAGATACTTATAGGCTAAATATCTTAAAGTTATTTAAAACAGCCAAATGTTGAAAATGTGTCTACTTTTGAAGCAACCAATTTCCACGCAGTAGTTACTATATTTAAGTTCTTACATTAATTTACCATAATGATTTTATTATTTGTAATCCATTTTAAATGGATGGGAGCAAAATGTCTCACCTTACAAATGTATATGACTGCAGGACAGTCTGTTTAAGCTGAACTTTTGGATGGTATGTAGCCAGCAATCCAAGAAAGATGGAAGGAAGTAAAACAACCAAAGAAAACCAAATTGGACAGAAGAGCAGTGTTTACTTTTAGCTTTACGTTCCGTGTTCCGAGAGTATTTTCTTTTTCCCACCATTTTGTCCTCTGCTGTTTCATGAATCATTTTTATCTTTACTAAGATTTAACAATAAATTTAAGGGGAAATTCTAAGAACATGTCATAGTTCTAAAACATTTCTTAGAATTTCGTCACTAGGAGCAACTTTTAGGCTTAAGAAGTTTTGTGAATACGAGCCCAGGAGTTCAACCCCTGGACCCTCTAAGCTGCCACTGTTGAGCCTTCAAATCAAACCCTATCTGCTCCGGGGGAGCTGTATCCTGGCTGACCCTGCACTCTAAACTCATTCTTCCTAACTTGGAAATGTGAGTAAAATCATTTTGCTGTGCTGTAACGTAGATGTGACAAATACAGTAATGATGGAAATCAGGATCGACCTACTCCGGTTTCCCCCCACAGTCCAAAGACATGTACATTAGGGTAATTGGCATTCCCAAATTGCCCGTAGTGTGCTGAGCGTGTATATGTGAGTGTGCCCTGCGATGGATAGGCACCTTGTTCAGGGTGTACCATGCCTCGTGCCCCAAGACTCCTGGGATAGGCTCCTGGCCCTCTGCAACCCTGAATACAGGATAAAAGCGGTATAGACGACAATGATGATTTATGACCTGCTGTATGACCATAATCAGGAATTGAATGGACTTAAAATAATGCGCTTAAGTTTGTAAAATTAATCTGTTTAATTACAACTCTTTTCTTGAATGTTTTTTTTATGTTATACTTTGAGTTCTTAGCTCCCCTGCATTTCAGGGTTCACTGATCTGCCTATTAATTTCACTTCCTCTCTGACACTTCTCTATCTCTTTTGTCTATCTTGATTTTTCTTCCTTATCATCCTTGTCAACCAGGTACAAGAACAATGTCAGTATTGACCCTATGTCTCATCCAGGGAAGTACAAAATAGTGAGCAGCTACAATGTCCACTCTTTGGAGATCAACAGGTAATCACACCCATACACACATATACTAGATTTTCTACACTTGTACTTCTTCATGTTAAAACATCTTAAATATTTACAGATCTCATTGGATTATGGAGTCCAGTACATAGCAAACACAAAAGACAGCATGAAACCGGAGCTCACTCTAACAAAAACAAATCAGCTGAGCTATAGTGGTAAATTGCTGTTGTCCAAACTATAGCCACAGTCCTGCATAGTTCATAGTTCATGCAAATGCTGATACATGAGCTAAACCTTCCTCGGCCAGTTGGCCATAACCTAAGGGACACCTAAAAAAAGCCATGCATCATTGGCATTCCTTCCCTCTTACCATTCTTATCTGTCTCTGTCTCACGTCTACACACAGTCTAAAAATACACAAGGAATAATGAGGAGATACATTTACTTACACTATGGTTAAATATTCAGCTTTCGCAAGCTCACATTCTAGATTAACTGGGCCCATTGTTCATGAGCTACATGATAAATTGCAGTGCTGGTAAAACTATCCAGCCCTGGTGTGGTGATATCACTGCTTGCGATCTATTTTTGTCCTTGACGTTTCTGGACCTTGTGGAGAAGCATGGCAGGCATACAGAGCTCTCATTGATTTACACTGTATTAATTCATGCATACGTGTGTGTATGTCAGAGAGTGTAACAGCGCTGCGTTCATGTGAATGTCACATGTCATTCTGTCATTTTAGGTGTGACTTTGATGACACTGCGCAGTATCGTGTATCTGCCATGAACAGCAAGGGAGAGCTTTCAGCTTTTGCGTCTGTCGTGGTTAAAAGTATGTCAAACATTATACCTTCGCTATTAAGTTTGTAAGTTGCTGTCGTAAATGCACATAAAAGGTGTAAAATGTCAATCAAATTTAATAAACAATGTATAATAAACAATGTATATGAAATGTATTGCATTTAATACAAAAACACTGGAAATATTTACTTTTGTTTTTACTTACACCAATTTAATGATCATTATAAAATATTCTATGTAAAAAAAAAAAAATAAAAAAAAAATAATAATAATAATAATAATAATTTCTTGTAACCGGTTTGATGTTTAGGATTCAAAGGTGATGTTGACGAGTCTCTCCCAGCACCCAGATTCTGTAAGTTTCCAACAGCTAATTGTCTTTTTTCCTCTAAATTTATTTGGATTATTTTTTAAAGATTTTGCACTCTGTTTATGTGAAGGAGCAGTACAGCGGTCAGTCGAAGTCTAATGTCACTAATGCTAACAGTTGTTTTGTTTCCCATGCATTGGGCGCAGATAAGAAATGGTCCGGCTCTCAAGGTAACCAGGTTAAAGGGTTTTGTGTTCACTTCTTTAAGCATTGCACGTCCTCACCGGTCACAACTGCATGTTCAACTCTGTCTCAATCCAAGTTTTGTTTTAAACTTGGTGTTGTCTGAAACTCCAGACGCTACAGCTAAGGATAGTTTGGGTTCTGTGTTTTTAGAGATATTTATTTATTTATTTATTTATTTAATTATTATTATTTTTTATTATATATTTTTAAAGCTACATATTGGAAGATTTCAAAATTATATTCCCTCTGGTAGAAGGTCCTTGCCAAATCAAATTCTATAACGGTGGTTGTGTGTCTTGCGGGTCTTTACCACATGGATGTAATCTCAAGGCTGGGTGTATGGAGTCGTATCAGTTCCATATTGCACATATGTAGTAAATGTTGCACAATTCATAAATGTATTTAATATTTTAAATATAAAATATATTTGTTCAGCACACAGAGGAATATTTCTTAAGTTTACATTTATTTATTGACTGCTGAACCTGCATTCAAAAACCACTTAACTTCCATGAACCTTCCTGCATTTTTGTGGGGATTTTGGAGACTTTCCTGCATGCATTCTCTGCAGCCTTTCAGATGTCTCCAACAATTTCAACCACTCGTATGGTCATACAGGGTATGATTGACCACACTGCGTTACATCTGTGCCTGTGGACACATACTGTACCACATCACTGCTATAATTAACTAATATGTGTAACCAAATTCAATCATACCCTTGAATTTACATTTATGTAATTAGATTAGATTAAACTTTATTGTCATTGTGCAAAGCACATGTGCATAGCCAGTGAAATGCATTTAGCCAGAAGTGCATAAGTGGCCTATTTACAATAAATAACAATGTGATAAGGTGGCAGGGTGGCGTAGTGGTTAGCACTGTGGCCTCCAGGGTTGTGGGTTTGATTCCCGTCTGTGGAGTTTGCATGTTCTCCCCGTGATTGGTGGGTTTACTCAGGTACTACAGTTTTCTCCCACAGTCCAAAGACATGCAGATTAGAATAACTGGTGTTCCCAAAATGTCCCATAGTGTGTAATGGATTGGCACCCTGTCCAGTGTGTACCCTGCCTTTTGCCCAAAGTTTTCTTCGATGGGCTCCAGGTCACCCATGAGGGTATAAGTTCATATGTACAGGGGTGAGGCTGATTAATGTGCAGAAGGTGCAGTAGGTAATATTTTTTTCCTAAGGGAATGCCCCGTTGAAGAACAATGGATTTGTGAATCTAATCACTTCAGGGATGCCTGAAGTCAGCATTTTTTTGTGAGCACTAAAAATATATTTGTGGGTAATCATTTAAATGTAGATTACTAAATACATTGTGAATAGTGTGACATTTATTTATGAAATATGAAACTGATCTGACTCCATATGGGAGTGAACACACAGATGGAATTTATCCATCATGAATTCTATCTGATAGATATGATCCGTTGCAATGTTATATTAATTCTGTAAGTTTTGATGAAGATTGACAGATGAGAAATGCTGATGCTTGACGAATCTCCTTGAGTTCTGGTGTATGCATGCACATTTTCATAGCACTGACTGTGAAATATTACAAAACAGTCAGTGGATTTTAAAGAACATCATCTTCTAACATGTTTTTTCTCCCTGACACCATAATCATGTTTATTCAATTTTGAACAAATAAAAAAAAAATCATATGCACTGTAACTTTAATAATATGTCCACTATACAGTATCACTAGAAATGTCTCTACGACAGCTGTCCCTGCACTATTGGATTTGTATTTAATTTTGTCTTCTTGATATCACAAATTCTCTTACCATACACATTCTCCTTATTCTATTTGTCTAGGAGTACATAAGAGCACTCATATCTCCAGGAATCTTTTACTTGCATCCCATGTGGCAGTTTTACATATTTTTTGCGATGTTTCCAGAGATCAGTTATCATTGTGTACATTAGAAGTGCCTTGTAGTGCTCACGCTGTTAGTCTGCCTGTCGCTCCCTTTTATTCATTCATGCAGCTTTGGTCAATGCTTTATCCTGGTCAGGGATGGAATGAATCTGTAGCAATGCCAGGAACACTGACTGTGAGGCGGAAACACAGGTCATCACTCTACTGTGGTCCATAAACAGAAACATTTGTCACACACTCTCTAGACGCAGCTTAATGTAGGATATGTTCTTACCTGGTTGTTTTTGGGAGGTGGAAGGAAACGAGAGAACCCACAGCGGGAGGTTTTCCCCAGATTATTAAAAATAAAATAAAGTTGTATATCCTTATAATACACTGAGTAAATTAAGTGATTTCAAAAAAAGAGAATTTTCAAAATTATTTAGCAAAAATAGAATTTTGTCAAATTTATATAATACAATACAATAAATACTTTAGTGAAACAGTACATTCATCATTGTTATTGGTGGCCAATGTTAGTGCACTAAAGTCACTTTTCTAAAAATTTTGAATGAATTCAGAATTCATGTAAATATCTTCACATTCATCTTCATTTCCTGGTATTATTACTGTGTATCCTAACCACCACTGTGCAATGTCTAACATATTTGAAAAGTATTTTTTTTTGCCCAGGTAACAATCACCAAGTCTGATGTGGAACACTTTCTCTCACCTCTTGTTCTAATAATTATGGACCTCAGTCTATTATTTATCCATAGATTTACCTGCACTAATGATTTATTCATTTATGTGTTTTAGTGCCATGCCTGGAGTATGGAGTGACCTTCGAAACACATATTGTTGATAAGTTTGGAGTGTCTTTTGGACGTGAGGGTGAGACAATGAGTCTGGGCTGCTCTGTTATTATCTACCCCTCACTGCAACGCTTCCAGCCTGAGATTGAGTGGTACAGAGATGGTAGGTAATGGTACACACTATCACCCCAAACTGCTATAACTGTATTAAGTGTTTATTTCAAGTGTTCATTTTCAAACGTTAACTTTTTTTGTCTGATTTTATTAGATAAGTTGCTGGTGCCATCTAAGTGGGTTCAGACGCACTGGAGTGGAGACAGAGCTACTCTTACACTCACACACCTCAATAAAGAAGACGAGGGGCTTTACACACTCCGTGTTATCACGAAGTCTGGCTATGAGACACACTCAGCCTACATTTTTGTCCAAGGTAAGTTTTTGTTCATATGCTATTAGGCAGCCAAGACATCCCTGGTGTCTGAAGTTTTTTTTATTTTAAATTGTACACTAGAGCAGTGTTCCACAGTTAAAGCTTGAATGCTTCAGTACATTCTGCAGAGAATTACCAGAGTGAAAATTCTGGTAAAATTGCTAATTGTTGTAGAGACTTCCACAATGTGGTACAGCTGCTGAGGACATTCTCAATGGTTTCAGTGTAGAAATTACTGACAAGTGTTTCCCTTGAAATTGAGATGGTGTTGTGATTTTTGGTCTGGGAAGGCAGCATTGGAGTTCAGCTATGATCAAAACGCAATAGAACAGCTGTGATTATGCAATTATGCCACAATCTGCAGAACCCCATCTGTCATCACCCACTAAGTCATCAACTATGTAGAGACGTGATCTAAACTGTGCATGCAGGTGTGAAGTGTGAACAGTAGTGGCCTAAATACATAGCCTTGAGGGACTCCTGTGTTTAGTGTGGTGGTATTATAGTCAACGCTGCTAATCCTGATTGACTGAAATCTGAGGTCACGAGGGGTAGATGGGATACCTTGGCATCTACAGTATGCGTATTTGGAGTCTGGTTCGGGGCCATGGATTTTCTATGCATAGGTGTACTTAGCCCTTGTAATAGTTTGGGACAGGTGGTCTTCTCCAGTTCGAAGCGCTGCCAAGAGAGCTTAATGGGTTTTCATCATTGTTGAATTAGCTTGTTTCTGTACCTTTGGCTGATAACCAACATGTTTTTGTGTGTGCATTATGTAATACTTTAGGTGTGTATGTGGAGCATAATGTGATCAATGCTAATGACATTGTATATATGTCCATATGATTGTGTCTGAAAGTTGTTAGTTATAACACACCTGCTCTCAATGGACACCTTAAACTCACACACACACACACACACACACACACACACACACACACACACACGCACACCCACACACACACACACACACACACACACACACCAGCTGAATGTTAAGCCTCACACACCAATGAGTGTGTCTCATGTCTCAGTGTCATCATAGTCCAGTGAACACTTTAATGTGGATGCAGCCACCACAAAGCACACACACACACACACACACACACACACACACACACACACACAAAAAA